>JAEQBH010001473.1:0-471120 GCA_016808115.1 Tetrastigma voinierianum | reverse complement strand
AATTAAGAGTTCCCTCAAACTCTTGGGTAAAGTACATTTGATCAATTATTGTTGATCAAGTCCAATCTTTAACCACAATTTCTCCACATATAATTTAGGGTTGCCAGTTCTTTGTCATTTTCATAAAGGCCTTATCTTTGATGTTGTTTATGGAGATCCGAGGCATACACCTTTTCACCATGTGTTACTCCATGGAATCCTCTCTCTCCTTCATGATCTTTAAATGACTCCACTTTGTCCCTCCACGAGTTAATTGCCGGGGAAGGAGCCTCTTCCACCGCACTAAACTTTCGATTCCGTTTTCTATTGTTCTGTCTCTGAATTACAGTGCTTCCTCCGGATTGGATCTCATGCGCTGGCATCACCTCTATTACTAGTTGGAGTTAGATTTTCAGCTGGTTGTTCCTCTCTTGCATCTCATTTTCATAACGCTTTCAACATCTCACTAGTTCATGTTGTTATCATGTTACAGCTTACTCTTGGTGGATCATGTATTCAAGATGTTGTCAAAACCAGAGCTCAAACCTTCTTGTCTGTGGATGCCCTAAATTGCATTATCTCGTGTGTATGATCTACTTCTCCAGTTTGCCTTCTTACGTCTCTTTACATTTCTTTTATGTTGTGGCACTTTTATTACTAATCCAGTAGTAGGGGTGAGAACATTGGAGTGAGTCTCTTCTTTCTCCAGTCTCCTTCTAAACCTGATATAAAGAATTTAAACTAGTCAGTCTTGGATAATTGCTAGTCCCATGTGGCCTCCTTTATAATAACCAGGAGTGAAGGTTCTATTATTTTCAAACCATGAACCTTTTCCTTGAGGGATGGCATGCGCCTCACTTCTTTCTCCTTGTTGTACTCACCGTGCTTGGAAGGTAAAACAAGAAGAGGGAAAACCAGACCTTTACTTGTTTAAATGTTGAACCTCTCGCAATGGACTCATGTGGGTTCTGATGTCATTTCACTTTTCATTAGTTAGCAAATCAGCGATCTTACACGATCTGGTTCTTTTACTAGTTTCTTGAACTTTGAACCATTCTTCATCGTTTAGATTATGCGTCTTGTCAATCTTCTCCTCTTGAAAGAAATCCATTTATTCTTGACATATCTTGTCTTGTCCTTGGTTCCGCCTTTATGTTTGTGTGTAGAATTCTTTAACCCATCTACAAATCGAGAAGCCTTGTGTGCTCATAAAAGAATGTCATCCTTTTGCTCTCCAACTATTTCTTGGAATGGTGAATCAACTCTCTTTAGCCAATGAAATCTCTATCTTTGCACCAATTTGTCCCTCAGTGAAATAAAAGCACGCTACGAGACAAATCGCTTACCTTTTCCCATTCTCAACTCACAGCTTCTTGACTCCTCTCCTGCTTCTTTTGGTTTCTTCAGCCCCGGTTGCTCAATCTACGCTCTTGCTTCAACTCTTTCTTGTATTATTGTCCTATTATTTAAGCGTTTGGCAGGCCCCTTGCTTCCTCTCACTCTCTCGCATACTCTTCGTCATTTCGTCTCAGATTGAACAAGGAGTCTTCACGACCTTCGAGACCTGAAGTCGGAGGAAGATTTTTGCAGATCGGTTTTTTTCTAAAGGAGAGAGAGAGAGAGAGAGAGAGAGAGAGAGAGAGAGAGATTTGGTGAAGAAGAAATATGAGCAGGTTGATTATTTTTTGAGGTAGGTGGCTTTTGAGTTTAAATTTTTTTGCTGTTATAGCCAAATGTTTGTTGTTCCACTTATTAAATGTCGCGGCTTGAGAAACCCAATAACCTAGGGTTTATTCCTTTTAATCTTATGTCATGTGACATAGAGAAATAATGTCATGATATATTTTGCAATCACTTAAAAATAAGTCGTCCTTTGTTGGCCGAGGCGTATATGTGATGAGGAAAAATATTATGTTCAGAGTGTACTCATGTAACCGCGACATAGAGAAATCGTAAACACCTTTTTCCCGAATCGAATTTGAGCGCTTAGCGGTGGCGACAATAAGTCGCCGCTCGCGGCACAAAATGTCGAGTTCAAATTATTACTTATGTCGCGACATGGAAAATTAATGTCGCGACAAACACTTTCTTGTAAGATCATATTTTAGCGCCAATTTGGTCGCGACATAAAGAAATCATGTCGCGACATACTTCATTATGACTTCAAATAGGCTAATTTCACTCTTTGTCAAGACAAAGAGTACCGGTGCCACAATAGAGTAATGTCGCGACATATGATTGTCTATCATGACAATCTTTTGGCTTTCCTCAAAATTTCACAATTAACATCTTTCAATCAACATACAAATAACAATAAATGCAATATTTCCCATCCCCTCAATCATTCTTACAAGAAACTAAAAATCTAATCATCAAAGAACCTCAATTCAAGTATGAACAATCACGTTTCATTTCTTCACTTAATATAACTCAGCATGATCATCATCAAGGTATTCAAGGAATCCATGCAACAAAGCTATTTAAAATTTTGTATTCTAACAAATCACATTCCTAAACTTTAACTATGCATTCTCATTAAGGAGTTAGGGAAAAGAAGCTTCCACGTAGCACTTTACCTGATAAGTTTGAAGAATTGATTGTAAAGCTAAAAAAATCCATCTATAGTACAACTTCATTATCTTGAAAATTTATGAGACTATGAAATAAAATTTCAAACAAAATTATTACTAAACTTCAAACACGCAGTATGTATAAAATCAAGTTAGCTGAAAATTGAAATTTTGGCAGGTTGCCTCCCAGAAGCTGCTCGATTTAATGTCTTTTATAGACATTTGCTGCATAATGTTTTCTTTTCAACAAAATTCTTTTTATCTCTTCAAAATACTGGATCAATCTTCGATTTATAATTCTTGAAGATAATGCTTCAATAGTGATAGCCATTCACTTTAAACTCACTTCAGTTAGTTTTTCGGTGTCTTTACCTCCAAAAGGGTGTACACTTGCCTGTGTAGGACCACTCCATCTTGACTTCAGTTTTCTTGGAAACAGTTTGAGCCTGGAATTGTATAATAGGACTTGTTCTCTTTCTTTGGTGAATTCCTTCATGAAATCTTACCGGTCATGCCACTTATTTGCCTTATCTTTAGCGAATTATGGCATTATGTAAGCTTCATTTCTACCAACTCTCTTCAGTTCATTCATTTGGAGTCATCTTTCTTCTTTAGCGGCAGAAGTCACGGTCGAGTTTCTTGATGGCCCACATAGCTTTGTATTTTGAACTGAGAGATGATAAGGTTTTCCAAATACAATTTTGTATAGGAACATTCAGTAAGGGATTTTGTGCTGTTATAAGCCCACAATGCATCATCCAACTTTATAGACCCGATTTTTTACGCGTATTCATTGTTTTCTTTAGAATTTTCTTTATCTCTGATGGAAATTTACCTTTACCTGTTTATTAAGGGTGATAAGCGATCCATTACATGTTTGATTCTATGCGCGCTCATGAGTTTTTGCAAAGCATTTGAAAAATAGCTTCCCTCTATCACCCAGCCAGTTATTACGGGTGCTCCCGAATCTGCTCAAAATATTTCTTTGTATAAACCTAACAACTGTATTAGCATCATTTTAGGATGAATGTTGCTTCCAACATTTGGATACAAATCCACAGGATATTGGAGAATACCACCAGATTCCCAGTGATGATGGGAAGATCCCATGGTATTATTCGACATAATCGGCACCACTAGGATTCATATGGGGGCCATCTAGGCTCATCTGCTTATATTGCTTCCATTCTCGACATTTATCTCAATGTTTACCATTAACAGTCTTTGGATAGAGTAGGTCAATAAGAAACCTGATTAATTTTTGGGATGTTCCATCTCTGCAAAATGTCCTCAACATGGTAATGCATGCTGTTATCAATAATTTCACCTTGTTTGTTTTACGGTACACATCTCAGATGACCGTATCTGCTCTTACGAAAAGTAATATTTGTTATTAAATATAAGAATATAACAACTCAATTCTCGATTTTCTTTTTTACGTTGTTAGCTGAGATTCGTATAGAATTCTACAAACTAAGTAAATTCACAATATCAGAAGCATACCAAAGGATGCATTTTGGTGAACCTAACATAAACTTATTTGCTTCATGGAAGAGGTACCATACGCGACACCGCACCACTGGCGAATGGTTCCGGGTGTCAGAGCGTGCCGATCAACTACTCCGCGTATTGCGCATCACCGCGCGGTGTCTTTGGCTGGGTCCGATTTTTACGGCGCGGCGCACCCGCCGATATGAGTCGCGCGAAAGCGCATCGCCGCCGGCTGTCGCGTCTATCCATTCACGGCGTGGTGTCGTGTATTCGCTCCGCGTGGATTTCGCCGCCAGGCGCCGTTTTTCTGCCGGCTGCACCGTATTGCATACTTCTGCGATGGATGTAAAGTGATTATTGCTCGACGGAAGGTTTGCGGCGCGTGTATGGCGCCGAATATCTTCTCGGTTCTTTGTCCCGATACAGCTCCATTGCGCAGTCACTGGCGTCCACACATAATTTCAAACTCCTTGTTCGATCAGTGATGTTACACCATGATGGGGTTTAACAACTAATTTGGATTTAATTTCATCAAATCTGCAGTTTTCATGATTCATCAAAATCCAAATTTGCATCTTTTAACGATGCATAATGGTCCTAGAGATTTTGAGAAGTCCTTTATGAACCTCCTGTAAAAACCAGCATGTCTAAAGAAACTTCTTATCCCTTTGACTGTTGTAGGTGGTATGAGAGATTTTATGATGAAAACATTTACTTGGTCTACTTCTAACCCAACTGCATGAAATCTTGTACTTTGAGACAATACCCTCTATTACCATGAAATGACATTTTCCCAGTTTAAGAATTCTAAATTCTTGTCTTGACACCTCACGAAGTATTGTTGTACCTCGGACATTTCTGGCCCGGATCCATATGCTAAGAAATCATCCGCAGAGATTTCCGCCAGCTGCTCGCAAATCGAAAACATAGACATCATACATCTTTGGAAGGTGACGCCAGGCATTCGTAATGAATGGCATTCTTTTGAAAGTAAAAGCGACGCGGGCGTGTAAATGTAGCCCTTCTTTTGATATCGGGGGCTATATGTCCCAGTTTATAACGAATTCATTAAGAAGAAGCCGTAATGGGGGTGTCTGCTAACACCACATCCATTGTTAGTGTTCAATGAAATTCAGAGATAATGATCATTTATATGGTAGCGGTGTTTAGTTTTCTATAAATCTATCCACCCTCCATCTTATCCACCCGAGTTCTTATAGGAATCAATTCATTCTTCTCATTTAAAATAATGATGGATCTGCTGTAGAACCACATGAGCCCCAGGCTCACCCAGGTTGTTTGAGATTGCATATATAAAGCACGCATTTAGCATTTTTGATACTTAACTCTAACAACTTCTTTCATTACTAGATTTAGTCTTCTTTGATGTTCAATAGAAGTCTTTGCATTGATCCTCTAAAAAAGGATCTTGTGCCTGCGCAAATGGGAAGGGCCCGAGTTCCTTTCAAATCTTCTAGACCCAGGACAATTGCTTCCTTGTGTATTTTCCCAGAGTTTTAAGTAGTTTTTGTTCTTGGGCTCAATCAGTAAGCGAAATAATAACAGGTTTTTCTTTTTCTAGTTCTAGAAAGCATACTTTGAAATGATTGGAGTAATTCTTCGAGGTTAACCATTTTGAACTTCTTTGTTTCTTACGCGCCATGTTCCATTGGCATTTTTATAACATTGTTTTCATCAATATTGAATGATCGCACTTCTGTTTGGATTAAAATTGATTGAAATTCAACATCGAACATTAAGATAAAATTCATCTCATTTTCATTCATTGAACTCTGAATCTTACAATCATTTATTAGTTCAGAATTGATGGGTACTTTTATTTCTATAATCTTACAGTAATGGCCATCTAGTCTGGTTGTTTAAGCGTGATTGAGATTGAAGTGCACTGCCTCATCTCCAACCCTTGAGTAAGCTTTCCTTTCTTCATCATCAAGCTGCTCCTATAGCAAGAAGGCCTTATTAAGCTGATGGGACTTGTTTGTCTTCTTGATATCAATAACTGAGTCCCAGCTGGAAAATAGACTTTCCCGCGATAAGCACATCTTCAAGTATACCCTTAGGTTGAGCTAAGGTTACATTTGCCGTCGCGAGTCATGGGTGTGGGGAGTAAGCTCCCCCGACTTGAGTCTCTGACTCACAGGATAAAGGACATCAAATTGATCTTTGGCTCAATCACCGCAGTGCTTTCGTTTAAATTCCATTAAGCAAGGAGTGTGGTACCTTGGATCTGCATTTGCCTCACAGTAAAGACCTCCTAGCGATAATTACCTTTGTGGGTTCACATTGGAAGGCTCATTACTCATTCTTGACAATTTTCTTTTTCTACTCTCAATATATCATTCACTTAAATTTAAGTGGTGAGGCATTTGAGTCAATGCCTCTGAAAAAGGGATATTAACCTCTATTTTTCTTGAACATGTTCCAAAAGAATCTACAAGAGTACTCTCTTCTAGCATGCAGCTTTGGGGTGGGACTTGAGGCTTGTAAGCAGACCTCTTCGCTGTCTTCCTTAGATCTCATAACTGACTCTTTGCTTTCATGCATTTTGTTGTTCTCTTTTCTTCAGCAACCTCTAAACTGTACTGCTGCACTTCTCCTCCAATTTCTTATTTTTCTTCCTCAGTTTTCTTCTCTTTTTCTTTAGCTCATCTGCTGCAGCTGCCAGAGTTACCACCATAATCCTTGAGATTCTTCCTTGTGTGTCACTTGGGGAAGGCATCCTTGGACTGTTTTATAGCTAAGGTTAGGCGCCCCTCGCGTAATCTGGGATTAACAACGGAGAAGGCATTCATATTGGCACGAAACATGGTAATTGTTTCACGCTACGAAATGCTAGATCCAACTCATTACGCTCATGAATGTTCGTGACTTCTTATTTTCTCCCGTGAAAGTCATTTATATGTTCTTAAAAGGAGATCTCCTTTGTGTTCTTGATTTTCTGCCCTCTAACTTCCTTCTTGTTGTTGTTGTTGGAACCCGGGTGTGATATAATGTTGTTAGAAAGTGCCTTTGATCTTTGACTTGTGTGTTCCTCCCATATGAAATTCTCATGGTTCCCCGGAGTGCTAGTGTGTAATGAGTTTGGCAAATTAGAGGATTTGGGCTTAGAATTTGTAACTTCTGTAGCATTGGTTTCTATGCCTCCTTAACTTGATAGGGACCACTCTCATGGAACTGTCCTCTTCAACACTATTCCTCTTCTCATTTCATCATTGTTCCCACTTGTTCTTTGAGTGTATTCTTCTCATGGTTCCTATTTTTCTCATCATCAATTGTTTTGCTTCTATGGCGGAGTCATTTGGTTAAACTCATCACACCACCACTTCCCAAGTTTGCTCTTGCTCACAAATTTTCATATGAGCTCGATAGTGCATTAGCAAGGAGTCTTCTATCAAGCGATTTTCTCTTCAACACTTTTCTCTTAAGGCTCCACAACAAGCTGAATCATTATACCTTTGGAGTGGTGTAGATGATAGAATATCCATATGGCGGTTAGATCTATTATTCCATGCATTGGGCATCACTGACAATCTTTTGTATCTTTCTCGCCATTATAGAGACTTTTATCCTCGTTGCTTAAACACTATGATTTCCCCTTTCCTTTTTGAAGTAAGGGCAGGAGGGAAGAATCTGCTCATGTAAGCCTCCTTGCGCTCTTCCCGATTATTCGCTAATCAATAGGCAATGACTCGAAACGATTCTTTACCATCTTGGTAATGGAAAGCGATTGCGGCTTGATCACTTAGGTCTCACGCATTCAACCAGGCGTATTAGCCATCCTCATAAATCTTCTCATATGCTCTAGATTGGGGTTTCGCTAGGATGCCCGGTAAGTGGTCTTTGTTACCATTATGATCAAATTTGTCTTAAGTTCAAGAATTGTTCAGCTTTTATAGCAGGCGCTATCTCACCATTGAGTATTCCTCTTTAATAAATAGCCTTCAAAAAATTTTCTATAGTCATTGCCTCTAAGGTCTCTCTATACCCTTTATTACAGAATAGTTTGCATTCTTTCTCTGAATACCATAGTTTTTATTAACACACCCAACCTTTCTTAGATTCCTCAATGTTCTTTCTAATTATGTATTGATGACAGTGTTCTAGCTTACAGTTTTTCTTAATATGAAATCTTCCTAAAATAGGCACATTGAGATCAAATTAAATCTGTGAAAATAGCAATATCAGCAGATGATGCATCAGAAATATTGTTAGTAGCTTACTCGATCTTGATTACAATATATATTTTTGTGATTTTCTGAAATTCATGATAGAATAAAGAAAAATGTCCAAATTAATAATTCTCTCTTTGGTTAGAATATTGATATTTAAATTCATATTTTTCAATCCTCGAATAAGATTACTTAAAAACTTGTTATTGTTTTGTATAGACAAATATGAAGGTCACCAAATTGCAAACTAACACTTACGAGAACTGAATCGGAGTCCTAGATAACAACACTTCAAACTTGTTAGTGATTTTGATATAAAAAATATATTGTTGCCTTGGATGAGAGAGCTTCAATTAAAATTGTGTTTTGGTACAGATCGCTGCAGAGTATGCAGATATTAAGGAATAAAAGTGGTTAAGGATTAGGATAATAAGTTCCATAAGGACTAAATTAAAAATCTAAACATCAATTACCCCGTCTACTCTAAAGTCTTTGTTGGACTCTGAAATTAAAAATTGGTTTGGTTTTTAAACTGAAGGAAAGTAAAAAAAGCTAAATAAAAACTCTATATTAATAACTATATACAAGAGTTTAAAATAATGATTATTGGCGGGATTTCTTGGGTAAGTAGCTGCTTGGGATTAAATTCAATGTATAATTATCAATTTTGCATCATTTTATAACATTAGTTCAATCATGAGTTTGAAATCACGAACTTGTCAAATATATGCAAGGTAGTATGGCTTGTAGTTTCTCCTTTTACCATACATTTCACTAAATAGAGATCTATGTTCCTTTAGGACGAGCATAATCGATTGTTGTAGAAGAATATAATCCTTTTAACGGCGAAGATGCGTTTTCTTTCTAGGTACTTCCACATCCTTTTCTTAGGGTATTTGCTTGCCCCTATAGATGATAATGCAAACTTTCTAACAGAATCTCATCCATGAATCGCAAAGTCTGTCTCATATTGGTGAGATCTCACATGATTTTACGTCTGCGTGTTTCTGTTTTAGTGTGATTTTTTTTTTTTTTTTTTTTTTTTTTTTTCGTTCTGTTCTTACCCTTCTGCCTGTTCCTTCTTCTTTTCTTTTTTTTGCCCTACCTCTTCTTTATTTTAGTATTTTTTTTTTTTTTTTTTTTTTTTCTTCCCTTCTGCGTTGTCTGCACCTGCACCTTTGTTTTACCCATCTCTCTGTTCATCCTGTTGTTACTCTTATGTCTTATTACCTTTGGGATCAAGATCCTTTCATGGTCAGAGGAACACTTTGAATATTGTTAATATCATATATTCAATCCTATCACTGCAGGTAAATAAGTGTTATCGAAGTAGTCTAAAAGTTCATTAGTTCATAATATTAGTCTAACATACCCTCGAAATGCTTGCTTCATACTCTTAGGAATCTCAATCTGTATGCTGGAGAACTAAAATCATAGCTTAGAATCTGATCCTTTTAGTTTGCGCTACTAATATTCTGAACAAGCAACTTCAAGAACAAAATAACCAAGCAAGATTCTGGGATTTGTTCTGACATTATTTCAAGTTTATGAGAAAACAATAATTAGCATCGATCAATCCTAGATGGAGCTGGTCCGCTGGCCCGGTTACAAAGAGCGTGACTAGCGGTCGAGGTCACTTCATGAAATTGCAAAAAATGAAATGAAAATAGATGAACTCCCGGAAAATTTCCAAATTCATTAATCAGATAGTAATAAAACCACTACGAGAGAAAACTGGCAAACTTAGGCACGGATCTTTGCTCAATTCTAGAAAAAGCTAGCTAAATGCCATACAAAAGTCTAAATGAAAGACAAAAAGAAAAATAATATACAAAGGAGTTCCAACTTCATGAGAAGTTCTAGTTTTTGCGGAAAATTGCTTGCCTGATGCTGATATATATTTATAGATTTTCAAATGATGGACTACATACAGGCTGAAATTACGGATCCCGAGCCACGGCCCGATTGACTGCTGGCGGCGGCGAAGATTACGTGCGCGGCATAGTTCTCATCTTTATCTGACTCTTGCTATGGCTGCGGTTTACGACGCAACATATTTTCATGTTTTCTTCTTAATTCTATCCGCGACACCAATTTGGCGATGTCGTGACATAGTTAACCTAATAAGTTATCTGTTTGCGCGCGACATGGTGTCTTGTGTCATGACATAAAAACTTTGTTGCAACCTGACTTGTCATTTCTACTACTTTTGGTCTGCCATGACATAGATTTCTTTGTTCTTGAAAACCTGTATCTTTTCGTACTTGCTTTCACATGTTGCCATAAGTTTGAAATACTATGGCAGCTTTATACAAATGCTTCATGTAGCGGCGGATCTTGCATTCTCCCTAACCCGTGGCATCGCGGCGGGAAATTTGTTGCACGCTCTGACTCTTCGAGTTTGTTCCAACATTCGCACCGCGTATTTGTGACATACTTTATGGATCTTCTCCTTCAGCCAGCGACAATAATTTCTTTTGTATGTGAGTTTCTCCACCAGTTGCATGGTCTGTTATGGTGCCGAATTTTTTCTTTGTCGCGTAATCTGTTGTCTTGCTTCTTGGGCTGAACTGCGTGCCATGATAGACTTTTCTTTGTGACGACATAATCTTCTTTGATCTTGGCATTTGGGAAGCTATTGTTGCGGGAGGTGAAATTTTTCGTGACAAACTTGTGCTTGGCTTGCCTCGTTGCTCTTAATTTTAATACGCTAATTTTCTTTTATCGTGATAAAATTCTATCTTACTTTGGGCTTTTTTGATGTCTGACATAAATTTGATTATTGAGACAAAACTCGATTTCCATTGCCTGATCATTGTCGTGATAGAGATCTCTACCTTCAGTTCTTCATTGTGTCGCGACATACTTTTTTGCGTCGCAACATTCATCTTGCAATTCTTCACATCTTTTGTCGTGACAATAGATTTCTTTGTCGGGACATAATGCTTCTCTGTCGCAATAAAGTTGTCTTGCCTTCCATTGTTTACTCTGAATTTTGTGTCGCGACAGAGTTGTCTTTTGTCACAACAAAGCTTTTCTGCCATCTTCAGTTCTTTTGCTCATTCGCGACAAGTTGGCATATCCACGACATCAAAGTTTTGTCTTGACGAGGTTAAACGATCTTTTGTTCGGTGCGGCTTACACTAGTTCTATTCGGATCTGTCGTGACATAAAAATTTATCATCACGATATATAGATTCCGCCGGCGATTTCTATTTTCTTCGCTGAAATTGCGTATCTTTCAACTTTAAAACCTACAATAATGTCATCCACTGGTTAACGACGCCTGTCGTGGTTTCATAGCCTGGCTGAACTGAATAACGTGCCATCCAGGCCATAACAAAGTTTGTCTCCGGTACATGTGCTCAATGCGGAAGAAAGCAGTGTCGCGATTTGGTCGATGGATAAGAGTCAGAACCGTGAGGCTCCAGCGGCGAAGCGGTTTGGGTCGCGCACCTTCTGGTGGATTACGATGAAGCTCGAAAACAACGCTCTCGACGTGGCGGTGTCACGAACTTTACGATTATTGAGTTCTTTCTCTTTCGACCTCGACTTTGAGGCGTTCTGGCGAGGTGGCGATGCGCTGTGCCGCCAATGGCCGATGAAATGACTGGCCGGCGCCTCGAGTGCGGGCTTCGCAAAGAAGCGAGGAAGAGAACACAACGAACAAGATGACGGTGAAACGATGGAACGGCAGTGGTAGGGTCCGCGTTGGCCTTAGTGTGAAGTCTGAGGAGGCGTCTGACGCCCCCGCCAAATCGATGTTATTGTGGCTTGTTTGTAAATGTCTGTATAAAAAGTTAAACCCTAAGCCTTAGGACGTCTCAAAATGTCAAACATTAATTTATGTGGAGCTTGAAACATGTGCGATCCATGAGGCGAACTCCTTGATAGCCAGAAAACCGATCTTGCTGAGATCCCAAGACGAACTCCTTTTAATCCATATATGGGGCTTAAAGGCAGTGTAGAGCTTTGAGGCAATTCTTGGGGATACATGTATAAGCAGGACAAATTCATGGATGATCCTCCATATATGTCTTGTAATGTGCTGACAGTGATGTTGTATTTTTCTCTTTTTCCTATTCCACCACCATGCCTCATTAGGTGCGAACTCATGGATGAGTGTTGTGCAGCTCATGTAGAGGCGAACTCCTTGAGGAGGAGTGAGCTGGCACTGCTGAATCTCATGGAACAAAGCTCCTTGAGATGAATATATCTCCATGAGAAGTACTCCTTGAGATGAGTTCCCTAGAATAAAATTCTTGAGATATATCTTATGGGACAGAAACCCTGAGATCACACTTTGGGAACTGACTGCCAGGCAGGCATTTTAGTTGCTGAGTCAAACTTACTTGACCCTAAAGTTCAAAAAAAGGACCTAAGCTATTATAGATTGAAAACAAATCATTTCTGAAATTTGAGTATGGCTGCGGGGCAGACCCCACAGATTTGGTTCTACGTATTGCTCGCAAAAGAAGGCGCTCGAGAGGCGATGGAAGAGGCGTCTCTAAGTGACCATAGTGGGCTCGCCTGTAAGAGGACCCTCACCTAAGGCGAAACACAACCCGTTGCTATACCGTAGTAGGGCCGCGGGTGCGCCACTGCAGATAGGGGTTCCGGCGGGGTGTGGCCGTCGACTCTCATGGTGGGACACGCCCTGCGCTCACCGGCGAGCCCCGACCATGCGAGGTCTGTGTTTGTGGGGCGGTAAGCGGCGTCATCTAGTTGTAGTTCGGAAAAAACGGTCGATCCTTCCCACTCCCAAGCCCGGGGACCATAGCTGCCTGGACCTTCGTTAATGGATCCTGGAACCATTACAAAGGCTGCGGTGGCGGTGAACTCAAGTGTGGTGGAAGCCTCAGGGCCGCTTTATGCCTCGGGCAGCCAGGCTCTCTATGTCACCCCGGACTGAGGTACAAAGTCCCCTTATTGTATTCTCACTGAGATGTTATATAAGTGTTCTGCCCGAGGTCATGCTGCGAGATGATATCACGCCAGGCGACTAATCCACAGTCATGCCCTTTGCCTGGCCTCTTCGAAGCGACCTAAGTTCTTGTAAGTGCGAGATGTTCTCACTTGGAATGTGTGTCGCCTTGGGTAGCTGGTCTTAGATGGCTAGGCGAGCCGCACAAATCCGCCATAAAGTAACTGCCTCGCAACTCCAGGATTGGCGGGTCCCTGGCGCTGGCAGAGTGCGGGCCCCGCGGGGCCTCGAGTCTCCCATTTCTCGTCATTAAGGGCTTCAGGCCTGCCGAGATGAGGTGATTGTTCACCATTTTATGGGATGGGTGATACACCAGTTTCGCCGAGATTATTCTCTCCGCGATGATTGATTCTTTTTCCTATTCATATCATACGATGACGACTTGAAGGAATTTAGAAACGACCAGTTGTTCGACATGGAACTATCAGCTTACAAATGATCTGCCCCATTGACCTCCGTTCTTGAACCAGCGCTGGGGGCTAATGGGTGGAGATAAAGGCGCAATCGCGCGTGATTCGGTGAATTTTGAAGGCGTTCTCGCCAGGTGGCCCCGGTCAAGATCGTCGACAATCCGGGAGAAATGATCGACTCGATTTGGCGGGAAGATCGGGCGCGGGAACTACATGGCTTTCGACCACCTCGAACAGCGGGAGGCAACTACCTCGAAGGCACGCATGCCGCGCGTTAATATTAATAACGTAAAGCGAATGCGCCATTCATTAACCTAGCTCATTATGGGACCTAACTTCGTGGTATGCAGGATGTAACCCTTGTGGAATAGGATAAAGTGAAACGCACGTGTCGTCTGCCGATAAACATTTATTTGGAACCAGGACCATGGTTTGAGTGGGATGATCGATCCTGAATGCGTTTTACAAGCCGAGGCCGAGCGATCAGATAGAAGGTGGGCCGGTCGCAGCGAATCACCTCGAGGCATGAAGATGAAGTCAATTAGCAAAGTATGCACATGTTATCTTGGATGGAAATTTAGTCATTAGTGTGTGCTAGTTAATGGCCCCTAAAATGGTATTATTGCATAATCAGAAGTAAAGGCCACTTCTTATTCTAATTAACAGGCATTAATCTTAACCCCGATAAACGGGTATAAGGAGAGGGATGGGTTGGTGGGCGACATTTCTGAGATTTAATAAGCGTGTATTACGAGAGGATAATGGGCATGGAGTTTGATCTCTCTGGTACCAGTGCAAGATTAGGTTGAGAGCCACCCAAAGTACAAAATCGTAACTTCTATTTTACAGGTGATTAAACCAGTGGGACAAATCTCAAGATTTTATTTCATTCTTCTAAAAAACCGCGATGTTTGTAACTAACCAGGGCTTTCTCTTTCTCTCTTCAGTCTTTTACTTTTTTAATTTTTTCTCTATGAAGTCGGCTTGAAATCAGGGTTAGTGTTTGAAGGTATTGAGTGGTGTTAGATGGGTTTGTTTTGATTGTTTGCGATGGGGATTTTTCGGTTGGCCGCGAATGAGGTGAGAGGTGAGCAGAAGGCGGTTCTGGTGGAATATTTTTGATTTGTTGATGAGTGTGAGGTGGTGAAGGAAGGCAGTTCTGGTGGAATTCTGTGATGATTTTCAAGTCGCGAAAGTGCGTGTGGTGGTTTTACTCATTGTTATCGGTACAGGTGGGCGGCACAATCAAGAAAAAGCTTAGAAAGCGGATCTCGGATCGAACTAGAAGAGAAAAACGAGAAGCTGAGGGTTTCGAATGGTGTGGATGATTTAAAAGAAGCAAAACGAAGAACTTGAAACAGCTTGAAGCGCTTGATCTCGAATCGAAGTTAGGCACTGATACCAAATTGATGTAGCTTAGCTACAAAGAACAATAAAATTGAAAGAAAACGAATAAAATAAACAAAATGAAATTCTCAAGTTTGATACTCATTATCAACTCTCACCGAGAAACAATAACGTAAGGTGTTGGTATTTATGGCGCCAAACGAAACCTAACAAATATGAACTTGGGCGACTTTGGCGAAGAACCGTTAAATAAATAGCTAATAAATTTATCGGTGAACTTGGACCTGTCGCATCTGAGCGAACGAGAGAACCTTCCATTCCCATCAGAAGTCTATTCACTAAGGATGAAGATAAATTTTCATTTTTCAGTGATTTGATGAAGACATCGGGATCAAGATCTTACTACTTGCTGCCTGCTTTCGATGGTGATCCTTGGAACAATAACGAAGTTTCCCACATTTTTAGGTAAACATTTTCCCCCGTTTCTTTCTTTTAGTACGTTTTGGTGAACATTACCTTCCCCTCTCCCCCAGCTTAAACGCCCGAGGCTTTTACCGTTTTGATCTTCTTGCCCCTCTGGGCATGCCTGTTTTAGATGGATTTCCATTCATTTTTCTTTTGTATGAACTTCTTCTCATTCTTTCCATGTTTTATCCTTTATAACTAACCCCAAATAATTCATGAAAATCTCGTTCTGAAACTTTCCGATCGAGCTATTATGGATTTAATTTGGTTTATTGATTATGAGGAAAGAATATCATTCTGAGTATTATAGAATTTCTATTGGCACAATCGATAAATTGATTGAATTGGAATTCTTATTATTTGGTTTTCTAATGTATTTTAGAGAGGTTGTGAAGGAGGAATGAGTTAGTTTAATGTGGTTTGGTCTGCTGTTGAATGAATTTTCGTTTGCTGCCCCGCATTATGTGTGAATTTCTTATATTAAATGGGCACTCGCACTTTTTTGTACTATGATTCAAATTTACATATTTTTGTTCATAAAACAGTGTTGTTTAGGATGACTAATCAATAATCGATGGGGAAACTACTGAGAAATCCCTGTAGCACCTCGAAGAACACCACCAAGTTTTAATAACGATCAAGAAATGACATTTAGTGAAGCATTATATTAACATCTTGGATTCTCTTTGGAATCCAACTTACACTTTTTGCTTTTAAATGTGATTCTGACGTTAATTGCTTTGAGGTTTTAAATTTGTACATTATTGATAAATTATCATTTGCTTTCTTGTATGTCTGTCTATGTGTTTTCTTAGGAGATGAGCTTCTATATTAAACCGAAGGTTAAAATACTAGTGGCGTGGTGCTCTTGAAGGACCTATTTCTCTTGAAAATTTAGAAGCCTTTGGCGTTGAATCACGATATCTTACCTTGCGAATTCGATAAAATTCCAGAGATTGACCGTGGCGATGTTAAAATACCTCATTTACCTTTATTTTATAATTATATATTCAAGTTTTATTGCATTCAGATCCGAGGAAGCGATTGAAACCAGTCTGAACCGATAGTTTGTAAAGTAACCATGCTATAATAGTATGTTAAGAAAGTAACAATGGGTTCTGTGTTTCAGACTCTTTCGTTCTGTGTTTCTGATGGATTTTATTTGCGTTTGGTGAGAACTATCTTGTTTGTCCCCATTGATCATTGACCTTTTTGATGAATCAATCATTCAGGAAGATGAGTTCGATTTTGATGGTATTCTTGAACGCGGATAAGTGATCTTCTTACTATTGAAATTGCGACACCGTCATCTGGCGTATGTTGATGATAATCGCCGTTAAGACCGGATATGTGTTAACGTTCAAAAGATCCTATGTAAAAGATCAAGTTAGCGTTGTTATCGTATGTTAACCGTCGCGATCAGCCGATGCATTGTCTGAACCGACAATGATCTGCGATAACGGGTTGACAATGTCGTTCTTAGCGGTCGATAGAATGACCGTGAATCTATTAATGACTCTGGACTGATCGTTGTTCATTTTGAGACTCATTCGGATCAACGTTACACCGGAGAATCCACCAGTTGGTGGTATAAACCTTGCCTGTTTTATCTGTATCGTTGTTTAAAAACATGTTAGATTCAGGTTTTATGATTGATAGTGAAGGCGGCGATTGTGTCTAATATGATTCAGTTATGTGACCTTTCTATCGTTTGTATGGAACGCTGACGATTCATGCGCGTAATATCTAATTTTAAAGACATTGGCGAAGTCAGTTCAACTGATTATTCCGATCAGATTGAGGAGAGTGTCAGGTGATTGTGGAAGGATGCGGTTGGGGAAGAAGAAAGGTTTTGCTGGTCACGCGCTCTCTTGATCGGTGCTTTCACTTACCATCTCTCTTTGTTGGGTTTCATAAGCGCTTCTATCCTCAATCAAATCTATCTACCCTTTCAACTTGGTCAAAGTAAAGTCTTCTCCATCCTCTCAGTTCTATCTTGTTGCCTTAAAGATTTCTAGGCTCACATGATCCTAATTGTATTGTTGGGCCTTGGGCCTCTTCATTTTTTTTTTCAATTTTTATTATGTCATATATATTATACATATCTTACATTCATATATATATTTTATTTCTTCAAGAGACCCTTTGAAGATTTTACTATCAAACTGGCTGAGATTGTGACATGCTTTTACTCATTACAAATCAGTAATCAAAGACGCTACCCAACTCTAGATTATTGGTTAATGTCATTTGTGCATTTGCCTAATATAGACAATCGTTTGCTTTCAACTTGGGCTGGGCATGCTAGGCTGTTTGTGCCAATTTTAGAACCTTAACTCATTTAGCATCTGAAATTTTGTGCCAATTTTACAATTTATACTAGCACTATAAATTCCTGATTTTCGAAAACTGCAGTGGAGCTTATTTTTATACCTATTCACTCTGGTTTTTACCAAAAATCTTATTATAATTGGTATATTAGCATCACAAATATGCCAATGGTATCTGTTCCTGTAGTTTGCTACATAAGTAAGAATAAGGTTTGACTGTATAGAAATGTTATTGATTTTGTTTAACACCAGCTAACAGATTATCTATGAATTTTGTTTAAGTACCAAAACTACCAAGAATTTTCAAAATGAATTTTTAGTCATTTGCATGGAATTCTAAGGTCTCTCTTCTTCTTCAGAAAAGGGGTAGCCCAACAGCATTTAATTAAGTAGGTGCTTATCTTTGTCATTTCTTTCATTAAAGGACATTATTTCAAAGAGACTTTTACATGGATGGATGGCCAGCGCTGAGTTTACTATGGCCCTCTTTGATTCTTTCTTTTGTAAGTAGGTCAAAAGAAGACTTTTACACTGCTAGTTATCATCATTGTACAAATTAATAGCTTTTTAATTGCTGAGGTAAGTCATCTTCCTGTGTAAGTAAAATTTTGATAGTGTATAATGAGCCCCTTCATTAAGCTTTCTGCTTATGTAGGACTTATGATTATACTGGGTCATATAAAATTTTTAAGGTGTAAATTGATATGAATAATGCATGGTTTAACCCGATCTTTTTAATTAGTCTCTTGAGTTTGAGTTAGGAATAATCCGTGTTTGGAGGGTTATATCACAGATGATGCAAAAAGAAGCTGGTTTAGTTGGTGTTTAAAATGTCGTGTCTATTCATCTATTGGCTTAAAAATTTTTATTTTAAAAAAGTTAATTGATCCACACTCTTTAATTCTTTCTTGCGTGTATTTATTTAATTGATCATTAAAAATTTTAATTTTAAAAATTCAGGATTTTGAAAAACTTTTTATTTTCTCATGTGGTTTTCAACCTATTTCGACAACCATTGTGCTTTCTCTTCTAATTTAATTCATTTTATTTTTTTATTTTTGTTATAGTTACTTCGATATGTGTTTGTGTTTTATCGAACAACCATTCCTGGTTCTTATTCCATTTGTAAATAAAATATCCAAAATTTCTAGCAATCAAACTCAGTTCATAAACATGAATTTTCTATCAATCAAATAAAACTACTGATTTTCAAAACTTGGCACAATTTTCCACAAGGTCAATGATCTACGCAGGAATTTGTGTACCTGCTCCTCTCCTCCAAGCTCCATATCCACCGACGGTCAACACCACCCATATGTATAAACATGGTTCCTCTCATCAGTTTCCACTTGCAAGTACATGAATCTAAATAACCCCTCACCCTCATCCCGAACAAGTACCAAAGAGAAATCAGAAAAAATGTGAGGTCAAACTCTGTTGTTTTCTGCCAGTGTATTTCCTTTGTGCTTCATTTGATTGTTGAGATTGAAACGCACATCCACAATTTGACCGACACACAATCCGTACCCAAAGCTAAACTCAAGTCATTGAAATTTGAACTAACTAAAATCAGTAACAAAGCTCTAAACTAGAGAGAGTTAATTTTACCACCATAACACTGACGTTCAATTAGCATTTTCTAAAACAATTACAAAAAGGCATGCCATGTCATTAATAGTTCCCAGAAAATAATTTATGTTATGAATTTAGGATTAGTTCTTTTTGTCATATAATCAATTTAGACCCGTAAATAAACATCCTACATCATTTTTCAGTCAAAAAGAAAACACAACATTCTTGTCAGTTTCAAAGCTAAAACTACTTCCTTCAGCAGACAAGGGCTCTTCTTACAGCCAGTATCAAACCCAAAAACAAACAAACCACTTTCTAGGAAAGCATGAGAAAGAAAAAAGGGTCCAAACAAGGACCGTAGAACCACATAGCAACATTAGAGCACATATAAGATTTATATGTGTACGAAGACGGAAGGGGGATGAAGGAGGTGGACGGAAAGCATGAAGACGGAGGAGATAGAGGGGTGTGGGATAAAATTGATTTTCTTTTTAAACTAAAAATAGAGTAATAAAATATATTAGTGGTGAGAGAGAGAGAGAGAAGAGAGAGGATTGATGTTATTTTTTAAAATTAAAAAAATTATGGGGCTAATTACATAGTGACATGTGGCGCATATGATTATTTTAACTTTTCTTAACGATTAGCGATGCCTTGGGACCGATGCAATATGGGGCACGAATGTGAGATTATTACCAGCGAGATTATTGTCGATAGGTGGAATTTAATTAAGAAAATGATGCCCATAGATTATTCATATCAATTACTTAATTTTAATCGATTGTGTTTGTTTCACTTGGTGAAGGTAAGGTTTGTCGTACAGAGTTTGATTGGGACAAATAAAAACATGTTAACCTAGGGTGACAGAATCTGTCCTTAATGCTGCTAGAGACTTGATTCTCACATGTCACAAACAGGGGTTGCAGCCTTAGAAATCTGGTAACACAACTGCTAAAGTTGGAATTGCCAGGCATGAAGGAGGTAGATCTGCTAGTTTGTCTTCTCAGCAACCCAATAAAGGCGGGATAAGAGAGATTTGTGGAAGGATTGCAGCATGTGGTACCATGACTATCAGTTCTATTCTAATATCTTGCAACAACTCCATGCCTTGGCAGGGGTGAAAGATTGTTTGATCCATCTGTGAACTTTATTTATGTTTATTGTGTTTGACATGTATTTATAATCAGGTCTTGAAGATTAAGTCGGCTTTGAGCTAGCCCTGAAGCCTAACCCTGAATCATCGTCTAAACTAGCATAAATTTGTTTATTTAAGACTTATTGGCATTGTCTGATTTTAATTTGCATGAAAATTGGTCATCACATGGAGCGTCTGGCTGGCATAATCAAGATTACAATGTTGAAAGCTACTCTGGCTAATCTCTACGAAAACCAGTATATACCGATGTTGTCCCCCTACATGGAAGTAGTCAATGGATATGAAATGTATTCATATTCTTCAATGGAAATTGTTCAGTTTATGCTTTTACGGAGACTTTTGACCATGTGGGATTTGTAGATCTGCTTAATCCAGGTGCTCTAGACCTTGATTGGTTAAATCAGATATTATTATGGTAGTGTAATATTCCCATTGGCATGTTGCTTTTTTTCATTTTCAAATTACAAATTATAACTAACAAGTCTTATAAGAAAGGGTTGAAAATTTTAATTTTAAATATATCGTGTTTAATAATAATAATTTAACGATTATGGCAACAGTCAAAATAAATTTCGTCCATATAATGGCTTATTCAGGGCCGTAAAAATATAACAACCTATAGCCAAGGTTGGCTGGTCACTGTCTAAGCACCCTATAATTAGGGTCAGCATATGATCATGTTTATAAGAGTGCCTTTATAACTAGGTGAACATCAACCGTGGCTATAAAGTATTCTATGAAACACCCATGTGGTTTCACAAAGTACATTAACATCTTGAATTTTTACACCTTGAGGCATCTCGCAATAATGAAACCCTCTAAATTTTAGATCTTTAAATTAAAAAAAGAGCTCAGCGATTGGAATAATAGAACCAATAAAATCTTGCTGGAAGCTGACAATGATCAATTATTTTGGAAATCAGGTATGCTGTAACTTGTTGTCTGTAAAAGTGGAAAAAACCTTTTTACACTCATAAGAATTCGGATGCTCCCATAAGCTGCCTTTCTCTCTCTCACAACGTATGCCCATACTGCCAGCCCGCCGTCCGTTCACGCTGCTTCCCTCGCTCTCCATTTTGCTTCGTGAGAGTCTGTTGAGCGTCGGATTCGATGTTCTGCAGATTTATCTGTTTCAGGCAAGGATTGTTTCATTTCGGTTCAATCTCAGGTTTGGCTATGTCAGTGAAATGCAGATGTTTGCGTGCTGTTTTATTAAATTCGTTCGAGGTTTGAGGCTTTTGGAAGTATTGTTGAATCGTCTTTCGTCTGATTTCTGTGCAGTGAATTTGGGATGAATCTTGGTGATACGGTCTCATGGTTTTACTTTACATTATTTACAAAGAAGGCCTCAGGAACTCTTTTATTATTTTGAACTTAATTTGTTTCTTGCAATTCTGGAGGATTGGCGGATGATTTTGTTTCTATATATACATGGCCAAATCTAGGCGAGCGGATTGAGGAAAATAGAAAGCCACGCATTGCAATTCAGTTTTAGTAAAACTTTCTCGCATTTCTTTATTTGTTGAACTTATGATTCTTATTTATGTTTTGATTATGAGTCTTGATAGATGCTTGATTCGGTTTTAATGCGATTGGAGAAGCAAAAAAAAAAAAATGATTTTAATATACTTAATGGGTGGAATGGAAAAAGATTTTTTTGTGTTTAAGAGATTAAATCAATAAAAAAAACAACAAAAAAATGAAAAAAATCCTATTATTAATCCCATAGTGGTTTTTCACTCAGTTGATAAATTTATTTATTTTATTTTTTATAAATATGATAAATTTAAAAATTATTTCCCAGATTGATATAGACATGTTTATTACAAATTTAATAATACTATAATTGTTTATAATGGTATAGATGAATGAAGAATATAACAATCTTAAACTATTAAAGAAAGAAAATGTAAAATTGGAATATTCTAGATTTAAGATAGGTAAAAACTTTGAATGATCTATTTAATTATTAAAGATCTTTATAATAAACTTTATTAATACCAAAAAAAAATGACACTAGAGTAAAAGGCTCATATAAATGAGCTTTTATATAGAAACACTGAATAGCCAGTTGGAATCAGTATAGGGATTAGGTTGGTAAATTTCAAAAAGAAGGAGCTATTATCTGCAGTGATTAGTGAAGAATGCAATGTTTTGCTGTTTGTGATTACCTACAATTAATTGTTGTGTGGCAGTTCATCAGAGGCATGCTGTGACTTATCTTTAACATGTGGTCTGTGGACCCTCTTCTCTCCTATCTCTTTTCTCTCTCCTCTCCTATCTTTACTTTCTCTCCCCTCACCCCAACCGTCATTGCAACCCACTTCAAGTTAGAACCACCCTGTGCACACCCTATTATTCAGTCACACCTAAACGATTAATTTTTTTATTAAAATTTTATTTTATTTTTATTTTTTAAAGCTACTAAAAAAAAAAATCAATATTTTACTCTTTAAATAAAAATAAATTATTTTATTTTAAAATTATTAAATTATTTAAAAATATATAGTTATTTCATTAAAATAAATTAGATTATAATTGAAATATTCCTTATCTTTATATCAGACTCTCCTCATTGTTATAGATGGTAATAATGCAGTAACTTAGTGTATTAAATATTGAAATAGTATTTCAAATGAAATTTTATTCTCTTTAAATCCATTGATTTTTATCGAGGTAGTATTAAATCCTTATAAAATGATTAGTTTTAAATAAATAATGCCTCATTGCATTTTAAAACTAATACTAATGGATATGAATTTAGTATTTATATTGTATTTAAATGGATATATGTTGATATTTATTTTTAAATTGATGAGTTTGAAATAATAATTTGATATTATATTATTTCAAATGAATGAGTTTTAATCATTTTTATTTAAATGTATGTGTTACTATTAAATATTTTTCAAAAGTTATAATATTTTATATTTATTTAAAAACAAATCTATTTTAATCTTCTTATCTTTAACCATCTATATATAATTTATTTTAAGTATATTGAATAGTTTATTTATATTTAAAAATAAATTTTGCTTTTTATTTTATAAATTTTAAAAAACAAAATAATTTATCTATATTACTACTAAAAGTTCAATACGTTTTACACTTTTGTATATAGAAAATATCCTTATATTTATCTTTTATTCCTTAAATATATTAAAGCTATTATATTTCATTTTACATAATATATATATATTGATGAATAACTTTACCGATAGGAATGGGATGGAGTGATATTTGAGAATTAACATGGGCAGTTATCATGAAGGCTTTGGATGTCGAGCTCCTCTGCCAAAACAGAAACAAAAAAGGATCGAAGGCGGGGCTGCTTCCGAACCACTTTTCCGATGCCTAAGGCCAGTTCTACTTTTTCAAAAATTTGGAAGAATATGTCGGCTAACTTGCAAAATGAAGTTACAATGTACCTTTCACCAATGGGGTGACTTTATTTATAATGGGTCATGCATGGCGCTATTAGGAAGTCCGTTGTACCACGTCAACCAGCCGGAGCTCTACTAAATGATCTATGGGTGACGGCATTTACCAGCGAATCAGGCGGAGTAACCTCGGAGCTTCTGCGCGATCCCCTGCAAAGGCGTCTAAAACCTCACGTGTATCTGTCCCAAGCGGGTACAGCCTGAGTCGATATATATATCAATCGGCCCGCTTGGGCCAATATGCATACCCGACTTCTGAACCGACTATATAGTTGTGAGGTATCGTGAAAAAAGCGTTTTAACTACCCGGCTGTTGCCTCTTGTGACTTGAGGTTCTGAGCATATGTAAAACCACCCCAGCCACATTCCCAAGGCTTTCTTCGTCTTCGACTCGGGCGAGCCGTCTCGCGCACTCACACTGTGTGCAGCATGGGGTCCCACGGCGCAGGATGAGCTAATGCTCGAATGGGAGAATCGCCACTAAAGTGAGTACACTCTGCACCTAAATGAGCTACAAATCATTTCATTTAAAAATACACAGAACTCAGAAAAATGCGATCTCTTGAGATATGCGTGACCAGCTGAGATCAGGGTCTCACTTGGAAACTCTCTCCATTTGCCTAAGCCTCACCGCTGAATTGTGCATGTTTTATTAGTTTGGCAGACTGTTTGACCCTCAGATGGTATATATATGTATCAATTGGGCAGCTCAGGCGGTTGATATATTATTTGTTTGTAACTACCCTCAGGTAGTCTCATTGGGCCGCTCAGGCGTTGATGTTTTCCACCCAATTTGGACTACCCTCAGATAGTGTGTCTTGCAAACTGACCCTCCCAAGTTGTTTCTCTAGACTCTCGTCTCATGTGCTAACTACCATATGGTCTGGATGTTCGATTTTTGAATCTATCATAAAGCCATTTCCGATCTGATCCCCAATCACATGCAGTATATAAACACCGCATATTCATATAACCATCCGTCACAAATCATGTCATGTATTATCATTTGTTGGTAAAGGGTGGCTGTGGTGGCCGATGAAACTCTGACAATTGTTGAAATCGACATCCGGTAGAAGCGGCGTCTTCGCGCGAAATGTGGCCCACGAAGGAATATTATTTGAATAGTGAGAGCCTGTTCCACTACTGGAAAATCTGCAAAAACATCAGTTCACTTAGTGAACCTTGGGTTTTCATAATGATTTCCATTTGTCAATCAATACATAACACCAAAAACACCACAATTTTCACACCAACATCAATGAGTGGGCGTGCAGGAACTTGCTCGTTGTTCAAAATTTTATATGATTTGATTGGTTTGGGCAGGTCGAAGCGACTATGGCGCCGTCAAATAAACATTGAAAGAATCTTGAATGAGGCAAAATCGTGAGGAGAAACCACTACCGGAATTTGAGAACTCTTAAGGTGGTACACGAAACTCTCCCGTCGACGATTCTCATCTTGTCGACCTTGACGGTCGGGTACATGTTAAATCTAGAAGAAGTGAGGAACAGCGCTCAAACCTGTTCCCCAGCGCTACTTATTTGGTTCTTCAAATCACGTTTTTGCTTTTTGAAATGGGAGATGAGCAACGTCAGCAGAAGTTTGTCCTTTAGTTCATTAGTTCATTTAATTAATTAATTCCGCTTTTTCTCAGTTTGATGGCTCTCCTCGGTAGTCATTTTTCATTATTTCTCTACTCATACCACTTGTAGTACATGATTACTTGTTATGTGTGGCTTCGTCGCGTCGAAAATCGTTTTCTGTGCCCGAAACTTGATGCCTCGAACGTGCGAAACTCAATGTCTCGGAATATTAAGGCTGCAGTATATGAATTTTGAGGCAGTTCAATAGTGAAATCCGTTTTGTCATCGATATCAGAGAATAAATTAAGGATTGCAACGAAATTAACAATTTGTGACTACGATTTTATTTTCAATTGAAATTTCTCGGGTCTTACATTCACCTCATAAAAGGAATTTCGTCCAGAAATTCTGGACAATCACAATCACTCATGCATATGCAGCAGCGCACTCTATCATGCTGGCGGTCATTTAAATCTTAGCAAACTAAATACGTTGTCATCCTAAACAAGAAGGGATAGGTGGCCGCATCGTGTCCTCGCGGCTCCCGTGGACATCATCTGTGCGCGTCAGCACCAGCACTAGCCTCCACGATTATGTGCCAAAACACTGATCCGACTATCAACAATGCCTGGCGGTCACTCTCGAAGGTCCCATCACCGTGTCAGCCTCAATGTTGTCCCGATCCACCATGAGTGTGGATGCGGGAGTATCTTTTGGGAGCTTGCGGAGGCGGTGAAACACCTCGTGGACACACGGAGCATGTTGAAGGCGATAACGCGTAACCGTCTCTCTCGAAGTATCTCGAAAGTCGTGAATCTGGCGATAACCCGCTGGGCTTTGACCACTCCTCTTGGGCGTCGCCCCGAAGGCGAGTCCCCCGACCTCGAGCTCTGGGGTCGGCGTCGCACATCCGCGCCAGCTCTTACAGCGGCTGACGGTGAGAGAGCGTTGTCGTATCCAAGCTCCCCTTCTCGGAGGTGTCTCTATCAAATCGGACGTGATGGGCTGCCGCACCAGATCTGACATAATGGTGACTACATGGCCTCGTATAGTGCCTCATACCCGATTACCATCTGTATACTCGCGATCAAAAACCCATTGGTAGCAAGAATTCCACTAAGGAGTAAATACTCCTCCTATGCCCTTATGATCCGGGACGCTGCTCGTAGCATGTCCTCTATCTGTATAGTCCTCTCGGGGCCCGACCATACATGCGAGGTGGGCATATTTGTGTACTCATAGTCGGCCCGGAGTGTGCCCACATAGCCTTTTGGAAACTCTTCCAGGGTGTCTTGTAAACCTCGGGTCCCTATCCCAAGCCACCATGGATCTTTGGCGCTCACCTTGCCCAGTATCTCTCGAATGTATAACCGTGGAATCTCTCAAAGGCGAAGGTCATCGCCGACTCTAAAAATATCTCCGACCGTGAGGTGGATCACTATCTTACATCTTAAGCGTCATGCTTTTTTCTTTAGCGTCAAAGTGAAGTGGTCACAAAGTCCGCTGTGTGGTGCTCCTTCCACTTCGACCACCTCCAATGGTGAAGTAGCCTGTTGGCAGGTGCTGACCTTAACTGCGACATGTGGGGGCGGCGTGATGAGCGAAGTCTACCACATGTCTCTTTGTCCACTCCGATAGTCTTTGGCGACAAAGATCCGAGGTACATCGCCGTTGCACCTAGATGCCACCTGACCAGTAAGTAGGTGAAACTCATGAGTCTCTCTCTCGTGGATCATGGGGAACCACTAACCATCCCTATATCAAAGACTATCTACGTGTGATTGACCCTAAATGCGCCCCCGTGCGGCGTACAGATCTTTGATATGAACCTTTATCTGTGCGATCACTGCCACTAGGACTCAATCACTGCTCCTTGACGATGTAGCCACTAAACTCCTAAGGTACCCGAGTGCCCTTTCGTTATTACTATAGCCCAAAAGCGTCCCAGTCTGACATCACTTTCCCAGAAAAGCTATCTTGTGATGCCATAGTGACTTAGTGAGGTATCAATAACACATTGCATGAGGATAGTAAAGAGTAAAGTCTGTCTTCTGAACTCCATCATCCATCTGTTGCCTCATGCAAGGTCATTGCGTGAAAATATACTTCAGACTTTTATTGTCTGAGAGCCTCATTCTACCCTAGTATAAGTGAGTAAGCCAAATCTTGAAGGCAAAGACTCGACCGCCTTGACTCCGTATGGGTGTGTGGGGTAATTACCTTTGTGATTCGATTCTTCAGCCCAGAGAACCATAGCTACTACCTCGGTTCGCTCAAACCGCCCGTCTCAAACTCGAGGCATGCAGCCTGCGTAGCACCACATCCGTAAGGAACTATCGAGATGGGAGGCCCCAAAGTCTCTTGCTCACAGATGCCTCCTGCGTCGGTCATCCAATCGAACTTGACCTCCTTAAGATCCAACCTAGTCATGAAGTCTTTGCTATCTGAAATCCTCAATGGTCTCACGTATGCCAGTAATCCGAGAAAACTGTATCGAAGAGGCGACTTGACCTACCGACCTCTTTGCCTGGTGCGCCCACGGGGGTCGTGACACTCTGATGCTAACCGGCGTCGTCCTAAAAATCTCACCTCGATGGCTTGAACTCTCACTTCTCTTGAACTTGGCGTCACCGGTGATGGTCTCTCAACAGCGTAAAGCGATCCTCAAGGCGGTACTCGCCGCTCGCTCTCGATTGGGAGTAGGTAAAAATCTATCCGAGGAACTAAACGGCCCGATCAGCGGGGTTGGAATATCTTATGCATGCTTAATCATGAATCTGCATTGGCGCATTTGTCCCGAAGGGGCATCCCGCAAAAATGACTCAAGTGCCCATACTTGATCCTAAACGCTGTCTTGGGGATATCTGTCACTAACCCTCGGTGATGGTAACCGAGTCGAAGGTCTATCGGTGAGCTGGCGCTCCTCTCAGTGATCAAACAAATCGTCTAGGTCTCATTATTAGTGCCCAGATTCTTTGATAATAACCACATTTAAAAGCTGTCATAATATTTTGATCGAAGGGTCTTATCCCTTCTTCTCATATAGCAAACAGGGCGCCCCACGGTAGTGCTCGATCTGACCGTTGCTGTCCGATAAGCTGGCCGGACTATATGATTCTTTGCGACTTCAGCGGGCCGTCACATGGGTCGCGAGATGGGTGAAGTGTAGCTGAAATGCACTGAGAAGTCTACTACCCTTTGTGGAGTAGTCCCGAGGTGGCTCATGCGGAAAAATCCACATACTCGCACCACTACCCAGGAGTATTAGATGTTAAGTGCGGTCTCTCTACAGTCCTCAGGGTAGGCTTTCATTGCCAACTTGGGTCACTTGTCTGACACTGCGGACTGTGTCTTTGCATGCGAAATGATGTCTTATCTCACTGAAACACCACCAGTACCGTCCTGCGTGTAGGCGGTAACCCTCTACGCTCTCACAATCGATAACGATCTTATAAGCTATAAATGATTCTTCCCTTAGGATGACATCGAACTTTGACATATCCAAGCGTGCAGAATCGGCTGTGAGTAGAGTCAGCCCAGATCTGTAACTTCCTTGACCTCGACCTATCCATCTTATTCTATGCTAATCCCTGAGGGAGAACTCGCGATACAACGATCTCTAAGGTCTCAACCTCTAGACCCAACTCTCTCCTATGGTGAGGTTGTCCCGGCCAGCTGCGGAATCATGTATCTTGTAGGCGAAGTCACTGATCACGGCGAATGGACAACTTGATCCATTCTCGAATCTCTAACCTTGACCCAGTCTATGTGCGTAATCATCAACAAATGTGAGTGCTTTCATGAGAAGGCCTAGTCCACATGATCCATCGAGTCATTGCCCCCATGTTTGACTCTTAGGAACTCACAGGCTTCCCTTGATCCACAAATGCGCCGCCTGAGCAGCTCTTGAAATTCTCTGCCCGTGTCGCCGCCTCTGGAGTCTCACAGGGTCCGCCTTACATTCCACTATATTTGGGCCTCACCCTCATTTGGAGCGTAACTAGTCCTAATCCGAATTGCGTTAGAGGTAAATCTCCATAGCCTCCCAACACCTTCTCGTCTGCTGCGTAAACGATGATGCGCGTGGATCCTCTCCCCCTATGAATGTCGGAGGATATTGATGCACCACTAAACTCTGGAGAACTAGGATCTTCTTGTCTCCACCCTTTACCAGCACATGCGATAGCATTCACATCAATACCTACAACCTCATCAAAAGTCTTGTCAAACACGTGGTGCTGACCAATACCAGTGGGCGTCCTCTGCGTCCTCTCGTCTCAATCTAACCATAAATCCACTTGTTGATTCGATGCAGTTGATTTCAATTCGGGATCTCAGGCATAAACAGCCAGAGACACTCTTCATACACATAAATGGGTGTATGTATGCATTGTCCTTACATTTAAAATATTGTTTCCAACAAAAAATTTATTTTTCGAAAATTTCATTTTTGAAAATTTTATTTTGAAAATTTTGTCAAAATTTTGTTTGATTTTTATTTCAATTTTTTATTTTACAATTTAATAAAAAAATTTTCGAAAATTTTGCAATGAGCGATGTTCATGTGAGCGGGGTCAACGGTGACTCGGAACCAATCTGGGAGTCGAAAAACTAGGTGAAAACCAAGCGGTGCGAGAGCTGCAAGCGGCCATTTGGGGCACCAGCGCTGGTACAGGTGGCCCGGTCATGCCCGGCAGCACAACCGTGAAGAAGCGTGTCGTGGGCGGAGACCCTGGCGCGTCGTGGCGAGGCCCCGACCCGTATCGCCGCCCGGCGCGTGTGTAGGAAATCGCCACGCCGCGCTGCTTGCCGCTCCCCTGGCAGTCGTGTGTGCGGGCCTCCATGGTAGTATCGCGGCGCCTGTTTGCCGCGCCTGCGGTACGTCTCGCGATACAGCCTCGAGCCCTCGGCTGATTCTGGTGCCGCGATGGTTGGCGAATCAGCAATATTTATGGCACCTAAGTTCCTCCTACTGCGGTAGTCAAGCTCTTCGCGATCTGCGCATAGTGGTCTGGTCGAACACGGGGATGGGTTTCATCCTGAATGATTTGCATAAGTGTAAAAGGTAAAGGCTTTCTATTTGGACTTTTTGGTTTTGTTTCAAAACGATGTGATGAGTTTGAAAAGCGATTAAGCTGTAAAAACTGAAAATGAAGTGTGAAAAGTTAACTTTGAGATTTAGGTCACTAACTTGGTAGCAGAGGCGAACCGTGTCACCGGGTTCAGCGTTATGACATGGCGGCCTATAGTCCCTGACCTGGCACCGGGATCTACATGTTTGGCCTGTGACCTCACCCTAAAAATCCAACTCCTATTTGAGTTAACACAGACAACATGCATCTATTGCCTTTTCGGTTGTCCCCTAACATTAAATATCACATCCTCAGGCTCGTAAGACCATCTAATGAACACGATGCATCCTAGCAATAAGTATACCGCGTATCCTGAAACTTTATAGTGGCCAAATTAATAACATTGATGCTATTCGAAACCATTGAGAGAATAGGGCCATAAACACAGTACTGTAGCTTTTAATACAAAGAAGAGGACAACACTGCATATGCCAGCATCAAGCTAGCTTCCTTTCTCTTGAAAAGAAAGAAACGGCGGCTTATCTCTTGAGTTGTCATCATAAAGAGGGGTGTTCAGACGAAAATAATAAGGAAAGAGGAGAGAAGAGAGAAAAGCAAAACCCTAACTATTTCACGAGGCGAAAATAAACTTACCAAAAATTGCTTCCTCGAATTTCTTGCTTAGAGATTCTAAAATGGGAGGGGGCTTATATAGGCCCTGATGTAAAAAATACCCTGAAAGCCTAACAATTTGGCTAATTTTAGGGTTGAAAGGCTTAGCCACACCAAAAATTAGTCGAGTTGCATTAATTACAAAAGCATGACAAAGCGATGAATTTCGCTAAAACAAATTTCGCTAGACGTGAAAATTGCAAGCGACTGAAATTACAAAAAAATTCGCTAGCGTGGTAGTTTCATTTAGCTAAATTTAAGCTATACTTGAGAGGTATGTGAGTAGCGAAAAATGCAAAATTTAGCTAAGTGCCTAGCGAATTCTGGTGTCTACCAAGCGAAAAGTGGTAATTTTGCTTGCTAAGGTGCGAGAGAATTTTAGCTAAGGTTGCGAAATTTTAAGCAATCAACGAAATTTTCGCAATCTTAAGCGGGGTCACGGGATTCTGATTCTATCCTTTGCATTGCTTCACATCCTCGCGCATCGATTTCCATCACCTTTTGCCATACCATTCTTTCTTTTCCCCACGATTTTGATGTTTGATGGTGACGATTGAGTTCAATCTGTGATTATCATATCATGATATTGAACTCCCAGAAATCGTAACTGCAGCTATAACCAAAAATAACACCTCTAAGCGATAAGTGATACTAGAAGACTTGAACACTTCAATTGGCACCAAACAATGACACTGATTAGTGCGCAAAGGCGCTAAAACGTGATCTAATATAGGGTTCAAAATAACACTTTTTGGGTACTAATCACACCCCCTAGCAAAGCGTTTGCTAGTCACTTAGCAATGCAAAAACTAAAGGAGATATCTTGATGATTTTCAAAAAGTTTATGATTCAAAAAGGTGTGTATGTACATATAAACATTGACAAAATGGCATGGACACAGTTTGAAAACCGCATGAAAGAGCAAAACCATAACAAGAACAAATTTTTAGGTCATCTATTGGGTTCTGATTCTCAGCAGAATTCCCCCTAAGTCTAATGGTTCTTTATATAACAGTTAAGCCCGATAAATTGCAGGTACATTCTGACACAACAGCGTCATGGCCTTAAGTTTGTTGAACAACCTAGATAAGGAACCGTTGCATAACTGCTTTATTCAACTATATTGTAGGGTCACGATGGCAAATCCGACCGCCTGCGAAGTCAGGTAGCCAGCGGCGATGACTCGACGGTGGGTTTGGGGCATCGAGGCGAAAAGGATCAGCGACCCTGAGCTAATTCACCGGGATTAGAATGACTTGGTAGCACCAATAAATGGTTAGACTCTGCATCCACCCGTATGCCGAACACTAAATCGATGACTCCCGACCAATTAAGGCTTAGAAATCGAGGTTTCGAGGCTTTTTGCCATACACCCACAGGGCTCGGGTTCAGAAGCCAAAACTTCACGCGACTTTATTTTTCTTTTCTTTTTGCTTTCTTTCTTTTTGCTTTTCCTTCTTTTCATTTTGGAAGACAAAGATGATCCTTCAAGTGTGGTACTAAACCTATCTTGGGTTACTTAACATGCTTAGGCGGTATCTGTGAAAGCGAAAGGAGGCAAGTGTGACAATGCGAACAGGTGTGTGTGGATGCATAGATGTGTTTTCAGAATTAAACGTGTTTGAGAATTTTTGAATGACCAAAAATTGGACCAAACATAGATTTGTTCTAACATAAAGGTGACAAACAGGATTCTATTCTCGACAAAAGCGATTCAATTGTCCGATTTGAGCTTGATTCAATTGTTCGATTGAAAGAAAAACCATTACCCGATATGGAAATACGAGTACTTCCTGTTGAATAAGATGGGCATAGTTACACGCAGAAAGCTTTGCTGACATTCACGCCCACAAAAGAAATCAATCATTAAACTCAGCGATAATATCTGCATTTTAAACACCACGACAGTTTAAATAACTAAAAAAAAAATATAGGAAACATTGGTGCTAGAACCAAACGTGCCAGAGGTGGCGATGGGATCGGGAGGGTCATCGGAGAATTTCTTCCTTGATGACTGTTTGCTTTCCCACCATGGTGGTATTTACCTCACCATCTTGACTTTGAATACCACATCAAATCACTTGGATCATACAAGCCGACCAGATGCATTGGGCATGCTATTTGCGAGACCCGATGAATAGTGGTTCCGTCCATGAATTTGAGCTTGCACAGGAGCAAATGGAGTTTGGAGTATAAGAGGACTTGGTCTCCACTCCCTTGAAACTCTCTTCCAGTTATCATTTGGTCATGCCATTTTCTTTGATCTTTCTTTAATCTTTTGTATTCAAGTAGGCATTATTCGTATTTCTTCGATTCCATTAAGAGAAATCTCTCTTCTCTCTGACCAGCCTTAGGTCCATGTTGCTTCTTGATACGCCGCCCATGCTTGTACTCAATCTACATTTGGAAGGTGACATGCACCATATAGACCAACCGATAAGGGGGACATTCCTAGGATTGTCTTGAGAAAGAAAGGTGTCTCCTTATATGTTTATGTAGTCGAAGTTTGATGGACAGTCTTTCACTGTTGGTATTAACCACCTTCATCAGTATGGTCTTAATTTCCACACATTGGCGAGTTCATGGCCCTTGCGAGATGGTAAGGGGTGGCCACTTTGTGTTTCACACACCATGTTATGCGCCTTAGTTTTCAAATGGTTTATTCTGAGGAAATCACGAACCTCCATATTGTCTTCGGTACTAATTTGGAAAAAGATATTGGCTTTGAAATTTGAGTACCATGGTCATTGGTCTTGCGAGGATTTGGGAGACATAGTCACTCCCGCCAAAAAAATATCGTATGACCATATGGGGGTACAGGGGAAAGGTCCATCATCGATACCCACCTTTGTAAACAGTTCGACCACAGAGTGGAGTTCCAATGGCATCATATGGCCGAACAATTTCAGTCTTTGTATCTGTCACATACCACGGCACATTTGTTATCTTCCTTGAACAATGAGCCCCGATAGAAACTAAGCTGCGGCTCCTTCATTCTTGTCTTTTTGGAGAAGCAAAATGACCTGTGACGCACTCTCATGGCAATGGTTTAAAATTCCTTCTTTCATTCCTCTCGGGTACGCATTTCACGATGATGATTTGATCACACGATATTTGAATGGGAAAGGCTCTTCCCAATAATAGGAATGGATTTTAGCGAAAAGAAATGTTCCCTATCTAAAAGTCCTTTCTCACAGCTCAAATTTGAGTTTCTCTGTAGTGAGAAAGTGGCAATGTGAGCATACCGGGGAGCCTTCTCCAATTGCATTAGGATTCTGTGGGGAAATTCATCATTAATGAATTGGTTGTGAGATTGATAAATCCTCAGATTGCTTTCTCGCTTGAGATGATCTTGCGCATTTTCCACCTTTCTGCATCTCTTCAATTTGCAAGTTGAACTCCTGATATGAACCCAACGGATGGTGCCTTTTGCATTTCTTTAGTTAGGAGATATTTTTAAAGCGAATGATCGTAAAATGACTATATCGACCCTGACCAGTAATGCTCGAAAATTTATCTAAGGCATATACCACTGCCCGACAATTCTTTCTGCAGCCATTGGTATGTTCCTCTGTGTCTTCATTCAGGAGGTTTTGCTTGCACCAATACACCACATGAGGTTTCCGTCTTCTCTTTGGCGAATCGCTCTATCATGAATCGCTCACTTTTACGCATCACCTCAACGGTAGCGCAGTGGTCTTTCTCGAACTATTAGGCGTTAGTCAAATGAGGTGATTCTTCTGAAGCTTCTCTTACGGCGATCTTCCTCTGGCGATTTGGCATCATCTCAAAGGAAGCTTTATGCAGGGGTTTAGCAATCTTTGAAAAGTCTTTAATGACATCCCGGTAAGAAGCACACGCATGACCCGAGAATTGTGGTGTTTTCATTGTTGGGGCGACAATTTGGAAATAATGTCGATCTTGGCTTTATCAACTTCCCCTGCTGAAATAATGTGCTATCTGTTCAGCAGTTTGGCAAAGTAATTCTCCCGTTAAGCACAGGAGTTCTTCTCATACCTCTGAAATGGCTTCCCAATTGGTTAAGCATTCTTCAAAATCGCGCCCATATCTTTGTGATATCATCCATGTATACCTCCATTATCACGCTCTCTACCTTGTCAGCGAACATCTTGAGCATACATATTTGAAAAGTGGTGGGCGTTACAAGCCCCAAGGCATCCTCCAATAAGCATACGTGCCAAATGAACAAGTGAAAGTGGTCTTTTCTTGATCTTCTGGGGCAATTTCTATCTGGAAGTACCCTGAATACCCATCCAAAAAGCAATAGAAGGGGTGTCCCGAAACTCTTTCAGGAGCTGATCGATGAACGGCAATGGAAAGTGAATGCTTTAGTGTCACCTCATTGAGCCTTCTATAATCTATACACACTCTCTCAGTAGTTGTAAGTCGAATTATTAGACAATTCTTACGCCCCTTCTGGTTTTTCACCAGTTGTTACCTGATTTCTTAGGCACACTTTGAGTTGGGCTAACCATGTGCTTTATCGGAAATGGGATAAATGATACCAGCTTGGAACCTTTCCCCAGAACCTCCACAGAACTACTTCTGGCCAGATGGGGGTTCGACCTCAGTTGAGGTACGCTTTGCGACAAACTCTTCTAAATAGATGTGATGGTAAATGGACGGGTTTATGCCTTTAGATTATTTTCCATCCCAATGCTTGCTTGTTCTTTTGAGAAGTGCGGGGGTGTATCTTGTCAAGGTGGTTGCGTGAGAAATCTGGCGGAGCCTTGCTCATTTGTTTATGCATACTCAAATCAAGGCTGGGAGGGTTTGGGTTCTGTTGCAGTGGGGATCGCTGGAGTTCGATACCGATCAATAGAGCAAAAATTTCTGTTCTTCTTCTCGATACCCCTGTACCCAAAGCTCATTTCTTGAAATTAGGTGTTGCTCAGTCGGATAACTCAGGTAATATCTCTACGCTTCGATGTTATGTGCTGATAGGTATCCGTCTGTTTCTGAGATATCCCTCTATGTATGCCTTTTACCCAATGAAAAATGTGAGTTCAAAGATTCATATTTCCAAATGTGAGTTGCATGACTCCATTAGAGCAATTGATGATTGCATTTGAAGTAGCCCAACGGTCCTCCACTAATATGATGGGCACATGATTCGATCATGCAGCGGTTGCACGTATCGAGTCACAGCGAAAAAAAAATCTGCCGGATATGGCAAATCACTCCACTTGTATAGAGCGTCCTCAATGGTTCAACTTTTGGTATTTTAATAGACCTATCCATTCGCGAGTCATGATGGAAATGGTTTCGATTCACGCGAAGCCGGGTGCTTGTACATAGAATCTGACAGAGTCGTGGCTCTACAGAATTCGGTGCTCTCCGCGTGATGCCTCCAATATTCACGAGAATGGCGGAACATCTTACGGGTCCTTATATACTTCCTTTAGCGGAGTCTTGCTCCATATTGGCACTAACTTTGCTCAGTTAAAAGGCACTTTTATATTAGACCCTTTTTGGGTCATGAAATCCTTTAAATTTTTGGCGTAGGTAGGAACACATTTAATCATATGTATCGAGGAGAGATATTGACTTTCACTTGCATAATACTTCCAACATTTCTGTTTAGTTAGCAATTACACCTTTCTTCGGAGAACTGCGGAGGTATTCTAATCTTTACCTCTTGCCATTCTTTCAGAAGTGGCTCGGCGCTAATGGGGCGACTTAGTGACTTTGATGCTTGTAGCGGCACCAATTTCCGCACCGCCGTGATCCACAACTGCCTTAACTTCATCGATTCTTGCATTTAGAAGTCCTCGGTCGATCCATTTTGTTCACCACTTCCCGATATTGTTGTGCACGGAGGGAGCCTTTACCCTTTTACGAACTTCACCGGCGATTGCGACCGATTTTGAAATCACCGGCGGCCATGTTGTCCAATTTCTTTTTGTTGAGTGAACTTTCTCTTTGCTTCTAATTTTCTGACTAAGTTTGGACATTCAGCACCTTACGTTCTTCTGAAATATGCCTACCACCTTACTTAAATTCGGGATTGCCAATTACAGCGGGAGAAGATAGTGGGCACGCCATTGTATTAATTTGATGAAATTAGATCGATCTGTAACATTATATTGAAGACGGATATATCGCAGGGTTTGGCTTCCATGTTGAAGTAGTTTTCAATTATGAATGTTGGAGTTGCCAAATGGAGCATTCATTGGTGATCTACGATTCCGCGTTGGACATAGATCTTGGCATTGTTCCCATAGTGACCATTTGAATGACAGGTTGTATGAGAAGGTTGGCATGTTGATAACTCATTTCTTGAGTGCATTTTATGCTGATTTTTATTTCCATCTCATCAGTCTTCTGATTAAAATGGTCAATTTTTCTCCTCATCGGTGTGTCCTCGGAAAGTGTATGAATGGACTCCCCACTGGCCTTGGAGTACCTTTGGGCCTTCGGTCTCCATAGACGAGGTTAAATCCCGTACCGGGGTTTCATTCGCATAGTTCAGCGAAGCCTCGTCTGGTGTTGCTTAAAAATTACCCCACGCACATTGTTTCTATCAATTGTTTCATAGGTGGGGACATACCGTCATAGAAATGGTTCACCAACGGCATCGTGTCGACACGCTGGTGTGAATATTGCAGCGATGGTCTCCATAAATCTCTCGACGCGATAAAACCTCTCTGCACGTCATGTTTGCAAAATTATAAGCATTTGTCTTTCAAATTATTAGTCGCATGAGCAGCGAAGAACTATTAACCGGGAATTACCACTTTTACAGCTCGGCCCAATTCTAATGGTTCTAGGCCTCGGTGAGTTGAAATCTTGGCCTTGTCCTTTAGGGTCGGTGGAAATCTCTCTTTTTAGCTTAGTAGTCACCATCATCATACCTTTGCCAAAGGTAGTGCAAACCTCCTCAATCCACTAATATGAGGTGTATGGATTTTCATTTTCCATACCATGATATGTGGGAAGTAGGGAGTACAAATATGGCCTCAGCTACATCTTCGACGGGAGAATGATACGGGGATGGGACCTTGGCTGGGAGGAATTGGATGTGATCCCTCATGGTTCTATAAACTGTTAGATTCATTGTTGATTCAGGCTGACTACATTGTTCTAGCCCGGTGTAGTAGATCCGCATGACGCGGTGGCCTGCCCGACTTCCATGGCTTGGTCGAGGGTTGTGTCTTGATTCTATCTGGTCTTCACGAAGTTCCTCTATCGGCCTTTGCATACCTGGCATTACCGGCCCCGAACGCCGCAACCAAAGGCTTGACTACCGCAAGGTTAGGGTTAGCTAAAAATAAAAACTGACGTAGCATATAAAAAAAAAAAACAAAGGTGAGATTCTTTGTGAAGTGATGAAAACTTGCGATTCACGCGGCTTCCGGGTTTCAAGAGTTAAAGATTACCTTCACTTGTGTTGATCCACAAGTACACTTGACACTCATTCGCCAGTTTGGCTGCCATCCCACGTGACGCCTTCATTTGATTAGGTGCCACGATGGTGGCGAATCGACAATATTTGCTATGCCTAAGTTCCTCACTCTTTGGTAGTCGACTCTTTGCCCGATGCGCATGGTGATCGTCTAGGGTCGAACACGGGGATGGAGTTTTCATCCCGAGGAATGATTTGCATAAGTGTAAAAGGTAAGGCTTTCGGCTTTGGACTTTGGATTTTTGTTCAAAACGAGTGTGATGAGGTTGAAAAGCGTTAACGTAAAGCGAAAATGAAGTGTGAAAAAGTTAACTTGGAGTTTGGTCTGCGCGTAGCGAGCGACTCAAGGTATCGGTTTACCTCTCAGCGTTAGCGGCGACACATACTGTTCGAGCCTGACGGGATCTCTGTTTTAACTAACCAGCCTCACCACCAAAATTCAACCTGGCCGGGTTAACGCGATTCAACCGACCATCTATGCACTTTTTGGGTTTTGAGCTGGCATTAATATCATCTCGGAGGCTGTGGCCAATAATAGTGGTGCGTCGCAATAGTAGCCGCGCGCGTCTGCGTATTAGTGTTGGCGGTCGTAACGCGTTGTTCCAGCCATATTTGAAGATGGGGGCGCCATAACCGCGTTTTCCGTGGCTTTTAATACGAGAGGACAACCCCATGCCCCACCGCAAGCTAGCTTCGCCTCTTCAACCCAGCGAAACATCTCTTGATTGCGTGCTATCACCCTAGAGGTGTTTGGCAGCCCGAGAAAATAAGGAAAGGAGAGAGAAGAGAAAAGAAAAAAACCCTAACTAAAGCTACGAGACAAAAATAAAAACTTACCAAAAATTGCTTATCAATTTGCTTTTTTTTGAGTTCCCACAAAATGGGAGGGAAACATATAGGCGGCCACCCAATGTGAAAATACCACAAAGCCTAACTGAATTTGACTAATTTTAGGAATGAAGGTAATCTAGCATTAAATTAAGTTGCGATCAAATTACTAAAGCATGACTGAAATGATGAATTAATAGAGCTCAAAAATTGCTCGACGATGAAGTTTATCATTTAAGTTGTTATTGGCGAAAATTACATGTCATGTCACCGAGATAAGCAGAAAATACAAGGTATTGGCGGTGGTGATTGACAGCTGGCGGCTTAACCAACCAGCGAAATTCATGAATCAACATTACCAATTGGCTCAGAGCGGTTGCTGGCGAAATTGTTATCTCGCGAAAATTCATTATTATTGGAACCGAGAGTACGCTAAAGATTCGCGAAATTTTTGCCGTCGTCGACGTGCCCGCGTCGAAATTGCGAGGTTTGTTGTTCAATCTTCCGCGTTCGCTTCTGTCTCTAACGCGTCAGTTTCATAACACACGCCTTCATTCTTTTCTTTGATTTTGAGTGCATTTGATGGTGACGTTGGAGTTGATCTTCATGATTCATCATATGTCTCGATATTGAACTCGATCTTTACTTTGCAAAACAACCAAAAATAACCTCTCAACAACATAAAGTAATCTCGCAGAAGAAGGGCTCCGTTTCACTTCGGTGGCGCTAAATGTGAAACTGCGATTGGTCTTGGCAAAGCACTCAAAACCTATCTAATGCGGGGTTTAAACCCTTTTTTGGTGCTAAATCTCGCCATTTAGCGCAATACAATATTTTGTATTGCGTTGATTCAATACACATGGTGTCTAAATTGCGTGACGACCGCTCGACCAGCGCTCTGCAATACAATATTTGGTTCAACGCGCCACCTCCAACGACCGCGCAATACAATACATTTGCGATACAGTTTTGTATTGCAGCTAAATCTTATTCTGCAATACAATCCGGCCTTCAACGCTTCCTATTCTGATATAAATCAACTTCTTTGCGTCTACAAAACCGCTAACCTGACCTTCTAAAACCTATCTTGCAATACAATTTGTGACATTATTGATCTATTATTCATCTTGCACCTCTTGGTCCACGATCTAGTGTATATTTGCCAGTACAATTTTTTTCACAATATAATTTAGTGATGGCCCCGAAAGCGATTCTAGCTAAAAAAAAATTCATTAAAACTATATTTCTACCTTGATTGCAAAAAAAAAATATCTTGATTTTTTGATATCCCAATAATTTGAAGTATTTTCCTTTCTTCTTTCAAGCTTTACACCTTTGTAAAACTTTGAGAAAAATGTTTATTATCATCAATTTTTTCCGCATTTCATTACAGGAAAATTATAAAAATTATATGCCTATTTTTCATTTTCCATAATACTCAAAAATAAGTTTATAAAAATTTATTTTACTTAATTTTCTTCAATTTTAAAACATATGACCTTGAAATTTATTTTTCTTCACCTCATAGCCAAATAAATTTAAAAATTTTATTTTCTTTAATTTCTTTTCAGTTTACCTTTGTAAAACTCCAGTTTTTTTCCATTTAATTAAGAGAATGGTCTAGGAATTTGTTCCTCAAAGCACCTCTTTATACAACACTAACTATAGTGTTCAACCTCAAATTTATTGAATTTGATTTCATTATCCGATAAACCAAATAAATTTCTAAAAATTTATTTCTTTTATTTTATGCTTCCAGTTTACACACTGTAAACTCCAAAATATTTTCTAACACACCTATGTGCTAATCATGCACACAAACCATCATAACATATCACAAACATGTATAAACATCATTCCAAATAACACACAACTCGTATTATACATGATCACACATAAAACACCATACATCGGTTTCTATTCTCGTGATTTCTAGGTAATCTCATACCTAACTCGACATCGAACCACACCTAGTGGTGATGTTCTTCGACTATGGCCTAAGCGAAATCCTCAATCTCTAGGTTTATATGCCTATACTCTGCATCAGGCCACCCAAGTATTTGATGGATACCCAACTTAGAGCTCCTGGGTATTCCTTTGGCTACAATACCAGGTGTGACGCCCCCAGGCCGGGGGTCAGTTGACTACCGTCTGACCCGGGAATGCTCGTGAATGTCGGGTGACCTTGGAGCATTTCTCCACGAAAATGGACGAGTCTCCTTCGTACGGGAGCTCTGGAAATACAAAACTTGTCACAAAACTGCATATCACATCCCCGACGGTCTGATATAGTCCAATATATATATATCCAATACGGCACTTGGGCGTAAACAATACTCGATATAATACCAACTATGAATCAACTATATATCCACTATAGTTATAAGAGTTTACAATATTTTCACTCTTAAACTAATACATATATTAAACATAAGAGTTCTAATACGTAGCAAAACCGCGAAGCCACATTCGGAACTTTCTTAGAACTTCGGCCTCTACGAGCGAGCCGTCTCACCATACGCTCCACATGCACGGCAAAAGAGGGTCCCACGACGGGGTGAGCTAATGCTCGATGGAGAATGCCCTAAGTGGGCTCTCCACCACACCTAAGTGCGATGCAATGTTTCGATTTAAATACGTTCAATGAATGCATGATCCTACTTGAGATAATACACATGACCTGACTTCGAGATCCGAGGTCTCCATGACTAATACTCTCATTTTCTTCTAATATAAGTGGATATTGTGTTTGCTGGTTGTGGACAACCCTCCGATGAGTATATATCGATTGCGCTGACTCAATGATTGATATATTATTTGTTAATGGCTTTACCCTCGGAGTGAATATCAATTGGAGCGCTCAGACGATTGATATTTTAATTTTGACTACCCTCCGATAATTAATATTTTTAGACAACCCTCCGAACCATTTTCTTTAGACTCGTCTCGGCCACTAACTCCTATAGTCCTAAGATGTTCCGATTGCATATGGAATCTTATGTATGCCATTTCAAATACGATTTAATCACATCTCTGAATATGTAAACATGCACATATTCACATAATATCCAATCACACAATCATGTCATGTAATTATCATTTCAAACATCAAAATTAGCTCAATTGGGCTAATGATCAAATACGAAACAATTTAATTTAAATCACTTTCGATTGAACATGTTTTCACAAAAATATATTTGAGAACACTATTTCGGGAATAGTGAAACCTCGTTCTTATTCGGAAAATCCCTAAAACATCGGTTCATAGTGAACTGGGTTTTCCACGGCCATTTCCGGCCTTTGTAATCAATACATGATTAACACCAAAAACACACAATTTCCTTTGACATCAGCCGTGGAGCAACCACGGGCTGCTCCATTTGTTTCAAATTTTATATTAATTAGTTGGGTTTGGGACCGATCAAACGACTCCTAATGGCCTCAATCGACTCAAACATTCGAAAAGTACTGAAAATGGGAATAAAACTCAAGTAGGGAGAAACCCCTACCTCTCGGAGTTTGAGGAAACTCCTTAAATCCGGTACCCACGCGAAGCCCTCTCCGCGTAGAGCAGTTCTCCTTCTTGTCCCGAAGACCGCCGACGGTCGGATTTGTCGCAAATCTAGAGAGAAGTCAGAGACCTTCTCTCTAAACCACCATTTTCGGCCACTGCAGCTTCTGGTTCTTCAAATCACGTTTTTTGCTTTTTGAAATGTGGGAGATGAGCACTGTAGCAAGTTTTGTCCTTTAGTTCATTAGTTCATTTAATTAATTAATTCCCTTCTTTCTCCAGTTTTGACATTCGGCTCTACCTCGGCCGTCCATTTTCATTATTTCTCTACTCATACCACTTATGGTACATGAGTACTTGTTATGTGTGACTTTCGTCGCCGCGAAAATCGTTCTGACACGGAGAAGCGATGCCTCGAAAAATGTACCAACTCAAGCGTTTGAGAATATTATGAAATTTTACGTGCTAACTATATTTTTTGAGACAATTCCAACGGTGAAATCCGTTTCGTCATCCGATATCTAGAGAATAAATTACAGATTTTTAACCGAAATTAACAATTTTGTAATCGAAATTACGATTTTGCCCTTTTTCCAGAAATTGAAATTTCTCGGGTCTTACATGTCATCATGATTAGTTTCCTAGAATAATAACTTTCCTAGTTTGATGATGATATGATATTTCTCTCATTGGGTGAGGATTTTGCTCATATGTCAGCCGTTAATAAAGGGATAATTGGTGAAATGACAATTAGGAAATATCCTACTTCCCCTAATTGGTGGAGGTTAGGTATTTTCCTTTGAAATCACGAGTTCTTTGATTATATTACCGGCCTTTTGGAAGGGGTGACTTGGGCCCCTTGTTTGGGCACGTGTTTTGAGGGGATGCCATCAAGGGCGAGACAGTATTGGGTGCGCTGCTTAATCCTTCTTAAGCGGCCCGTGTGGGCTGATGTTTTAGGCTGCGCGTCCATTATTTTAAACGTCCGGTTGCCCCCCAAGACTTTGACTCGCGTAGGCAGGGAGTGTGCCGTTTCTCGGATTAGGTGTGACACCCAAGTGGCTACTCGGGAAGGGTTTGATTAGGAAGCTGTAAGCCTTCCAGCGTCTTGTGATAATGATGGCTTCTCGATTTTCCGTGTTTATTTCGAAATTTGTGACTCTTAGCTTCATAAAACGTCCCCTGACCGTTTGCACTTTGTTCCCCTATTCTTGAAGCTTTTTTGCCTCTGCAAGTTTGGGCTTCCTTTTCCCTTGAATTTTGTCCGACTATTGTACATGACTGCTTTTGGTGGTCCCTGATAGCTCGCTTGGGGTTTGTGTCCCTCGTCTTGTTTCTGGTCTTGGTACGTCTTTTCTTCTCATTTATCTTTTTGGTTTTGAAGTCTTGCGAGGCTCTAGGGCTTGCACGGTTGGGGTTACATTTTGTTCTCCTCATTTTTTCTTTCTTAGCCTTGCGAATCTCCATGGGTCCTGGTCGCTCTTCTGTTTTGCGCGCGGGGTAAATCCTGCTAGGCATCTAAGTTCGGGGCGGACCCGGTGGCGAGTCAGATAGTTTGGGTGGCGTGGTGGTTCCGGGTAGCCTGGAGACCTCCTTTTCCTTTGGATAAGAGCGAGCGAGTGAATAAAAATTCGATACCACCCCAGCGGCTTTGAATATTTGAGGGCTGCCATACAGAATGCTGAGGTCGTGGGCCCTAGTCGGGTCGAACCTTTGTATGGTGAGATCTTTGTGGCCCGGTATGGGCCCCCGTTTGGGATCCAGGTTTGGTGCCCTGACGTGCTGACCACCTACGTCGTCCAAGTGCCCAAGATGGTATGCTTTTTTAAGGTGGTGTTCGAGAATGGCCTCCGCTTCCCTTTGCATCCCTTTATAAAAAGGGTTATGCAGCATTTCAATGTCTGCCATTCTCAGCTTTCCCCCAACTTAAGGGTGTTACGGTGGGGGCGTGAAGAGTCGTTTTTAGGAGACGTGGCCTGGAGTATTCTAGCATGGCCTGGCTCACGGACTTCTTCGAGCGTGAAGGAATGTTTGAGGCTTCCTTTATATCTCCAAGGGTTCCAATGCTAAGTTGATTATTTCGAATCTCCCGTCCTCCCACAAGTACTGGAAGGAGCGTTCTTTTTTTTATTAGCGGTTATCATTGGGAGTACAATCCCTTTGACCGGGGAGGACACGCGGCGTTTGAATACGGACTCTCTTGCCCGAGAACCTCACATTGAGCTCCTTTTCTTTGGTTTGGCATGGTTTTCAGAGGCTACAGGGCACTTCTAACATTGCCTTGGTTGTGGCCTTGGGAGTTCGCCACGATCTTCCAGTCACTGAGAAGACGAGGTGAAGAGGGAAGGCTGTCTAAGTGCGCCCCGTGCTGATACGAGCTCATCGGTCGGATATCCGGGTCGTCACAGGTGCAAGGCCGGCCGACTTCCTTTCTGAGATCTTCTCCCTTTACGTCATGACCTCCTGTTCCAAGTCCTCCCTCACCCACTTCGTTCGGGGCCTTATTCTGGCTTTACGGGAGAGCTTTGGGCCTGCTTGGAGGTGTTGGCAAAGAAGAAGAGGAGCGTGAAGTAGAAGCCTCCGACCTCGCCCGAGGGTTGCCCCCCTACTCGGGGTAAGATCCTAAAGGTGGGAGGCTCTTCCTCACCTTCGTCTTCTGTCGGGGTTGGAGACTCTTAGGAGGCATTGACTATGGAGGTTCTTCTGGCTGGTTTGGGTCCCAGTCACGGGGTGCACGACCGCCCCCTCCTGTGATGCTGGATGAGGTGACGGGGGATCGCGATCGCTTTGAGGCTGCAGGGAGTGAGGACTCTCTGCTTTCTCATGCGGAGCTCGCCGTTGAGGCTGTTTCCTCCATCCTTCTCGATTCCGACCTTAGGAAGGTGGATGCCCTATCCGTCGAGGCTGGCTCTTATTGGGGAACCGCTTAAATGCGTCTAAGTGCTCGACGATCCTTTTTTCCTTAATTGTTTAGTTCTGTTCGTGACTTTTGTTTTTGGCAAGTGGCTACTTACGAAGGCTTGCCGGTCGGCCTTGGGGCCGCCCGGGCGGTGAAGTCTTCTGGTGAGGTTTCTTCTCGACCTCAGGAAATTTGGCCTTTGAACCCGGATAAGGGACTTGGCGAGGCTTGTGAAGCCTGGTCTGACCTGAAGCGTGCTTCGAGTGGCGGAGTGATGGCGAGGATAAAGAAAATGAGGCTAGAAGGATGTGAAGGTGTGAAGGCAATTTGCGGTGGCTAGAGAGAGGAGTTGCGGCGTCGAGGGTGACTTTTTGTGGGCCCAGATAAAGCGGCGTTGGAGCGGGCTCGCTGCAGAGGCTCTAGAGGCGGGAGTGACTACGTGGGCCGGCGTGGAGGAGCTCGGCAGGCTTCGGATGGGCCTTGAGAGGCAAGAGGCTTTGGTTAGCCGGAGGGCGGGTAGTAGCGGAGCTCGGGGAAGAGGCTGTGTAATGGGCCTCGGTGGCTAGCCAGCCTTCAGTGTAGGGCTTCCCGAGCTTTCCCAGGCCTAGATTTCAACATCCAGCTTTCTGATGAGGAGGTAGAGGGATCTGCTTCCGAGGTTGAGGTCGATGCGGGCGCCGAGGTGTTATCTGGGGCCTCTGATCGTGCTCCCCTGCCTAGTGATCTTCGGGTTCTTTTGGAGGCTAGTTCTTCTGCCTCGCTTGCTGAGGCTCCGCCTTTTGACTCCTCTACTTCCGCAAGCCGAGGTTTGACGTCAGGAGTTTAGGCCTTTGATTTTAACCTTGCTATATCACAGTGCGAGCCGGAGATTTTGTATTATGACCTTGGCTTTTCGTCGTACATAAGATTCACGCAGTTAATTTTATCCCTCTTTTTATTATTTTGTCAATTTCTGAGCGAAGCGGTCCTCGAGTGCGAGGTCTTCACTGGCTTGATTATGCTATGCTGTCCTGATTTCTTTGGGTTCTGAGCTATGGCTCCATTGGCTCTTGGCCTTCTAGCGATGATGCTTTCGGCGTCCCGAGCTCTTTGGGCTCTTGAGCTACATTGCTCCATGGCTCTTTGGCTTTCCTGAGCAATTATGCTTTGCAATCTAAGCTACTGGGCTCCTGAGCTACATGGCTCTGTGGCTCTTTGGCCTTCTGGCTTGATTATGCTCTTGCAATCCCACAAATCTTGGGCTCTGAGCTACATGGCTCTGTGGCTCTTTGGCCTTCCTGAGCAGTTATGCTATGCAATATGAGCTATTGGGCTTCTGAGCTACATGGCTCCGTGGCTCTTTGGCCTTCCTGGCGTGACTAGTTTCTCCTTCTATATCTGCTTCTCGATGAGGGTCGAGGTGTTGTTCTTCTCAGGTAACAGGGTTTTGGCCTTTTCGGGCTTGTTGTGTCTCCTAGGGGCGTTGTATTTGCTTGGTGAGTTGCTCTAACTCTCTCAGCAAGCGTTGGTTGGTAAGACAGAGCGCCTCCACCTCGACCATGTTGACCTGTATAGTTTCTAGTGTGCCTTCGGGAGGTCGGCTATCCATGTCGCTTGGTTGGTCTTGCATCCTTGGAGGATTAGCGTGATTCTGCTTATGTTCCGAGTTGATACCATCAGTCATTGAGAGATCAGCTTTATTTGTAAAAGGCTGTCGTTCCCTGGCTTGGCGTCAAGCGATGATGCTTTTTCAGCGGGGCGGGTTGGGCGTGCTAGAATTGATGGGCCGGTCCGCTGACTCTGGATGTCGGGCTCCTCTGTAAAACAAGAAACAAAAAGGATCGGCGGGGGCTCACCCGTTGCCTCTCCGATTCCTAAGTCAGTTCTTTCCGGTGGAAGAGAATATCAACTGCTTAGGGAATGAAGTTTTGTGTGTACCTTTCACCGATGGGGTGACCTGATATTTATAATGGGTCATCATGATCAGTTTCCTAGTTTGATGATAATACAGAATTATAACTTTCCTAGTTGGATGATGATACGACATTTCTCCCATTGGGTGATGGATTTTCTTTCCTTATCGTAAACCGATTAATAAGGGATAATTGATGGGCAACAATTAAAGAAATATCCTACTTCCTTAATTGGTGGAGGTTGGGTATTTTCCTTTAGTACGAGTTCTTTGATTATATTTCTAGCCCTTTGAAGGGGTGACTTGGTCCCTCGTTTTGGGCCTGTGCTTGAGGGATGCCATCAAGGGCCAGGCACTTGGTACTAAGCCTGCTTCTTAATCCATTCTTAAGCCTGACGTGTGGACTCGTGTTTTGGGTCTGCGCACCCATTATTTTAAACCCGATTATATATATATATATATATATATATATATATATATATATATATATATATATATATATATATATATATATATATATATATTCATTGAAAATATTCATTTTATATTCGCTGCAGCTTTTATTGTATCATTTTTCTTTATGTATGTATTTATTCTTTTTAATGAAGAGACCACTCATTTGAGCGAGTTCGACGCTTATTCATTTAAGATAAAGTCTCCAGCAAAGACTTTATGGCCAAACCGTGCTTGAGATGAAAATTTTTTCTTCGTAGCTGTTTGGTTAATTGGATCCCGTTTTATTTGTATTCAAGACGGTGTATATAGCTTTTATTTTTATTATTATTCCTAGATCGTTATAGGTCCAATTCCTTTGCAAGACACTGAAAATATCTCTTATATTTATTTTTTATTCCTTAAATACTCTCCGACCATTTACATAGAACAAATGTGTATCATATGCACCAAATTTATTGTTATCCATTTACATTTGTATATTCATCTTCTTCGGTAGGCCAAGAGGTTTCGAAACTGAAAGTTCAATGAACAACACATTTTGTTAATGACTCTTTATCTATATTTCATTTTATATTCGCCGCAACTTTTACTGTATCTTTTCTCTATTTATGTATTTGATTTTTTTAGTGCAAAGACTTTATGGCTAAACCGTGGTGGAAATGTCATTAATGCTTGAGATCGAAAAAAATTTCTTCATAGCTATATGGTTAATTGGATCCAATATTTAGCTCCCGTTTTATTTGTATTCAAGATGATGTATATAACTTTTCTTTTTTATAATTATTTCCATATTGATGTAGGTTTAAGCCTTCCCATTCCTTTGCAAGACCTTGGAAATATCCCTTATATTTATCTTTTATTCCTTAAATACTCTCTGACCATTTACAGATTCAATTTTACATAATTTATTATATATTTATCTTTTATTCCTTACATACTTCTACTATTTACATATTCCATTTTACATAATTTATTATATTGCATAAGTAGAACAAATGTGTAACATATCCATTAGAATTTTTGTGATCCATTTATGTTTGTATAATTCATCTTCTTGTTAGGCCAGGATTTAAAATTGAAAGTTCAACGGACAAAACATTCAGGTTTAATTGCACAAAAGATTGTTAACAATTCTTTATCTATATTTCATTTTATATTCACTTCAATTTTTACTGTATCATTTTCTCTTTGTATGTATTTGTTCTTTTAAGTGGAGAGACCACTCCTATGAGATTCACATGAGATAGTGTAAAATCCAGAAAAATTAGAAATTTTCAAAAATAGCTAAATGATAATAATAATAATAAATTGTTAGAATTGTTCAGGGAAGCTTAAAAAATTCTCTAAATCTCAGATGACGAAATGGATTGCGCCGTTAAATTCGTCTCATGAAATCTAGTGACCCAGAAAAATTTCATCGAATTCTGAGACAATCGAAAATTTTTCACAATTTACAGGTGATAAGTTGTCAATGACTCCAGAGATGAGATTTTTACAAAAATCTTGGAAGTCAGGAAATGGCTTGAGCTAAGTTCATTTAAAATATATTGAACTGAAAATAAATAAATTATTTTGGAACAGAAATGGACCCGAATGAGAGATAGACACATGACAAAAAAAAAAAAGGGGAAAAAGTCAAACAAAAAGAAGTAAAATGCCATTTTTTGGACAACAACCAGGGGTTCGAGCACGCACTCTCTAAGATCTGCGAGAAATCGGATCATAGGTTTTGTCGAGATTAAAGGCAAAGTCGGTGAGGAGCTACGCATGAGTGCAAAATCTTGGAGTTTCGTCAAACTCCCACACGAGGTGAGAATTTTCTGCCCATGTTATTTCTAGCCTAAAGACCATTTGTGGCTTGGGATTTTTTCTTAGAGGCCGTAGAATTTGGAGTCATAAATTTTTAAGCTGAGTGTAGAAATTTTGCAGGGATTTTCGGAATTTGTTTTTCGAGACGATCGGGCTGAATTTCGAGAAGCTGTTTTTACGATAGTTCGGGTTGAATTTTCGGACCAGTCAAAAAGCAGTTTGAACTATTTTTCGGCTTGATCCGGGAGCGAGTTGAGGTTTAGTTTTGATCCCGAGATTGATGTCTTCGGGTTTTGTTGTATGTTTTGGTATCACAGTAATTCGGTGACGAGCAGTGAAGGGACCAAGAGGTGCCCTGTTTTATATGGGTCCGAGATTTTTGCCATTTTGTTTGTTATTGTTGGAAAAATAAATAACATGATGTTATGTGTAAAAATCATATTAATTTATACTTGCTTAACGTATTAACATGGAAATTGTGATAAATAAATTATATAGGAAGTATGATATCGAGATTTATAAATGTTGCATGTAGCTCTTATTATGCATGTGACATGACATAACGTGAAATGGAATGATTGCATTTCATATGCACGATCACATTGCGTCGAGTCGGGTGTGGGTGCATGGTACTGTTATTCACCATTCTTGGTGAATGAGTGGTGAGCTTGGAAATGGGACAACATCCAAAATCGAGACTCACGGTTGTATAAAATAATAATAATAATAAATTTCGTGTGTTTGGTGAAGCAAGATGGGGTAGATCTCCCCTAGGGTGAAAGACCCAAATTTTATTGTTGGTCAGACATATGTATCTAGTGATGAAAGTTCGCGAAAGTGTCGGAAGGCGTTGCGAAGTCTGTGATGAGACCGGAAATTCGCAGCCTAAACTAAACACCACGAGGATTTGATAAATTAATTGGAGGGGTTGTCAATGGTTTAAGTCATTGGGTGAAACACCAATGACTGGTTTTTCACACTTGGCGTTGCAGGTGTGAGGGAGTCGGTTGGGACTCGGGTTGTGTGCATGAATAGTCTCATCTCATGCATGACATGGAACATTCCATATATGATTGTATTATTTATATGGAATATGGTTTGATGTTTTATGTAAGCCATTTCATGTGCATTTAGGTGGGAAGAAGCCCTTATAGGAGAATTTTTCTATTGGGCATTGCCCACCCCGTTGTCGGACCCCCCTTAAGGTATAGGGGATGTACAGGGAAACGACGCTCTGACGAGGCCGTGATTGTGAAGAAGGCCGACATGTGGCCTTGACAATACTTTTATAAAAAGTATCTTATGTAAAAAAAATTGTAATTAAATTCGTTTGGACTATTGTATAAATAGTCGGGTATGTAATTATGGTAAGAGGGCCGTGATCAGACTTTTATGGACTGTAATTAAGCGTTTTGTTTTCATATTTTAAATTTAAATGTGAATGAATGGATCTCGGTAAAGGGATGTATATTGGGGATATGGACAGATGGACCCTGTGGGGTCAATACTACTTCTATTAAGACCTTGGATGGGTTATGATTATATTGTTATACAAGTTGTATGTTGGGTAGAGCTCCCCAAACAAAGGAGACTCTACCCGATTTTTTTTAAAATATGGATCTCGATAAATGGTTTAACAACGTGATGGGTCACGAAATCCTGAGGTGCGGGTTGACGGGTTGTCAACAGGACCCCCGGATTTGAGGTGTCATAGCTTAGTATCAGAGCTTAGGTAACGATTACCTAGGAAGATTGAATGTGGGTATCCACAAGTATGGTCCTGATACTAGCTCGTCTCAACTAGGTATCAAGAGTCTAGGTATACGAGTACCGAGGGCTAATGGGCATGGGTCTAGATCATGCATTGTTGTGTGTTGCATGTTTTGTGCTAAACATGTTGTGTGATATGTGTGGTGATTTGCACGAATAATATACATGGTAGATTGTATATGGAACACTAGGGTTAGAAAACATAACCTTAGGAAAACAAAATGAACATGCCATTTCGGGAATTGATGTGTATTAGTTTTTGGCTTTATGCACCACTAAGGAAAAAGGATGAACAGTGTAGTTCATGGTATTAAAAAATCTATGTGGTCGGCATGTGCACTCTTTAGTTAATTTGAGATAGAAATTTGATAACTCTATTTCTATATGACACGTGTAGATGTCTAGCAAAAGAAGAGGATGCCGGGGTGGTGGGTGGAGTAATAACCCACGACCACCAACTTTGGACTAACAGACCTTCATAGAGGCTGTTGTTATTGTAGTACTACCCTTATGCGAGGGGCCGGGTGTTATTCTTTGCCACCATCGCCTGTTTGGTGTAATTAGGAACTAAGGGGTCGAAGTAACTTCCAAGGTTGAGTCGTATGATCCACTGGCCCTCGGGAGACCCCTGTGGTGGCGGGTCATTGTTCCAGAGGTTCGAGGCATATGATCCTTTGAGCCCTCAAAGGGAGGGAGGAGGGGCACGATGGTGGCGGCGGGTCATTGTTTTCGACTAGTCGAAGAAAAGGATCTGGCCCATTAGTCTTGCAGGGGAAGGAGAATCGATCTTCTTACATTTATAGAAAGAAGTAAGACTTCTTAACTTCTTATGGATTCAGTGGCGGGGCCTTTGCTATATCGGGACGAGGCGAGTTAAGGCTTCTAGCCAGACGGGGTAGATGACATGCTACCATTGCCATCATCCTGGGCACATGAGATGGGATTGTCTCTGGGCGGGGATCCGGGTGCCCATGGGACATCGGTCGATCATCGGTCAGGACATGAGGCCCGGACTGGTTTGTTTCTCACGATGCGGGCCCAGAAAGGACCGTTATCAATCTCGGGGTGCTTCATAGGCGCTAGCCGGCTACATGGATAGGCCGGAAGGATGGGTCGAGTCGAGGCTGGGCTTATGAGGTGGTACTTCGGGAACCTAGGGCGTGTCACGCTATGAGTAAGTGGCGAAGGCTTCTGCGAGATCGATACGATATCTGGGGAGTGCGTTTGGCTCTCCTGCCTTATTGATAAGAGTGTTGTTTAAATTCGGGTGCATCGTAGTCATGTTTATTGATGCATAATATGAGAAAAGTTTTCGCTTAGAGGTTGAAACCTTAGAAAAGCCATTGTATGTGAATTCTCCCCTACGAACTAGGGTGAGTGTTGATCAGATATGTCGGGATTGTGAGTTAGATATCTGCTCACGGTGGACCTTCGGGTAATGGACATATTAGATTTTGATGTAATTCTTGGCATGGATTGGTTGACGGCACACCAAGTTGTCATTAACTATGACAGTAGGAGGATTTTTGCATACACACCGGATGGTAGTCGTTTGAATTTTCAGGGGGAGAAGCATGATGCTTTACCCTAGACCGTGCATGACTCCAGATGGAGTGGACAATTGATGGGTTGGCTAGCAAGCCTTACCCTAGAGGATGAGGGGTGGCGAGATTTGGAGTCTACCTCGGGTAGTTTAGAGTATGCGGATCACTAGGATGAGCTTGTAGCGACCCCGAGGCCAATGACCCGATTGGCGAGTCCAAATCGAAACCTCGGGGACGCTCATTTAATTATTTTTATTTACATTTTATTACGTTTTCTTTTTCAAAAGTGTCGCGACCCGAATCCCCGACTCGACCCGAAGGCGGGTTCGAGCACAGAACTGGTTTACTCAGAAGCGTTTTCAATTATCTTATCAAACATTTTCTTTGTTATTTCTCTTTAGGTTTTCGATTTAATGGAAGCATTCTCAAATGGTAGGCCCACAAACATTTAAATTTCATCAAATGCAAAACATTTACATTTACATTTACATTACAGTGAAGGCATTCTATGCCCTTTCAAAATGATATACCAAACAAAACATTTCTTTAGAGTTCAACTATTTGTTCACAAAATTTTCCCTGTTCAAAAAGGAAATGATATGCATGGCAGGGTATGTACTTATACGCCCTTGACTTGCTATGACTCGCTTCATGATCTTGTCTTCTTCATGTTGCTAAACTCTGCATAGATAAAACTACAATAACGTTTTATACTTAGTGGTTCTATCGATTCTATTCGATATTCAATTTAACTTGGCATGCATTTAACATTAAACCATGCCTATATATACATCCAACACTTTGCTGTGCTATTCATTTCGCATGCTTTCCTTTTACAAATCATTTTATTATATCCCATGACATACAATTTCAATGCATTAATTCAATTCACAGTTCAATTTATGAGATTTAAGTGTATACATAAATTCCCATTTACACTGGAAATCGATGTTGGTTGACTTCATGACTATTCCGTCACACATTTAAGTTCGTTTGATGAATCCGTCCTTATTATCATTATTAATGTACTACACATTTAACAATTCGATCTCCCATCATGACGGATGCCGTTTGGTGCACCTTGACATGTGGTATCACTTAAATGTCATATGTCATCATAGCGGATACCCGATTGGTGCATCAGCAGTGAGACATTGGAGCGGTTCGGGGTGCCTTCGGCGGATGCGATTGGTACATCCGTCGGGCGGTTCGTCGGTATATCATTCAATTCATTCGGTTCCAAATATCACATTTCAATTCCATATTCACTTTTCGTATTATCTTTCAAAGATATACTCAATCTATGTCATATTTCATATACCCATTCATATACTCTGTTCATGTTTCATTCATAACACATTCATGTACTCATTTCATAATTACTTGGTAAACTGCAAAATCGCATAAATAAAGAATAGAGTTAGAGAACAAAGCGAAGTTGTCGGATCTAGTTTCTTCTCTTGATCTCGATCCTAGGTTGGCGATCATCACCCATCCTAGTCAATAATCTTCACTCTTAGTGGATAAACAATTATCATATTTTTAATGAATGACAATTTATCTTTGTTAACAGTTTTGGGTTAAGATATTAAGTCTGCTCACAGACGAACTCCGCTTCACCGAGGCGGTGAGGTACGATACTTTTTCACTTAGTTTTATCCCTATTTGAACCCCCATTAATCGTTTCTTATGGTTCCTAAACAATCGTGTACGAATATGGGACTTCACGGTGCAAAAATATGCCAATTAAAGGTTGGGGAAGCGGTGGTACGGTACCGCTTTTGGTAGTACCGGTACCGAGTTCCTCCTTTGCCGGTGGGTATCGGTACCGAGTTTGAGTGGTGCCGTTACCACTTCTTACTACATCATGGTGCCGGTACCGCCACGGGTTTGCCCATAAAGCGTTAGTTTGGCATTTTCACCCCTTTTCTTCTGACCTTCTTGATTCATCCCATTATAAAATACACCATGGAATCCACCCAAAACAACTAGCTCAAAAGGTGGTTAGAATCAATAAAAAACCCTTTTCTACCAAGTTAGGGCTTTTCCACAATCAGAACTAAGAGGAAGTTAGGGTTTGATTTTTCTTACCTTATCTCTTTCAAATCTCCTCTTGTAGGTTGCTTGAGTCCCTTAGGAGGAAGAAATGGGAAGCAAACCCAACCAAAACCACTCCTTCTTGCAAACCCTAACCTTTCTCCCCTTTTTCTCCTCCCATTCTCTCAAAAACGGGTTTGCTCAACAAATGAGCTCCCAAAGACCACTTTTGGTCTTTTAAAATCCCACTTAAGTGTAAGGCCATGTTTGGCCTTCCACTCTATTCTCATTTCCATAAGGCCTTGTTTGGCCTTTAACCCATTTTTCATTTAAGTCTCCAATTATTCCACTTTGGCCATTCATTTATCATAAATTCACCTAGACATTTATTCTTTATAACAATTGACCCTTAGGTCCTCATTTTACAAATTTCCACATTTGCCCTTTTTCGCAGGTTATTTAAGATTCGATCAATTTCTCATTTAGCATATAATATTAAATAATATGCTCACACTCAATTTACATTCACAATTTATCAATTTATCAAATTTCGGAAAAACCAAGTTTGGCTTTCAATTCATACCCAAAAATATATAACGTTATTATAAAAATTCTGGGTATTTTAGGGTGTTCTGAAACTCTGGGATTACCTCTTCACGGGGATGTAGACTTTATCATTGATTTTACACCTTGGTCGTCGCCCATTTCTATGACTCCTCATAGGTGTGGTTGAGTTGCGAAGACTCAAGGTCCCGACTCTGAGGTATTAGAGCCAGGGTTTTATTAGGTAGAGGCACTTCACCTTGGAGCACTCGGTTTGTTTACTAGGAAGAGATCAAATAATAGTGGAGCGACTTGGGGTGAGGCATTCCAGGAATTGAAAAAGAGAGGCTTACTACGGCTCTTGATACGATAGTCAGAAAGCAGGGGAACAAAGGTACCTTGTGTATTATGATGCCTCACGGAATGTTTGGATATAATGTGAAGTGTACTTCGGAAGGTTGTGCTTATGGTTCCAGACAACTAAAGAATCATGAGAAGAATTACCCTACACGTGATCTGGAGTTGGCGGCCATAGTCTTTGCCTTAAAGATTTGGCGCCACTATTTGTATGGTGAGCAGTTTTAGGTATTTTCATACCACAAGAGTCCGAGGTATATCTTCACATAGCAAGACCTTAACATGAGGCAACGTAGAGGGATGGAGTATCTGGAGGATTATGACTTCACTTTGCATTACCATCCTAGTAAGGAAAATGTAGTGGTTGATGCACTCAGTCAGAAGTCACGAAGTCTTTGGCTAGTGTAACTGCGGGAATGGCAGTGCTCTTTCGAGGCCCCGTGGGACGAGTTTAATTTCTGATGTGATCGGCTCAGGGAACACTAGGGAGTTTGGTAGCTATGCCATCCCTATTGAGCAGGGTGATTGAGTCCCAAGGGCAGGATGAGGAGATATTGTCCATTAGGGATCGGAGATACGGTCAGTGGGTGGCGAAGGTTCAGGCCCACCACACGGATGGTAGTCTTAGTTCTAGGGGTCGGTCGTGGTTCCCCGATGGCCGTCACGAGAGGATCTCGAGGAGTTCCTTCTTTCTCGATTAGATTTGTGCATCCAGGTGGCACGAAGATGTACCGTGATATTCGTTGCTATTATTATTGGAGCGGAATGAAGTGACACATTGGGGATTTTGTTCGACGGTGTCTCACGTGTCAGCTAGTAAAAACTGAGCAATAGAAACTAGCATAGCTACTCCAGCCTTTGGAGGTAGCAGAGTGGAAGTAGGAGCATGTCAGGATGGATTTTGTGACTTACTTGCCACGGACACAGCGGAGGCATGATGTCGTATGGGTTATAATGGACCGACTCACTAAGTCGGCACACTTTCTAGCGATGCAAATGACCTTCACACTGGAGGAATTCTGCCGGTTGTATATTTGTGAGATTGTATAGTTACATGGAGTTCTAGTCTCTATCGTATCGGACAGGGATCCCAGATTACGGCACACTTTTGGAAGAGTTTCCAAAAGGCCATGGGGATGCAGTGGATGATGAGCACCATTTTTTTTTTACAGACCGATGGTCAGTCAGAGATGACCATATAGGTCTTAGAGGACATATTTACTGACATGCTTCACGGATCTTAAGGGTAGTGGGAGGAGCACTTACCCATGAGTGGATTGCGCTCAACCGCCGGTTATCAGGCGAATATACAGATGGCACCCTATGAGGCTTTATATGGGAGGTCATGTCGATCCCCAATTTGTTAGATAGACGTGGGAGAGAGTTCCATCACTGGTCCGGATCCTATTAGAGACGCCTCGAAGAAGGTGGGTTTGATAGCGTCTTCTCATGGCTGCAGCCAGCAAAACTACATCGACCAGGACGGCGTGGCCTCTAGATTTGGTGGAGTGATCCGTCTTCTTGAAGTTGATGCTTAAGAGAGGTAGTTGGTCGGAAGCGGGAAGCCGGCCCAGAGGTATATTGAACCACGGTGCTCGAGGGTGGAGTGCGATTGCATATCGGTTGGCGCTACCAGCGAGTTTATCAGGCGTCTATGAGAAGTGTTCGGAATCTCCATGCTCAGGATTATACTCTAGATCCGGCTCATGTAGTGGATTTGGGAGGGGATTATTTTTATACAAATGGTTAGGACCTTCGAGGAGGACAGAGTGCATATCTTAGATATTTGGGATCCAAGTTTTGTGTGTGGCTGTGAGACTAGTGAAAGTGTTAATGGCAACACTGAGGGTGGAGGCAACTTGGGAGCAACGATGACACAATGCGGGCCACCTATCCTATCCTATTTGAGGATGAAGGTGCGTTTGTCTAATATTGGAACTAGAATAACTATTACATATGCATGTGTTTGTGTGTGCTAGTGTGTGTGAATTTCGGGGACGTAGCCCTTGTAGGAGAATTTTTCTCTTGTGACGGCCTTTCACTCATTATTGGGACCCCTTTCGGGTATAGTGGGTGTACGAGGAACGACGCTCCAGCCCGGGCCCGTGATTGTGAAGAAGGCCATGTGGCCTTGACAATACTTTACAAAGAGTATCTTATGTAAAGAATTGTAATTAAATTCTTTATTTATTCTATAAATAGTCGGGTATGTAATTATGGTAAGAGAATTTGCTGATCGGACTCTTATGGAATTTGTAATTATCGTTTTTATTTTCATATTTTAAATTTAAATATGAATGAATGGATCGATAAAGGGATGTATGTTATTCGGGATATGACGGATGGATCATGTAAAATTGATACTGCCGCCGCTGAGATTTGGATGGGGACATGATTATATTGTTATCTGAGTTAAATGTTGGGTAGAGCTCCCCGAAGAAAGGAAACTCTGCCCGATTTTTTTTTAAAAATATAGATCCCGATAAATGGGACACAACAATGTGGTGCAAGGTCACCGAAGAAATCCTGAGGTGCGCGGGGTTGACATGTTGTCAAACGGGACCCCGATTTGGGGTGTCTAAAACTCGATCTCTGCAAAGACTACAAAAGGTCAAACTATGGCAAAGATGTTGTTGATGATGGATAAAAATTTTTCTACGTAGTTGTTTGGTTAATTGGATCCAAGAATTGGTTCCCATTTTATTCGTATTCAAGATTATGTATATATCTTTTCTTTTTAATTATTATTTCCAGATTGTTGCGGGATTAAGCTTTTTGATTCCTTTACATGACCCTTATTTTAGTATTCTTTATTTGTATTGATGGTTTTTGTTAAACAGACCCTTGGGAATTGAAGGGTTGTGTCCAAAATTCAATTATTTGATTCCTTTGAAGTGTCTTAAGGTATAACAAATAATTTTTTGATAATAAATTTAATTACTCATTTATTTTCTTTAAACTATGAATCAAAGATCAAATAATTGTATGTACATAAGATATGATTGATAATAAAAATTATATTTAAAAGATATTTTAAAATATGAAAAATAAATTATTAAGATTTTAAGTTTCCAAATACCTTTTTTTAATTAAAAAATATTTTTTAAGAATTACTTTGAAATATTTTGAAATAAGTCATAAGTTTCCTTAAATTTAAGTAAAATAAGCCTTCTCATTTCATAGCAATAAGACAAGTGAAAATATGGAACAAATATATTTTGGAGGAATTATAAAAATATTTTTATAAATGAGAATATCACTAAAAATACCCATACAGAAGAAACGTAATTTTGATGATTTGTATATCCTCAATTTTGTCCCTCAACACTTACATTTTATCCCATGGGTGTCATACTCACCTATCATTCTCATATGGCACCGTTAGGGCCCCATTTAACCTTAGTGGGTTTTCGAGCCTCAAGTGGGCTTGTATGTGGTCCATTGAATGCGTATGTGCTAGTTCGCCCGGTGTACCGTGTGTGAATTTTTTTTTATTGGCATCGTCTTGTAGGAATGAGTGTGGCCGGGTTTAGCTCGATTGGAGTTTGTGGTATGTCGGAGCTGACTTGAGAGAACTTGTTTGTCCATTATCTTCGCTTGTCAGAACTCGGAATCCTTCATAACATTTGTTTTGGATTCCTTATTTTCCAAGGAGGTTTTGGTAAAATTCATAATTTTGTCATCGAATGATAAAGTATACAACACTGTTTTTTGGTTGATTTTAGCGAGCACTCCTCCTTGTTTCGATCATATCTCCCTCATCCGAACTTGGAATTATGCACCGTTTTTTTTGTTGGTCTCCTTATTATTCAGGGAACATTCTGTCAAAATTTCATAATTTTCCTCAAACGGATCGAAGGGTTGGCATCCCGTTCAACCAATTCATCAAGCCAGCTTGTGTGGAGCGTTGATTTTTGTGATTTTGGAGCCCAAATCCCATATGGAACATGCCCATGTGCTCCAGCTCAGTCTTAGGCAGTATTTTGGGTCCATTTTGGGCTTTAGCTTACGTTACATGCAGCCCACCATGAATCCATGGGGATACTTAGTGGTGAAGCAAGCTGAAAACTTAAGATAGTCAGCTTGCATGGAAAATGAGGAGGAGAGTTAATGGGGAAGCTGATTCCGAGACTGATTGGGCTCTTTCCAAAGCCTGAAGGAGAGAAACATGAGGTAGGCTCAGAGGCTGAGGTGGGAATCAGTATAAAAGGAGAGAAAGATCAGAGTGGAAGGGACCTTTGGGCACTTTTTCGGGCTCAGATGCACATTTACTGATTTTTTTGGATGCTTAGCTTGAATTTTTTTTCTATGTTTTGTGGAAGAGATAAGAAATAGACCATGGCTCCACTCTATTCTTTAAGGGATATTCTGACCAAATTTGAGGTTTTTCCTCAACCATTTTGAGCTGGTTTTTTCACCCTTTCATGCGTGAGGCGGGTTTGACAATTTACGCTAGGCGGAGTCCAGTTTTAGAAAACAATGAATTGTTTCGGTTAGTTCTCACTCATCCGAGCTAAGAATCATGAACCATTTGTTTTTTTAGTTTCCCTATTCTTTAAGGGATATTCTGACCAAATTTTAGGTTTTTTCTCAACCATTTGAACCAGTTTTCACGCTCATACGTGAGAGTCGGTTCAACAGTTTCTGCTGGGCAGTCGGGGTTTTAGAAACAACCGGATTGTTTCGGTTGGTTCTCACTCATCTAAGCTGAGAATCACACACCGTTTGTCTTGTTAGTTTCCATATTCTTTAAGGGATATTCTGACCAAATTTGAGGTTTTTCCTCAACCATTTGAACTGGTTTTCGCGCTCATACGTGAGAGCCGGTTCAATAGTTTCTACTGGGCAGTCCCAGTTTTAGAAAACAACGGATTGTTTCAGTTGGTTCTCACTCATACGAGCTGAGAATCAATCACCGTTTGTTTTTTTAGATTCCTGACTCCTTGAGGAAGTTTCTGACCAATTTTGAGAATTGTTCTCAACCGGATCGACTGGTTGAGAAAATGGATCAGCCTGTTCATTAAGTTCTGTTTTCCAGAACAGCAGTTAGGGCATTTGGCATCGTTTGTGTCAGTTCTTAGCCAGTCAAAGTCGGAATTGTACTTTGTTTGTTTTGTTGAATTTATAGCTCTATGAGGAAGATTCTGACAAATTTTGAGAACTCTCAACCGGCTGTACTGGTTGGAAAACCGGATCTGCCGGTTCATTAGGTTCTTTTTTTAGAAATAGCAGTTAGGGTACTTTGCATTGTTTGGGTTAGATCTCATTCATTCGATTGGCGGGTGTACACCTTTTGTTTTTTGGTTTCCTCCTGCATGGGAATGTTATGACAAATTTTCAGGGTATTGTTCTCAACCGGTCGACCGGTTGGGGCTGGATCGGCTTGAGTTTGTCGGGTTACGCTGGCCAGGGGTTGTCCGATTTCAGTTTAATTGAAGCCCGTGACCTTTGTGAGTCTAGCCCATTCGCTCCAGATCATTGTAGGGCTACGTTTAGGGTCTGAAATGGGGTTTAGTTCAGGTTAATGTGGGTCCATTTTGGATTCGTAAGAATTAGGGTCTATACAGGTCCAAGGGTGGTTAGTTAAGCAATAGTAGTCTAGTGTTTTGTGAGAGGCGGAATTCTTTGAGATGAATGAAGCGATGTTTGTATAGCTGGACAAGTGTTGTAGCATCAATGAGTGGCTGAGATTCAATGTATGGTTTCTCCTGGCTTGCTTTGCTTTTGATATTTAATTTTGAGAACAGTATGCCCGAAACATGCAACTAACCTTCCCTTACAGCGCTTGGCTAAGGACCACAGGTATGTGCTTTAATGTTGAGTAATGAATTTCACATGGATGCTTTGTGTTTGGGGTATCATGCATGTAGCGTGTTTGTTGGCTAACCTTTGATGTAGCATGTGGCCCAGGGACCTAGGTGCGCGCCATTTCCCTTTTGGTTAGTGTTCTTAAGCATCTTTAGATACGATTAGGTTGGTGTGATCGAGTTGTATGTTTGCTTTAGGGACTATACGATCTTTGACCCATATGCTCCGACATACCCAATTCACTAGTAGAGACCGAGTTCCGAGCCCAAAGGGGTGTTACCTCATATGAGGTATGTAACGCCTCGAAATATACCCTAGCAGTTTTCGACATGTTTAGGGTATTTTGTAAGAGTAATTTGAATGTTTCGTGAGTCAAATGCGAAACATGGAAAATTAGATACCCGGAATTTGTACAAGACTTAAGGCAAATATTGTCATTTTGCAAAGGGGCATAAAGTTATAGTTGATAAGAATAAGAGGCCAAAACAATATAATGGGAAATTGAAAGCCAAATAAGTCAAAGAGTTGGGAGGGTATAAGGCAATTAATAGAAAACCTTAAGTATAAATATAGAGGAGGAGACCAAAAAATAACCATTTTGGTCTCCAAATAAGAAGAATCAGAAACGGGAAGAAGAAGAGGAAGAGGAAGGAGAAGAAGAGGAGGAAGGAGAAACCAAGCCAAGGTATGGAATTTTTGTATGGATTCTCTGACTTTTGCATGGAAATTATGGTTCTAGCATGATTTTGGTACATGAATTACTTGGATATGGATTGCTAGGGTTTTATTTGGACATTAATTTGGTTCCCTTATCTAGGGTTTTATTAGGAAGACATCCTAACTCTAGATTTAAGGGAAGTTTGGTTGAGAAAAGCCTAGTGGATAATGAATGAATGGAATCCTTCACAATTCAAGGTTTTGTAGAGTGGGTGAATTTTAAAGTTTGAATCCACAGGATTCTTTTGCAAAAATTAAAAGTGTTTGGGGAGTTGTTTGGAGGATTTCATGTGTAGTTTTGATGAAGGATGTAATAGAATTGATCTATGGATGAAAATGCATGAAAAATGGGAGAAAATACACATTCTGGGCATTTTCGGTGACATGTACCGGTACACCTTGAACATGTAGGTACATGTTCAGGTCTAGTCATTTGGGCTTGACGTAATAGGTACATGTGATGCTCGATACTGAACCCGGTTGATATTGAATATTTTGGCACCTGTATTTGCGTGGGCGGGCACGTATGAGTACTTGATGCTCTACGATTAGTGCGACGGCACTCTCGATGTGCCCGGCCCAGTAGTACTTTGGTACTCTACGATTAGTGCGACGGCACTCTCGGTGTCTTACGCACATTAGTACTTGGTACTCTCGATTAGTGCGACGGCACTCTGTTAGTCGCCCGGCACTCTGCTGTCTCTGCCTCGATCTTGTATTGTACCTTGGGTACTTATTGTCTTGTGTCTACTCATTCCGTATTCTTGGTCTAAGAGCGATCAATGATTATATGATAAGACTTTGAATAATGTGAATAAGAATAAAGAAATGAATATAGTAAGATACACGAGATATCTCACAGATGCCTACGTATATGTTACGAGTACCTACGGTACCTCTGTATTTGCTATATTTACAATGAATTGCTTTTGTACCACGTAATCTCTGTAGTACCCACGGGTACTCTCGTATCGGTAAAATAAGTATAAGTTCTGTAATATAAGTATAAGTCCAGTAGTACCTACGGTTGCCTCCGAATAAGCGTAACTCTGAATATGATTATGATATAAACCGATAATCTGTTTGTTATTGGATATGTTCTGAATCTGTATGAATCCGGTATATGTATCTCTTGTGATTCGTATCTTCTATGGACTAGTGTCCATATCTTATATGTATCTGCATACGTCTGATCTGACCTTGTATGTGATACAATTATGATTAGTTCCGACTTATCGTACCTATGGGTACCTTCGCATAAGAATAAGATCCGTAAGACAAGTATATACTCTGTAAGACATGTATAAGATCTTAAATACATGTATAAGATATGTACATGTATAAAATCCGAAATACATGTATATGCTCCGTAATATCAGGATAAGATCCGAAATACCAGAATAAACTCTATAGTACAAGTAGAAGATCCGTAAGACAGGGATAGGCTCTATAGTACAAGTATAAGATACGAAGTACTAAAATAAGTTCTATAGTACCTACGAATTTCTGCGCCACTGGTGGCTTCGGTAAATACCTATGAGTACTTTCGTATAAGGATAAGTTCTGCAATACCAGTATACGTTCCATAATCTCTGTGATACCTACGGGTACCTCCGAAGATATGTAAATTCCGTAGGATAAGTATGAGTTAAATGGCTCCCTACGGGAGATACGAAATAGATATAAATGTCAAATACGTGTTTAAGTACCTCACGTAAGCATAAGTTAATGCTCCCTACGAGAGATCTGGATAAGTATGATTATGTGAAGTTAATTAGATGTCCTTTGAGAGATGCGAATAATTATAAGTCAGAGATAAGTAGGTATAAGTCCATGATATATGTCCTTTGGGAGATTGAATAAGTATAAATACGTCTGACATAAGTATGTGTCTACGGGAGATGCGCATAAGAATAAACCTGCTATAAGTATGAGATCCGAATAAGGATAAGCCTGCTGTAAGTATAAGATCCGAATAAGAATAAGCCTGCTATAAGTATGAGATCCGAATAAGGATAAGCCTGTTGTAAGTATAAGATCCGAATAAGAATAAGCCTGCTATAAGTATGTGATCCGAATAAGAATAAGTCTGCTATGAGTGTAAGACCCAAGTAAGTATAAATTTGTTATAAGTATAAGTAAAAGTTCAGTCCTGCATACGAGAGATGTGAACAAGTATAAGTTTGTTATAGGAATAAGTATGTATGCAAAATTGTTATATGAATTCCTGAAGATTCCGATATCTGTTATTGTTTTATGATATTTGTGATTCAGTATAAATGCATGTGATTCTACATAAGATATGTTTCCCACTAAGCGTAAAGCTTAGCCGCGGATTTTGTCAGGTGTAGGTACAGGAGAAGACCTCACGAAACTTCCGCATCATTGGAGCGACACACTTGTAAGGAGTTCACTACATGCTTAGGTTCCATACTCTACGATTTGTAAATGTAAAAGTACAGTTTTGTAATTTGTAAATGGGACTCTGTAAAGTAGCCATATGATATTTTGATTACGTATAAGATGTGGGTCATACCCACAGGTATAATTTGGCTTTATAAAAAAAAAAAAAATCAGGTAAAGAGTCCCAGTTCGGTCTCGCACCTCGGAACCCGGTTCGGATCCGCCAGTTAGATTCGGACAGGGAATCGGGAGTGTGACAAGGCTGCCTTCCGGTGGGCTGATACAGTCCGGGACCCGAAATCTAGTTTTCTCGAGCCATTTTTTCATCTTGCCCCGGAGTGCTTAGGGTTTTTTTGTTCTTGCCAGTTTTCCCTTTTATAAAATAAAAATAAAAGTAGTAGCGACTCCAAAGCAAGCCGTTCCTCCTCGGGACGAATTTTTCAAAAATTCGAAAATCAACTACATTTTTCTTTTCATTTAAAGCGATTAGCCTTAGGCTGTGGATCGGGTAGGGTCCATAGATTTTTAATAAAAGTATAGTTTTGAAAATATGTTTAAAAATAATTTCTATAATAAATCTAATTATTTTCAATTATTTTCTTTAAACTATGGAGCAAAGATCAAATATTTATATGCATATAAGATATGACCAATGAACTTCTTCTATAAAAGATATTTTAAAATATAAAAAATAAATTAGTAAGATTTTAAGTTTCCAAATACATTTTCATTTTAATTTAAAATATATATTTTTTGAGAACTGCTTTAAAACATTTCCAAACAAGTCAAAAGTTTCCTTAATTTTTTGTTTTAAAAAAATAGGTCTTCTCCCCTTCCAAATAGGACAAGTAGAAAATATGGATTTCAGAAAATAAATTTTGGAGATTATAAAAATATAAAATATTTTTATAAATAAAATATATTTTTGTACACTTGAAAACATGTTTGATAATTTTTAGTAAAAATAGATTTTTTTTAAAATATATTTAAAATTATTTTTGATAATAAATTTAATTACTTTTGTCCATTTTCTTTAAACTATTAATCAAAGAACAAATGATTGTATGCATATAAGAAATGATTGATAAACTTCTTCTATACAATTTACTTTTAAAAAATATTGTAAAATATAAAAATAAATTTGTACGATTTTAAGTTTCCAAAAACATTTTTGTTTTAATTTAAAAAATATTTTTTTGAGAACTATATTAAAACATTTCCAAACAAATAAAAAAATTCCTTAAATTTTCTTAGAAGATGCCTTATCCCATTTCCTTAGCATTAGAACAAGTAGAAAATATGGAACAAACACATTTTTCAGGAATTTTAAAACTATAAAAAAATAATTTAAAAATAAAATATCTTTTTTAATATACTTGAAAACATGTTTAATAAATTCTAATAAAAATAGTTTTTGAAATTATCATTTTTAAAATAAATTACTGATAATAAATTTAATTACTCACTTATTTTCTTTAAACTATGAATAAAAAATCAAATAATTGTTTGTATTTCCAAAAGTTAGATTTGGGTTTCTAGTTGCGATATGTTTTGTTTTAGTTTATTTTTCTAAGGAGGGCCTAAAATCATCTCCTCTACATTTTTTTTTTCCCGTTTCTTTCTCAATGGTCTTTCCTTACAAATCTAATGTGTATTTTTGTTTTTCTTGTTCTCGTCGTCGCCCATGTGTGTGTGTGTGTTTTGTATCATCTTAGTACAAGCTGCAGCATTCAGAATGCAAATGCAGGGCCATCCTCTAAGGAGTAGAAAAGAGGTTGGAGATTCCAAGGAGGTTAAGAATGAGAAAGTGGAAGTTGAGAAAGAAGAAGTTAAAGTGGACCTTGACACGATTACTTTCGACCCATGCTATGCCATGCCCTAAACATGAATTGCCTCGACCAAGTGCCATGTATACTGAACATGGTGCCGGGCCGTGCCTAGACCTTGCGGTGCCTCGACACGGTTGCCTGCATCTTATGACATGCCATGCCATGCCTGGATACGGTGCCCAGGCCCCGTGCCTCTCCCCATGCAATGGCATGGCCTAGCACTAGCGAGGTACCCGATGTCGAATTGCGATGCAACGTAATCTCCTCTACGCCGTAATCGCGACGTCGTGTAAGTCCGTTGTATGATGGCCTCTGTCATGTTGCAACGTCTATGAGTCACGTCGTGACATTGCTATGTTCTTGAATTTCTTTGCTTTCTATTACGTCACGATGTCAATGGGCCACATCACGATATTTGACTCTGCTTTTGCTGAATTATGTATTTGATGCCCTTTTTGCTTCATTTTGATTCCGATTTTGCTCCTTTACCTCTGTTTTTCCATACATCAGAAAATAAAGGAAACAAGAATTAAAACCTTTGAAATTTCGTTAAAAACATGTGTATGATAGGAGAATAATGATTATGAACCCAATCTAAATTACACCAATCACACCTCCAAACTTAAAGGTTTGCTTGCCCATGCAAGTAAAAGAAGCTGATCCACTACGACGACATTCTGAGTGGGGCATAGAGTCTTGTTAGGCTTCAGTGTATCAAATTTACCTCGATGTCGTGTTTAACTAATAACATGGAAATTAAGGTTATGTAAATTTACAAGAAATGACTTAACCCTTAAATTGAAATAGATCAGGCTACAACCCTTATGCGTGTGTGTGTGAAAAGTCTTTCCCAACTTAACTAAATGCAAACCATATATTTTTATGCAAACACGAATGTAATGGATATTTGTACATTAGATGTATTAGGACTCCATATGCTTGTTTTTCATATCTCCCTCCACTAATGTAGCCAATTCTCAACATTTAGGATCAATAGGTCTTTATTTGGCTTGTAATGTATGGTTTGGGTTAGGGTATGGTCAAGGATACTTTTTCGGCTCAAATTCATCCATAAACATATAGTTGTATTCTTCAAGATTCATTGAGCTTTCACCACCACTAAGAGTACAATTAGGCACCGTAACTCGACTTCTAATTCCTCCCACATTGCTAGTTCTACTGAAAAAAAATTTCCTACTTGGAGCTCTTGATTCCATTGTCCAACTCAATGGAGTAGCCATGCTGTCCTACCTATTTAAAGTTTGAGAATAGGTCAAGGGCGTTGCGCCCTCGATGACTCCAATAATTGGCTTTACCCAATAGAACTTGCCCGCGGGCTCCAGCTATCCTGAGGGAAACTTCGAGAGGAACCAATTACTAGACGGTTCGATTAGTCTATCTCCCCTATACCTAAGTCAAATGAATAATTTGCACGTTAGTATCAATGCGGGCCACCACTAGAGTTTCCTCTAGCTTCGCCCCCCTTAGGCATAATTCACAATATTTCACCTTGCTCAGCCATAGTTCACCACCTTGGTTTGTGTTTCAAGAGGGGTCGAACGGGAAGAGGGGTCGAATGGGGGCCCCACTGGCCGACGTCATGAACGTGCAAGTGCTGAGGCATGCCACATTTGACTAAGGCACATCATCGGCCCTCATCCGCTTCCCTCCCGACAATTTCAAGCACTCTTTGACTCTCTTTTCAAAGTCCTTTTAATCTTTCCCTTGCAGTACTTGTTTGCTATCAGTCTATAGCCCATATTTAACCTTAGAAGGAATTTACCACCCCGATTAGGGCTGTAATCCTAAACAACCTGACTCATCGAAAGGGTTTGGGCACGACGGGGCTCTCACCATCTCCGGTGCCCCTCAGTTCGCCATTAAGGACGCTTCTCAAGACTATAATTCAGACAGCAGGGCTATCCGATTCTCAAGTTGGGCCTTTCCTAGTTCGCTTTCCGTTCGGAGAAGGTAAGGGGGTTGACCTTGAATTCTCCGCGTCCCGGCACGTCCTCGTGTCCAACCGAGGACATCCTCTCGTTTGACAAGCGATGAGGTTATAACATGGCTTAGATACTTTTTCCTTCCCAATGTTTGAGTTTCATTCCCTTCATCGAGGCATCACCGTGCGGCCTGTACGAAGGAAGACTGGGCCAAGATGAACTTGATGTATTGGCTAGAGGTCCATATCAACGAAGGGCTAAGGTTCCCCCTACCGCCATTGGTGCACTAGTTTTTTCATGTTACCTGTCTTCATCTTGTTCATATTCATATGAACATTATACACCACTAATGGGGTATGTGTTGAGATTTACCAATATGGTGTGCGCTTAGGTCTAGAGGAGGTCCTTTATGCATACACCATAAAGCGACACAACCTTAGGAAGTATTGCATTTGCGGACTCCAAGAGTCTCAGCTTGTGAAGCGAACTTGCCCGATACCAATAGGAATAAGCCTTATGGAAATGTACTGATATTCAGTGCTTGGGGCTGCTCAAAGGACCCTATATTCTGAGAGCTTTGGCTAAATTTAGATTCTGACTTAGGTATGTTGTAGGGAAACAAGCCTTGTTCCTTCCATGTTCGTATCTTTGAGTTTTCTAAAGACGGTGCTTTTTTACGGGCAAGTATTCAGAGTCGAGGGAAGCTCGTCGATGACCTCAATCCTGCACAGTTTGACTTGCTAGTGTGGGTCCTTAGTCGGTCAAGTTATAAAGGGATTTTAAATTTATGTTATCACTCTCAAATATATAGGAGATTTTTTTCTTTTTTTATCACTTGGAAGAGTTCATTTCTAAAAAATTTCAAGGTTGGGCCCGGGGTCGACGATGCGGGGCAAAGGAGGCGAGTATAAGGCTCCTCTTCTTCCTAGGATTAAAAGGCGTCGACAGAGGAGATGGCCATGGACGATATGGGCAACATGTATCTTCTTATTACTCCCCTAGCCAGACCTACTTTAGTGCTCAAGTTGAAGCGACCGAGAGAAGGAGAGCCCAAAATCATGGTGGAACTACGAAAGTGAGTGCATTCTACACTCGAAGGCCGCTCTATTGATCCTCGAGCAAGAAAAGGGGTTTGAGGCACCATTGCTTCCCCTGAGGCTTGTAGGCCTCCACCACGACCTCGGGGAGGGATAAGGATTGTAGAGGGTCGTGAGACTCGGCCTCATCCGGAGTGAGGTCACCACTTTGAAAGGGAAGGATTTATGGCACGCTCTGGGCCTCTCAGGAGCCTCCTAGGGGGTTGAGCCTCCCACTCTCAGACACTTATGTCGGCCTCTATTTGGGAGCTCCTTTGGAGGGACTAGTGAGGAGCGTTTCCTCGTTTGGTGTCGTGTATGGTGAGGAGGCATTAAAGGGGGTTCAGGAGCCCTTAAAGGATGCTACTCCCTTCAAGATGTCTACCACAGTAAGCATTTCTCTCTCTATTCCTTATGTGCTTGGTAGGTGTCCTTCATTGAATGACTTATTATTTCGTCCATGTAGATGAGCATGTTTGAAGCTTATATGGTAAAGTACCATGACAAGCGGAAACACTAGTTTATCCCCCTACCTCATATACATGAGTGTGCTCGGGAGCTGTACAACAAAGTGTAGGTAGAGTTTTGAGTGCCCAGGCTTGAGAAAAATCTAGAAAAAGAATGGCTTAAGTGGGCCGAGCTCCTTAAAGAGAGTGTTGTCTGGATCACTGATACGAAGAAGGTGAAGAAGTTGGAGGGCGACGTGACCAAACTAGAGAGGAGTATTTCCCAGCAGTAGCATCTACTGGCAAGCCCAGATAGGAAGGGCGCCCATAAGGGTACAGAAAAGGCAAGGGTTGCTACGGAGTTGCAGGCTTCCTATAACAACAAGTTGCACTATCTTTATGCTCAATAGTATGAGGTGGGATATTGGGAGGGCTATGCGGAAGTTGAGCACATCGTAGAGTGTCGTATGTGTTCTGAGGAGGCGTTGGCCCGATCCCCCAGTTGTGTTGAGGAAGAAGCTATTGAACCAAGTTGCGCAGAAGTGGTGCGGGCTCGGCAGGAACCCATAGGGAATGGGACATCTAAACCCGTAGTTGAGTGAATGTTTGGCATAAGACCAGAAGTTGTTGTCGTTTATAATCCCTTAATTGAGGAAGATGCCCCAGGTTGGGATGGTGAGAGTGAGATCTCGCAGTTCTCCTCACTTTGTGGACTGAAGGAGTCCGCGGAGATGTCGGGATGAATGATATCCTTGAGATGGATTGGATGGCACACTTAGTTCGTCATTGGGCGCTCGATTGCAAGAGAGTCACCGCTGCGCACGGGACGGTGTTTGTATATGATGTTTCAAGGGGATCGCGTGATGCTTTGCAGGGCCGTGCAAACTCTAGATATTCTGAAGATTGATGGGTTGGTTGGCAAGCCTTACCCGGGAGGACGAGGTGAGACCGGGCTTAGGTCTACCTCGGGTGATTAGTAAGGGATGTTTTCACGGATGATCTGGGATGCCTCTAAAGAAGGTAGACTTCATGATAAGTCACACAGGTGTGTCGCCGTTCCCCATAACCGCGTAGGATGGGCGAGTTAGTTGAAGAAACTCGAGTCAGGAATCAGGGAGGCCACTTGGGACCGGGTTATATTGGACCGGGCACTTCACCATGAGACGCTCCGGTTATGTTTGTGAAGATGAGAGACAAACTCTTCAATTTACGTGTATAAACTATCAGCAATTGAACAAAGTCGCGATCACAATTTGTATTCTTTCCAGTTGAAATGATTCATCGATCAATATGAGGGGGGCGCGGGGTATTTACAAGATGAATCTACGCACCAATTATCCTCACGATGAGTTGGGGAGCGAGACACTGGCACAACGTTAGAGGCGTGGCCCATGGACACCGACTTCATAGTGATGCCCTTCGGATTTAACGAATACGCAGTGACATTCAGGGATCTTAAGTACAGGGTTGCCAACCCTATCTAGATCGAGTTGTAGTAGTCTTTGTGGAAAGATATTTTGATCTACTCTGAAACAGAGGAGGATCAGGAAAATCGTTGGCAATTGTTCTTCAGACCTTGCGAGAACATCAGTTGAATGTCAAATTCATCAAAGGGGAGTCGACTAACTAATGTTAGATTTAAGACATGTAGCATCAGCTTCAGGAATAGACGTGAGCATAGTGAAAAAAAAAGAAAAAAAAAAGTAGTTGCACATATGACAAGGTTGACCGGGGGAGAGGTCAAGTATGAGTGGGGTGACCCGTGTGAGAGGGCATTCTAGAAATCAAAATGGAGGCTTACTTCAGCTTCTGTTCTGAGAGTCCCGACAAGGGGACAGGGGTACACAATGTGTTGCGATGCCTTGAAGGACGGACTTAGATGCGTTTTGATGCAGTCCGGGAGGGTAGTAGCTTATGGTTCCCGGAAGCAGAAGAATCATGAGTAGAATATTACCCCACACCGACCTTGGAGTTGGGCGCAGTGCTTGACTTGGTATTTGGCCACTATCTGCTCACGATTGAATAGTTGAGATGTTTCGGACCGTAAAGTCGAAGTATATCCTTCTGTAAATTTGGACCTGATATGAGGCTTTATATGCGTCACTACCATAATCGGTCACCGTTGCTAAAAGACAGAGTGGGAGCTCCATCGGTCACGAGATCCGATTAGAACACCTCGGGGAAGGTGGTTTTGTCTATTGAAACCGATAGAAGAGTTCGAGCGGGTGATCTTCTTCTTGGTGTGATACTGAAGAGGGAGTGGTCGAGTTAGAAAGCAAGGAGAGTTGTCAGAGGGTATATCGAGCCCACTTAGGATACCTGAGAGGGGTGGAGTGCGATCGCACACGGTTGGTTTGCTGCCAAGGTTATGATTCAATCAAAGTATTATGTTTCCATGTGCTCGAATTCCCACATCAGTTAGGTGTTGGATTAGTGACTGTATCATTGATGCAGAAAGGGACCTTAGAGGAGGGACTTGTGAATGTTTGAGATAGCCAAGATCAGGTTTTACGACGCAAAACTATGAGGCTAGGGAATGTGTTGTAGCAACACCGAGTAGTGGAGTAGGAAACTTGGGGATGCAGAGACACGATCGTCTTTGGTTGCATCCCATGGCATTTGGGGATGGAGTACGGTTCGTAGTCTAGTATTAAGATGACTATTGCATATGCATTGTGATCTAAGGTGCATGTGTTTGTGAATTTCAAGACAAAATTCTTTTAAGGGGGGAAGAATGTAAAACCCCGAAAAATTTTAAAAATTTTAAAAGTAAAAAAACAAAAAAACAAAAAAAATAATAATAATAATAAATTGCTGAAATGGCTCAGGAAAGCCTAGATTGTAGGCTGAGTTTGAGACGAGTTTTATGCCATGTTTATGGCTGAATTGTGGTCTCAATTGGGGCGAGTTTGTTGCCGGGTGAAAGGGTTGTTTCCGGGATGAGTTTGGGTAGGAAAAATAGCATGTACGGGAACTTTAAAGGAGCCACACAGGAAACCCAATTTCATTGGTTTCACGCGCTGCTAAATCATTCATTCATACGAGGCCTCCAACTTCGGACAGCCATAACTTTCACGTCCGAGCTCCGTTTTAGGTGTTCTTGGACTCTATGGAAAAGCCTTTGAGTCTAGAATCCATCCATATATAGATTGATAAAATTTGAACTCATATTCGGTCCTAAATTTACGAAAAATAGTAGGCCCCTGCTGGTGCGCGTCAGTTACTGTTCATATGAGGCCTCCAACTTTGGACGACCATAACTTTCTGGAGTAGAGCTCAGTTTTGTTCTTGGACTCTATGGAAATATCTTGGAGTCTATAATCTTACCATGTTCTTTTCAATGGCAATTGGTGCTCAAATCCTTATTTAAAAATTGATTGTTACAACAAGTATGCTAATTTTTAGTTGTGTGGATTTGAGGAGTTGTCTTGAAATTAGCCATTACATGGCGGCGGAGTTGTAGGCTATCTTAGGTGCATGATATGCCATGAATTAGCCTAGGAAATGAAGTGTGTCGTGCCTAGGTAGTGACTTGATGAAATGTTAACATGTGTTTGTGTGATTGATTGAAATGGCATTTCTTGGTTAAGAGGTGTCGTGCTTGGATGTCAATATGTGTGCTCTAACATATTAGGTTTGTGATGTGTTTTCGTGTGGACATGGCTATTGCATGGCATGTTTTAGGCTAGTTTATTGGGCATTATGCACCATGATGTAGCCTAGGGATTTGAGTATGACATTACTTGTCTAAGTAGTAGTTGGAATGATGTTGATGCATGCTTGTTTGATGTATTGACATGAATGTGATAAATGTTAGTATGACTGCATGTATATTAGCTTTTAATGAATGTATGGACTTTTGTGTGCATTATACATGAGTGTCCATGGTACACGGTGGAGTGTACGGTATAGGGTGTCCATGTAGAGGTCTTTATACATTGGGTATGACTTAGAGTGCAATGGCACAATTGCTTTGCACTGGTGCACGGGGACATCGCATGGTGTGGGTGTGAGTGCATAGTCATTGTCATTCATCATCCTTGGTGAATGGGTTGTGGACTCGTACTTTGGATGAAGTCCAATGGAGATCCACGGTTTGCATGGTGTTGCACGGGTTAAGGAAATGGAAATGGCTCATTGCATTTCACATGCATTGGGGCACCACAGAGCAGTGGGAGTGAGTGCATGAGGTGGTTTCTTGGAGAATTGTTTGAAGGGTTGACCCCGACAATATTGTTATCGGAAGTATGTCCCACTACAATATCGGGTTGTCCACACAATAATAAATCATCCCGGGTATACTTGATTGATATACATCGGAGGGTTGTCCATATAATGTCTCAATCGTCGGGTATGCCCGATTGATATACATCGGTTGTGATAAATGTCAATCATCGGGTAATACTTGATTGTTATACATCGAGAGGTTGTCCACAAAATAGATTATCGGAATGTGTCCACTATTTATATCGGAATGAGTCGCGTCTCATTCATGACAAGTAGGATTCTGTGCTAGGATTACATGTCCTAGGTTGGTGTGTCCTTGGTTGTTTGGCCATTCATGTGCACTTAGGTGGGGAATAGCCCTTGTAGGACTTATCTCTACTGGGCGTTAGCTCACCGTCGTGGGGACCCCCCTTTCGATTACGGGACATGTGCGGGCGGGACCGGTCTCCTTAGAGGCGAGTTATGGGCGGGTCGGATTGTGGCCTTGATTCATGTTTTGTATATTATATTAGAACATGTTAGTTTTAATATAATGTTTTGTATTAAGAGTGATGTAATAACTCTTGGTGGCTTCGATGATATAGATTGTATTTATATGGATAAATGGGCCCTACATGGACATTTTTACTCGTATGTGGACCCGATGTGGTCGTTCTATATTATTGGGACAAGTTTCCATGAAATTACACAGGTTGTATTTTAGGTGGGCTCTCACCGTCTGAAGGAGACTACGCCCCCCCGATTTCGTTAAATCTGGGTCACGGGAAGGGGACTCAATGGTGTGGTGTCGGGTTACCTGACATCCATGAATCTTCCGTGGGTTGACGGGTTGTCAACGGACCTCCGGGATTTAGGGTGTCCCTGATCATCCAGCGGGACGGCGTGGACACGGGTTTAGTCCTCACTGCAACGTGGGCGGGGGAACCCGGTATTAGTCCTAGGGTGGCAGGACACCGGTTATCTCACGTATAGGCCCGCGTGGAGCGTATTGGCGTGGGTCGGGTCGAGGACGGACTCGGTGAGACTACCGGACTGAGAATTGTGTCTACGTCGTGGTACCATAGACTAAGCTTGCAAATAAGTCTAATATACAAGGTACGTTTACGATCTCACAAGAGTGACGTTTAAATTCATATGCATCATATTCATCCTTATTGTTACATCTAGTGTCGATGTTTGGGGCTTAGAGGTGGAAACCCTATAAAGGCAATTGTATGTGAATTCTTCCCTAGGAACTAGGGTGAGTGTTGATCGAATATGTCTGGATTATGAGTTAGAGAAATCAGGGATTCTACTCACTGTGGACCTAAGGGTCATGGACATTTCGGAGTTTGATGTCATCCTTAGGATGGGCTGGTTGACGGCATACCGAGTCGTCCTTGATTGTGATTGTAGGTGGGTCACCACCTACACACAGGATGGTATTGTGATACGTTTCAGGGGAACAAGCATCATGCTTTTCCTAGGCTGTGCACGACTCCAGGTGGAGTGTACAGTTGTTGGAGTCCCAGCTAGCGGCTTCATACAATGATGGGCGAGTGAGATAGGACTTAGATCTACCTCGAGTAGCTTGCGAGCATGAGGATGTTCTTCTGATGAGCTACCGAGATTACCTCCATAGAGGGGTGTAGACTCAGTAATAGGTTACGCGAACACGTTGCCCATCTGCGACTCTCCGTAGGATGGCACTTAGGTTGAGTTAGTAAACCCCGAGGTCGGTGGAGTTGTTGGACAAGGGTTTCATTAAACTCTTCGATTGTACGTTGATTATCGACAGTTGAATAGGGTTATGATCAAGAATCGGTATCCATTGTCGAGGATTGACGTTAAATACGATTCTTCGGGGCATTAGGGAGTTTAATTGTTTAGGCATCCCTATTGGCAGTGATTGAGTCTAGGTCGGGCGAATGTAAATCGTGGACCGAGTCTTTGTCTGTCGCAATTGTGACGAAGGGTGAAGCCATCCACACGGATGGTAGTCTTCGATTGTAGGGGGACGGATCGTGTTTCCCGGTGATAGATTTAAGAGGAGATCCACTGGGGTTTCGACACTCCGGGTTGTTGCGCATCCAGGTGTCACAAAGACGCATCGTGATCTTCATCGCCAGTACTGCTGAAGTGGGATGATGAGACACGTCAGGGACTTTGTTCGACGATGCCTCACTATTTGCCTTTGATTATATAGACTAAAACCCCTCAAAATTAACATAATTACAGGATCCTTACACTCATCTTGCATCTATGTTAAAATTGGATAGACTTGCTTTAATGGAATAAAAAGTTCCTTTGTGTCGAGTCAAAATTTCGGGTTTAGTCTATGACTTTGCAAGTGCACCAGGTCATACAAGTAGTAAAATTGGATGTAAGTCTAGATATCATTCCTGATTGACAAGAATTGGAAATCCAACTACCCAAACTACTTAAAGGTCCTTACTATTTGAACTTAAAATGGATATTGAGAGTTTAATCACAAAACTAATAATCATCGTATGTAAACAATTATGTAAGCGGGAAGTAAGTAATGCGACTAAAAATAAGAACAAAATTACTAAATTTGAATCAGTTTCTGTGAGAAATGAACAATATCAAGAAATCTTGTAAACTTGACCAATTCTGCATTAAAATGCATTGCTCTGTTCTACTGATGGGTTTGGATTTGTCCACGAGATTGTCCTATGATACAATTGAATTTCTCCATGTTCATTGGTTAAGGGAGCCTCTGCTTTTCTGAGGCAAGGATTTAACCCGATACTTGTATTTTGAGCTTCTTACAAGATCACGGGTATTTTTCTTTCTCAATACTTCATGCCCGTTTCACGAGGCTAGCGGATCTTTTGCTTCCTTCTCGGGAGTTCTTGCAAAACTTCTACCATCTAATTGAGGACTCATCCTTTAAATCCTAATGGTTCTTCCCTTCCTTGATCGAGATCTCGTAACACGAGGGTTGGGAATTTACCTTTAGATTAAGGTGAAATCTACGATTATTTATATTGATAAATATTCCCCTCCGACATCGATTATGAGTGAAAGGGAATTTATCGAATAACCCTCGAGCTTAATGAGTTCATCAATGGTAGTCTAACATACCCCTGGTAGAATGCTCGAGCTCTCGGGAATCTCCAACTCTACGTGTCACTTGTGGGGCCCCACAGGAGAATCGGGCAATAAACACTCATTGAACTGGTATTCGAGGTACTATCATTGGGAGGCGATCGGTTCAGAACAACATCAATCAAATAATCCCAATCAAGTATTTCTCTCTAAATTCTGTGAGAAAGAAGTGTAACTAGCAGTGAAATCCAATCTAAGCGAAGCTGCATTTCATCTTGCATTACAACCAACAATAGATCATTGATCGAGATGCACCTTGTAATTGTAATAGACTAAGAAAACGAATTCAATTTGGCCTAGAATCCATTAATTTAAAGGAGCATTTGTATAGAAAATCGAGAAATTAAATCCAACTGACATTTCTACGGTTCGCGAGTTTAGATCCAGAAAAGAAAAAGAAAATAAAAGAAAATAAAAAAGAAAATAAAATAAAAATAAAAAGAAAAGAAATATCTACTTTAAAATATACAATGAGTCCTTCTCCTCTCCAGTGCGGGTATCGAAGGCGGAAAGGCTGCTTTCTTATTTTCCAGAGTCTATTTATAGCTGTCAAAGAAAATGGGCCTAATTCCAAAAAAACTCCAGGTGGATTTCACTAAAGAAAAAGCCCAGTTTACTTGTCTCATGTTGCGACCTCAAACTGATGTCGTGTCCTGGATTTCTCTCATTTGCACTCGTTTAGTTGCGACTTGATAACTTCAATCGTGACTTGGTTCCTTGCAGCTGCTTTGAGTAGTGGTCGCAACATCAATTATAGTCGCGACCTTGTTGGCTTAGTTATTTTCAAAAATTGATGTCGCGACCATAGTTCCATGTCGCGACCTCGTTCCTCCTTCCTTTCTGGCCGTCTGCATCGGCCTCGAGTTTTTGGTTACGACCATGTTTTGTTGTCACCGCTTCAGTTACGGTGGGACTTCTTTTCCTTGTTGCATTGTGCGTCGCGACCTCGGTTTAGGTCGCGACCACGTTGCTGTTTCTGCAACTCCTAGGTCGTGACTTAGCACTACGGTTGCGACCTGGATTTTTGACTGCTCAGTACTTCTTCAGGTCGCGACCTCCTTTATTGGTTTTCTGCCTTCACATGTTCGAATTTAAGATTCGCGACCTTAATAATTGGTGGCGGCGCACTGATATTCCTTGCCTTTCTTACGAGAATTCGCACCCTCAACCCTTAGTTGCAACCGGTTCTTCATTCACCCTCGTTCAGTCCGCGACACCACGAAGATGATGTCGTGGCCTCATGATACTATTTGGTTGCATTTGGTCGGTTATCAAACGTAGTTTGTAGCTTAGTTTTTACTTCCACCAAGTGTTTCTTGGTCGTGACCTAAATGATTGGTCGCAACCTCCTTTGAGGGTCCTTCAACTCATAGTTTAGTTCTGACTGGAGCGTATTTGTGACTCTCCATCCAGTCTTATGTCGCGACCTCAAGTTGAGTCCTTCATTTAAGAACTAGTTGCAACTTCAAATTTTCTTGCAGAGACTTCGTTTGTGGCTTCGTCAACGGATCAACGTTGCGACCTCATATTGGCGTCACGACCTCAGTTGTCTTCAATTGGCGTCGCGCCTTAGGTGGTGTGTCGCGACTGATTCTACAGCAGATTTTTAGTCGTCTTAGCCACTAGCCACTATTTCTTTGTCACCACTTCCATTACTAGATTGCTTATACAGCCGTAACCTCAATTTCGATCCACGACTAATTTGATAAAACCTTCCATTTTCTCTTCAGACTAAATCTTGGTGATGTCGTGACACGAAATAAGCTGACCCAGCGAAACTTTTTGTTGCGACTCAATTTTAAGTTGCTACCTCATTTACGCTTTGGGCCCAGTTTCTTACGGTTTCTTTGGGACCTTCGATTCTGCTATAATTTTAAAAATTATGAATTTGAGTAAAATATCCATGTTTCTGCATAGATAAATACTTATCTTGCAAAATACTTTCGAAAAATGGATTAAAAATCAAATGAGTTTTTATACTCATCACTCACGTGTAGCGAGGTTATGGATTTGAGCACGAAGCCAGCCACAGGTTCGCCCGGCCATTTGGAGGTAGGCGAATTGGAAATGGGATCGTCACGATGGATTTTGTGACCCACTTGCACGGACACTGCGAAGGCATGATACGGTATGGGTGATAGTGGTATTTCGTGAAGTCGGCACATTTTCGGCCGTCGCGAATAACCTCAGCAAGGTTCTCAGTTTACATTCGGTTGTTCAATTACACCTGGTACCCGGTATCCATGAAAGTATCGGAAAGGGTTCGGGGTGTGGCACACTTTTGGAAGGATTTCAAAGGCTGAGGGGACCTGATTGATAATGATCCGCTCAAATCTCACCCGCAGACTAATAGTCGGTGGAGAGGACCATCAGGTTTTGAGGACATGCTGCTGAGCATGTGTCTGAATCATAAAGGTATTTGGAGGCGCTACCCTTGTTGATTTGCCTGCATTGTGATTATGGGGTGAGTAGCACAAATGCCACCCCTATGAGGCCTTAATAGCCGGAGCTATGCAAATACTGATTTTGTCAGTCGGATCTGGATTAGGAACACCTCGGAGAAGGTGGAGTCCTATCTGAGCGTCTTCTCACTCAGTTTGGTGGGGGCTACGGCCGGTAGGGACGTCGACCACTAGAGTTCGAGGTGGGTGATCGCGTCTTCTTGAAGGTGATGCCTAAGAGAGAAGTGATCAGGTTTGGCAAGCGAGGGAAGCTTTTGTCGAGGTTCATTAGACCCTTCGAGATACTCGAGAGGGTGGGCACAGTTACATATCGGTTGGCCCTACCGTCGAACTTATCCGGTGTTCATGAGGTGTTCAACGTCTCCATGCTCCAAAAGTATACTCCAGATCCAGCTCATGTTGTTGGGGAGAGATTGATGTTGACACATATGGGACTAGCCGAGGAGAGGATTAATTGCATCTGTGGATAGCGAGATCGGGTTTTGCGATCTGAGGCGAGTCGGCTAGTGAAGAGCTGTGGCAACAGGCAGAGTGGAGGAGGAAGCGTGGGGCGAGGACATGATCACGAGCCACTATCGCATCTTATTGCGTGAAGATGTGGTTCAGTCGTTTAGTAAATTAAATGACTAGTTTACATGTGAATTGTGTTGCATATGCATGTGAGTTGATGTGAATGTGTGGAATTTCGGGACAAAATTATTTTAAAGGGGGAATAATGTAAAACCCGAGAAAATTCAATTTTTCTGAGAAATGGTAAAACGGTAATTTCGGTTGAAAATCTGAAATTTTTCTAGATCTCGGGTGATAAACTGGACTGCAGATTGGAATGTCTAGTGAAATCCTAGCAACCACAGTGATTTCTTGAGATTGAGATAACCGAAATTTCAGTTTTCAGGCTTCAGAGTGACACTTGGCACTTGTTGAGTGGCTCACATTGAGCCATGTGTCAAATAGAGAACAAGTCAAACACAAGTCTAAGTGGGGCCCATATGGGAAATGTATCACCACATGATTGGATGGAAATCCAAAGTCATGGATAAGGTGATAAAGGAAATCCAAGAGAGCCAATGTGAGAGTGACACGTGGCAAGATGAGGACATCCCACTTGACTTGTTGGACTAAACCGATGGAGAAGGGGAGAAAGAGAGAGGAAAAGAGGAAAGGAAGAGAAGGAGGCAGAAAGCTCTGCCTCTGCAGATTTTCCGATGGTCGGTGTCGGTTCCGACGAAGCAAAGGAGGAAGAATCCTTCCTCGCGACAAGAGCTACAAGTAGAGATCGGAAACGGGGAATTTCGACAAACTCCAAGAGGTAGGGGTTTTTCTCCTACTTGGTTTAATTCTCATCTAAAAGTCATTTAAATGGTTGGGATGGTTGTTAGGAATGGCAGAGCATTTCGATCCGAATTTGGAACTGAAGAATTTGGACTTCGGAGATTTGTCTTTGGGCGATCCTAGGGGGTGAGTTTCGGGGTTGTCTTTGAATAGTCCGGAGGCGAGAATTTTGGGATTATTTTTCGGGGCCAGTGCGGTTGAATTTATGGACTCACTTTGAAGCCGGTTCGGGTGGAATTTGGGACGATTGTGGGCGTCCCCGGGATTGATTTTTGGACACATGTTGGTTCATGTGTATTGTTATGTTATTGCGAAAGATGAATAACATGATTTGTTATCTGAAAAATGATGTTGTTAAGGCATGCTCAATTGATGTGTTAACATGGATTACTTGAATATCGTAGATTATATTGTGAAAAAATATATTATTATTCATAAACCTAATGAGTTATGTATGGCAATTTGACGTGATTGCAGTTCATATGCGAGAACATTGCATGACATGGGTGTGTGAGTACATGAAGTTGAGATCGACTTTGTGTTTGGTGTTCGATGGTGTGTAGACAGAAATTCCATTTGCGGAATAAAGGGGCAAATCGTAATTTTGATTAAAAAAATTGTAATAACGATTTAAAAATCCATAATTATTCTGATCTGGATGGCCAAGCGGATCATTTTATATTAAGAATAAATCTCCATGAAATCTAGCTAATCTGCTCATTATAATTTAAAAACACGGTCGGAATGGCTCGTTTTGAGACATATCGCATTTGGGTGCGTGAAATAGATTTTAAGTGTTGAAAGTCACATATAGCAAGTACTCATGTACCATAAAGTGGTATGAGCGAAATGATGAAAATGGGCGGCGATAAATCTGAATATCAGTGCAGTAAGGGATATAAATATCATTTAGAGTTTGATTTTAAATGGCTAGAAAGGGCGAAATACTCAACGATGCACTTCATCCTCTTCATTTAGCCAAAACCCACGTGAGGAAAGGCATTTTGGTCAGTGTTACGTTGAGAGTTTTAGAGAGAGCGCTTCTCTCTAAGTTTGCACACAATCCGACCGTTGGCGGACTTCGGGGTGAGAAGGGAAAACGATCTACGCGGAACAGGCTACGCGTGGACTCCGGTTTTAGTGAGTTTCTTCAAAACTCTCTCGAGGTAGAGTTTCTCCCAGTTGGGTTTATTCCCATTTTAGTGTTTCGAATGTTTGAGTCGATTGAGGCCATTAGAGTACATTGGATGGAATCTGAAACACGAGGAATAGAATTAATACGATTTTTTGAAACCAATGGAGCAGCCCATTAGCTGCTCCATGGCGATATTAATTATGAAAATGGTGTGTAGTGGTTCGAATCATGTATTGGTTGGATTTGAGGCCGGTAGTGGCTTGAAATGCGGGTTGAAACATGAACCTAAGGATTAATTGAGTGTCGAGACGATGGAAATACTGGGGTTTCTTGTTCCCCAGGAATGTGACCCAAAATGTATTTTTGGGAAAATCAGTGTTGGTTAAGTAATTCGAATCGAGATTGCTTGTGTTTAGACATTAGCCCAAGTGAGCTAATTTTGGTGTTTGAAATGATAAATTACATAACATATTTGTGTGATTTAATTTTTATGTGAATATAATTGTGTTATATTTGCATGTGATTAGATTTGTGGAAGTGACATACATGCATTCCATATGCCTTTGGAAGCGATCCTAGGATTTTAGGAGTTAGTGCATGAGATGAGTGCAGAAAAGGTTAAAGAGTTTGTCTAATAATATGAAATGATGGAGGGTAGTCAAACTAAATGAGTATCATTGTCAGACTGACACGAGTTGATATTTATTCATCGGAGGAGTGATCCACAAACAAATAATATATATCAATCGTCGGAATGGCCCCGAATTGATATATATTCATGAGTTGCCCACTAATTAAATAATAATTCTCATACAAGGCTTGGCGAGTGTAGAGAGAGTCGATGAGGACTCGGGATGCAGGTTAGTCATGTAGACATTAGTAGGATCATGCATTTGCTTGGATAATGTGTTTAAAAGTGGAACATTGCACTGCACTTGGGTGGTGAAGTGGCCCACTTGGGGCGATTCTCCTCTTAGCTTTAGCTACTTGATAGTGGGATTCCTTTATTTTCTGAATGCCGGTAGGCGTGCGGGGACTATTTCATCTGAGATAGAGTTTTGAAGAATAGGGTGTGGCTTTGATGGTTTTTCATATGTATTAAATTCTCTATTTTGATATATATTGTATAAGAGCCATTTACTAACTCTTAGAACTATAGGACATGGTTGATGGATATTGTTTATAGGCCCCGAGGCCGTTTTATCCATGTTGATATGTGGATTATATTGGGTATTGGGGCGCGGTAAATGCGGGGTTATTTATAGGTATTGTATTTGGGTAGATCCCATTACAAAGGAGACTGGGTTACCTACAAGTGGTCGGGTAACCCGACCTCCACTTGTATTCCTTGAGTTATTGGGAGTAGTCGGCGGACCCCGGGTTTGGGGCGTCACGACGAGTATCGGGCTTAGGTATCACGAGATACCTAGGGACTCGGGTTAGGGTATCCATCACACGGTGGCGGTATGATGTGGTGGTATGAGTAGGAAGGCACGAGAGAGAAATTAGAACACTGCATGTGTTTTGATTGTGATCATGTGATGCTATGATTGATGTTGTAACATGTGTGATCAATTGGTTGTTTGGTGAATGGTGTGTTGCCATGTTGCAGGTAAGTAGTGAAATGATATGTGCTTGGTGATTAGCACATGAATGTGTAGAAAATATGTCGAGTTGTACAGTGTACAAAAACTGGAAAAGAAAAATGAAAAGAATAAATTTTATAAATTTATTTAGCCTGTAGATGATGAAAATAATTTTTCAAGTTGAGAGAAAATATGAGGAATAAATTTTATGAATTTATTATGAATTTGTGGGAAAAATGATTTTAGTGATTTTAGTGGTTTTTTCATCTTCTTTGGAGATTAATGAAAAAAAAATTTTACTGGTCTGATGGTTGAAATCATGCTGCGCGATGGGATGGCTGGCGAGTGCGGGCGAGGCTGGCGCGCGTCCGCCGCGATGCGACCGGGGCGTGTGCGACACGGCCCGGGCCTGCGATATGGCTGGTGGCGTGCGATCTGGCTGGGCGCGCGGTAGGAGTGGCAGTGGCGTCTTTGGGCGACGACCCAGCGGCCCCAGAGAGGCGGCCCCAGGCGCGCGTGGCGAGACAGCCCAGGTGTCTTGGCGAAAGAGCTGTTGCCCAGCGGCCTTGAGGCGCGTGAGCGTGGCGTACGCGGGGATCTTGGCCCGGCGCAGCGGGCGGGGAGTGGCGGCAAGCGCCAGGCTGCGACACGGCGGCCACAGGCTGCGACCTGACGGCGGGCCAAGGGCCCGCGATCGACCTTTGTGCGCGCTTTTTGGGGCGTGCTTGGGTGCCCTGGTTGCGATTGGATGCTGTCTTTGACTCGAGTGGATTCGACTTGGTTTTGACTCGATCTTTATTTTGAGTCACCGTGGACCCGGATTATAAAACACTTGTTCATAATGAGAAAAAAATTTTCGAAAAAAAAATAAAATAAAATAAAAATAATATTAATATTAATTAAATTAATTAAAATAATGTCAAAAAAATTTGATAAAATTTTTCGAAAAATGAAATTTTCAAAAATAAAATTTTGTGGATCAAAAGCGATTTAAATTGTAGATAAATTTACTTTACCATTTAGCTATAAATCATAAGACTTGGTTCTCTGGCTGGTTATTGTGTTTGATTAGTGTCTCGGGGCGGTGTTTATGCCTTGGAGATACTGTATTGTTTATTGACTGCCATGTTGATTGTGTAGATGGCTAGTAGAGGGCGAGGACGCCGAGGACGTCCACGTGGCGCCGGTCAGGCACCACCGACATATGATCAGCCGCCAGTATTTGACCAGCAGGCCTTTGTTGAGGCTGTGGGTGTTGCAGCGGCTGCTATTGCACGGGCTAGTGTGGCCGATAGTCAGGGAGGTCCTAGTAACCTCCAGAGATTCAGAGCGCATCACCCTCCGACATTTACTGGGGGAGGAGACCCGATGGTGGCAGACCATTGGTTCATGCAGATAGAGAACGTATTGGAGGCCATGGAGATCACCTCAATGCGACCGAGTCGGGCTAGGCTGCATTCAGCAGAGGCGAGGCCAGAGTATGGTGGGATGGGTTGAGACTTCTAAGGGCCTAGAGGCTGTGACATGGGCGAGTTCCGGGAGGCATTCATGAGCAAGTATTTTCCGGAGGCGCGAGACATGCCAAAGCTCGGGAGTTCACAGAGCTGAAGCCGGGGGGAGCGATGTGTGATGGATACGTGGCTCGATTCACGGAGTTAGCCAGGTTTGCGGATGACTACGTGGCCACGGACGTGGCCAAGGTTAGGAGGTTTGAGAATGGACTGAGGCTGTCCATTCGTGCTAGGATTGTAGGACTCCGCCTACAGGACATGGATTCTATGGTTGGGACGGCCCTGACCATAGAGAGAGATATGGAGGATGCTCGAACACTGGGATCATGAGTGTTAGTGGCAGAAGGAAGAGACGTCCGGTCTTCCTCCCGATTCGAGGAAGAACGGAGAGCCTCACAGTTTGCGAGGATCTCGAGTCACGGCCATCCGGGCGAGAGAGACGGATGAGATTGCTGGTCAGGCGGGTGGATGAGAGACCGCTCAGGATCAGGGTGAGGGGGTGGATCGGTGTGGCACCGACCTAACCAAGCCTGCTTTGTGGACCCATAGGGCGGGACCACTTGGGAGGCAAGATCCGGGTTTTGGACACATCTGGTTGATCAGGTAACCAAACAGGAGGATAGACATCATTCCTCCACTGCAATACAGTCTGAGCCAGATAAGGCGATCCCGGTTCCCGGGGCTACGGGCACCCCACATATCACGAGGCGGGCCAGGAGGCGGAGTATAGGTAGGCGGAGGACGGGCCCACGGGCGGGGACGTCGGGGTTCGGGCGTGTCTACGCCGTCACATGTTTGTGATCCGCCAGTCGACCCGGCCCTATCACAGTGCGTTTTGTTATCTCGCCTATGGGCTAGAGTGTTATTTGATTCCGATTAGCCCCGCGTTCATTCATTCTTTGCATGGTAGTGATTGAATTGGGCGAGGTTGGGACCTTGGAGGGCTTTGTACGTGAGTTCTCCCCAGGGATTAGGCGAGAATAGGGATGATATGTCGAGGTTGCGGGCTGGAGATCTCGGGGATCTCCGCCGGTGGACTGAGGATCATGGACATGTCGGGTTCCCGATGTCATCCACAGGGATGGATGGTGACCCGGCTTACGGTGGGTCTCCGGTGTATGAGGCGCGGGGAGTTCTTGCACACGCGGGACGGTACTCGTGTGGTATTTCGAGGAGACAAGCATGACATTTTTGCCCCGGGCGTTATCACGAGTCTAGGTGTCGAGGGACGGTTGTGGGTTGGCTCGCGAGCCTTACCACGGAGGACGAGAGACGGTTAGATCACCTCGATGGTGTGCGATTATGTGGATGTTTTCGGATAAGGTTACGGAATTTACCTCCGCGCCGGGTGGTAGACTGGTATCGAGTTACACTGGGGTACTTTCACCCATCTCTATGACTCCATGGGATGGCACGGTTGATTGCGGGAACTCGAGTCCCGATTACGAGGCTATTGGACCGGGGTTCATTGAACCGAGCGCACTTCACCATGGGGGCGCTCCGATTATTTGCGAAGAGAAGAGCCAAAGACCCTTGTTGTGCGTTGATTACGGCAGTTGAGCGGGTTACGATCAAGAATCGATGCAAAATTCTGGGGATTGATGATTTATTTGTCCAGTTGGGGAGAACACGAGTCTACTCCAAGATAGACTATACATGGCTGGTTACCATCGGCTGAGGACAGGGATCACGAATGTTCCTAAGGCGGCATTTAGGGCCTTGATATAGGCACTATGAGTTTACGGTAATGCCCTTCGGTTAGCCGAATGCCTTGGCGGCATTCATGGACCTCATGCATAGGGTATTCCCGAGCCATATTTAGATCGGTTGTCGTAGTCTTAGTGGATGACATCCTGATTTACTCAGTCAGAATAGGGCATATGAGTATCACTTGAAGTTGTTTCTGATTTGTTGAGAGACCATCATTTATCGCGAAGTTGATAAGTGTGAGTTCCTGGCTTGCGGGGTGAGATTTAGGACACGTAGTGTCGGCATCGGGGTGGTCGGTGGTAAAGAGAGGTCGAGGCGGTGATGGGTTGGGAGGACCAAAGTGGAGTCTTCGAGATACGTGGTTTCTTGGGGTTGGCTGCGTTATTCTGGGAGATTCATTGGGGGATTTCTCGGTTGGCAGCACCTATGGCTAGGTTGACCGGAAGGAGGTCAAGTTTGGAGTGGGATGACCGTGCGAGGAGGCATTCCGGGAGTTGAAGAGAGGAGACACTTCAGCTCCCATCTTGATAGTTCGGACGGGGAGACGAGGGTACCACGGTGTATTGTGATGCCTCGAGGGCGGGATTAGGATGTGTTTGATGCGTCCAGGGAGGGTTGCCAACTATAGTTCATCGATTGAAGAATCACGAGCAAAATTACCCACATGACATGGAGTTGGCGACCGTAGTCGCCGCCTTGAAGATTTGGCACCACCTTATGGTGAGGAGTTCGAGGTGTACTCGGACCATAAAGTCTGAAGTATATTTTCACGCAGCGAGACCTCAACATGAGGCAACGCAGATGGATGGAGTTCCTAGAGGATTATGACTTCACTTTGCATTACCACCCTGGTAAGGAAAATGTAGTGGCTGATGCACTCAGTCGGAAGTCACGAGGAGCTTTGGCTAGTATAGCTTCTCGGGAGTGGCGGATGCTCGAGACTGTGGGACAGTTTGAGGCTCTGATCTGTGGCCGAACTCGGGGAGGTACCTTAAGGAAGTTTAATGGCTGCTTGTCTCTGTTGAGTAGAGTGATTGAGTCAGTGGTAGGGCCTTGGTCTAGTGTCCATCAAAGGCCAGTCTGGTCGAGTGCAGTGAGGCTGGACCGTTCATGCGAGACAGTAGTCTTGATATAGGGACGGAGTAGTGGTTCCACAGGTTATTGCAGATTTGAGAGGAGATTCTCGGGGAGTTTCAACGCTCTCGATTTGCCGTACACATCCGGTGGCACGAAGATGTACGGGATCTTCGCGCCCGGTGTGTGGAGTGGGATGAAGAGACACATAGGGGACTTTGTTCGTGATGTCTCACGTATCGACGAGGTTAAGGTTGGCCAGCTAGGAAGCCGGCGGGGCCTCTTGCAGCCATTAGAGATGGGCGGAGTGGAAGTGGGGCATGTCACGATGGACTTTGTGACCCACTTGCCCGTCTGTGGCCCGAAGCATGGACGCGGTATAGGTGATAGTGGACCGACTCACGAAGTCGGCACATTTCTAGCGTGCGAGATGACCTTCGCCTTGGAGATTAGGTTATACATTCGTGAAGTAGTCCGACTACATATAGTGCCGGTATCTAGTGTCGGATAGAGACCAGGGGTTCACGGGCGCACTTTGGAAAGAGTTTCCAAAGGCTGGGCTACGGGCGACTGCAGATGCAGGCGTTCCACCTCGAGACGGATGGTCGGGTCTGGGGACTGATATTCGGGTATTAGAGGGACATGCTACGAGCATGTGTCACGGATCATAAGGGTAGTTTGGGAGGAGCATTTACCCTTAGTGGAGTCGCCTGTAGCGGTACGAGGCGAGCATGAGATGTAGTATAAGGCTTTATAGGAGGCCATGTAAATCCGTTATGTTGGACGAAGTGGGAGAGCTCCGTCGTTAGTCTGGTTGATTAGAACACCTCACGAGAAGGTAAACGTCTACGACGGCGATCTTCTCATTTCGAGCAGCCGAGGAAGAGCTATCTGCGGATATCTGACGCCGACCCTTAGAGTTGAGGGTTGGAAATCATGTCTTCTTGAAGGTTATGCCTAAGGGGAATTAGTGAGATTCGGTAAAGCGCGAGGAAGCTATCGCAGAGGTTTATTGGACCTTTCGAGATACTCGAGAGGGTAGGCCTCAGGTGCATCTGGGTTCGCGTCCGCCCGGCATGTCAGTGTTCACGGGTGTTTCCGCGTCTCCATGCTCAGTATACTCCAAATCCAGCTCATGTGGTGGACTAGGGACAGATAGAAGTTGACACGGATGGGACCGAGGAGGACCCGTGCACATGTTGATGCCGTGATCGGGTTTGCGTATGGCCAGTGAGACTAGTGAAGAAGGTACTATGGAGACACTGGGTGGAGGAGTTCACGTGGGATGCGAGGACCGTCTGGGCCACCTATCCCTTCTTGTTTAGGGATGAAGGTACGTGGTTTAGTTGTTTAGCAATTAAATAACTAGTTACATGCATGGTACAGTACACGTTGCATAGGCATGTGAGTGTTTATAATTGTCTTGAATTTGGAATGAAATTCCCTTTTAAAGAGGAGAATGGGCCAAGAGAAATTCCAATTTCTGGAATAAGGGCAAAATCGTAATTTTGATTAAAAAAATTTGTAATTACGGTTAAAAATCCGTAATTAATTCTCTAGATCTCGGATGAAGAAACGGATCGTACCGTTGGAATCGTCTCGCGAAATCTAGCTAGTACGTAAAATTGCCAATTTCTTTGGGAGCCGGTCGGAATGTACGTTTTGAAGACTGTGCATTGGTCTGCAAGTGTCGTTTTCGATGCGAATGAAAGTCACACATATAGCAGAGTACTCGTACCATAAGTGGTATGAGAGTAGAGAGAAATGAGTGAAATGAGCGGCGAAATAGTCATAGGAATATCAGTGCAGTAAAGAGGGATATAAATGTCATTTTAGGATTTGATTTTAAATGGCTGGGAATGAAATACTCCAGCCCGATTGCTTCATCCTCTTGTTTAGCTAAAACCCACGTGCAGGGAAGGCATTTTGGTCGAATGTTGTTCGTTGAGAGTTTTAGAGAGAGAGGCGCTTCTCTCTCTAGGTTTTGCACACAATCAGGCCGTTTGTCGGACTTCGGGGTGAAGGGAAAAGCGATCTACAGAGCAGACTCACAGGCGTGGACTCGGTTTTAGTGAGTTTCTTCAAAACTCCTCGGTAAGTTCTCCCCCGGTTAGGTTTTATTCCCATTTTAGTGTTTTTGAATGTTTGGACCGATTGAGATTCATTGAAATTTGTTGGATCGGTCCCAAAACACGGGACCAGTGTCACAATTTTTTGAAACCAAATGGAGCAGCCCGTAGCTGCTCCATGGCCGTGTGGGTATGAAAATGGTGTGTAGTGGTTTGAATCATGTATTGGTTGGATTTGAGGCCGGTAGTGGCTTGAAATGCGGGTTCAAAACATGAACCACAAGTTAATTGAGTGTGAGACAATTAAGCCCTAGGGTTTTTCTTTGTTCCTAGGAATAGTGACCCAAAATGTATTTTGGGAAAATAAATGTTTGGTTAAGTAGTCGAATTGAATTGCTTTGTGTTGGACATTAGCCCAGTGAGCTAATTTTGGTGTTTGAAATGATAAATTACATAACATGTTGTGTGATTTAATTTTATGTAGAATATAATTGTGTTACTTATAATTTGCATGTGATTAATTTGTATTGGAAGTAGCATATGCATTTCCATATGCCTTTGGAACGTCCTAGGATTTTAGGGGTTAGTGCATGAGATGAGTCTAGAGAAAAGGTTCGGAGGGTTGTCTAATAATATGAAATGATCGGAGAAATTAGTCAAACTAAATAAAATATCAGCGCGTCGGAGCGACCGAGTTGATATTTATTCATCGGTAGTCCTGAACAAATAATATATATAAATCGTCGGAGCGCCCAGATTGATATATATTCATCGGATTGCCCACTAATTTAAATAAATATGAATTCTCTCACTCCTGAGGCTTGGCGAGTGTAGGAGAGCTAGGTGAGGACTCGGGATCTAAGTTGGTCATGTAGACATTCAAGTAGGATCATGCATTTGCTTGGATATTATTGTTTAAATTCTGGAACATTGCCTTGCACTTAGGTGGTGAGTGGCCCACTTAGGGCGTTGAGGCACTGCATTCTGTTTGTCGTCAGGATTCCCGCTTTATTTCACAGTGCAGGGCGTGGGGACTGACTCATCCTAGGGCCAGAGTTTTGAAGAAGGCGGGTGTGGCTTTGATAGTTTTTCCATATGTATTAAATTCTCTATTTTGATATATGTTGTATAAGAGCCATTTACTAACTCTTAGAACTATGCGAGCATGGTTGATGGATATTGTTTATAGGCCCCGAAGGCCGTTTTTATCCATGTTATTTATCCTTGGGATTATATTGGGTGTTTGGGACGAATTAAATCACGGATTATTTAGTATTGTATTTGGCTAGAGCTCCCCGTACAAAGGGACTACACTTGGAGTTTCCTAAGTGGCGTCGGGTAACGAGCCTCCATATTCAGCGGGTTGTGGATAGTGACGAGGACCCGGAGTTTGGGGCTTCCACGGATGGTGTGTCCTTGAGTACGGTTTTAATCAACATGCGTATAGTGTTTGATTGGGTGGGCTCAGTTAATGGGACAACGTCCAAAATGAGTCTCACGAATTAAGGAAATGGTAAAGAATAATAATTATGTGTTAGATTATCGGTAAAGGTTGGGATCGAATTCTCCCAGCGGGGTGAAAGACTGAAAACCTCAGCTGTGAATTAGGACATAGTCCCCAACGGTGAAAGGCCGTAAAAGTGTATGAGTTTGTGGAGCCCACGGTGTGACACCAAAAATCCACTACCCACAAAAGGCGCATGGTTGTAAATGAAAATATGAAATGATTAAGAATAATCTTTGGTTGTCATCTGAAAATGACAGTTGTTCACACTTGGAAATAGCATGTGTGAGGGAGTCAGTGAGGACTCGGGACATGGGGAAAGGTGAGGAGTCACGTTTCTACATCCATTTGCATATAGGCATTCAGTATGAATATGCATACTTTGCTAAATGTGTGTATGTTTGCATTGTGGACACTAGGTGGGAGTGGCCTTTTAAGAAGAATTCATCTTTGGGCATTGCTCACCCGTGAGTAGGAAAACATTTCAAGTCTTTGAGTACACTTGGAGGTGGACACGTTTGAGGAATTAGTTGAAAAGGGGCCTAATTTGGCATTGTAATGTATTTTGTAAATTTTGGGTAGAAAGCCCGTTTTCTGTATATGTAAGAAGAACAAGGTTGTAATTAAACTCCTTTTTGTATGATTTATATATTTTGGCAAGTTTTCCGAGCTCCTTGTTGTCTTTGTAATAAAAAGACTAATTTATGTTGAATTTAGGGTGCTTTAGAAAGGAAAGGAAAAAGAAAAGAAAAAGTGGAATTGGAGGTCCGGGAGGCTAGAATGGGCTACTACCCATTTGAGCCCTGTCGCGTGAGAGAAAGTTTATGTGACCCAGGTTCCACTATGCCTTATGTCGCGACAGGTGTTCAATATCACATTGGGACTCTCGGGCTGAGGCGCCGCGACTGGCCTATCCGTACCGCGACAAGCAGCCGCCCGCGCGATAGAGACACTTGGCCCCGTGTCGCGATAGAACTTTTGTGTCGCGACAAGGTTTGGGGCTAGGATTGGGTGAACATGGACATGATAAAGGTTTCCCTATCCTGGCGAGTCTGCGGCGCCATGTGCGCCGCGCATATCACGATAGGGCGCAATGTGCTCCCACCAGGCGCGCATGACAGACGACGTTAGAGCGCTTAGGGCGTGCGATAGAGTCTTGCTTGGCGCACTCTTGGCGTGCGCGATTGGCTTAACCATGCAGCGACGGACTTACTCTGATTACCCAGCGTGTTGTGCGATATTCATGGACCTTTGTTCACGAGTTCACATTCATAGGCATTGTTAAAAAAAAAAAAAAAAAAGCAGCCCCGGGGTGAGGCATCACAAAACAAATATAATATTTCATTATTATACAGATTGAAGTAAATTTTGGAAAAGAAATTATTCAAATATAAATGAAATTTATATTGTTACTTATTATAAAAATTTAATTAATAGATAATGATGAATCAACCACCTCAAGGATGCACATCTTTCTAATGTAAAATCACAGGTTATTATTTGATATAATGAGGATGAGAATTAGTTGCATATGAGATTTCATTTGATGCTTTAAAGTTTTTTTTAGATATGTTATTAAATTGTTACTTTATTATTTTGGTACTATTTAACCACTTATAATAGTGCTATAGCATTATTTATTTATTTAAATTTTTTAATATTATTATATTATTTAAACTCAATTATTTTATATATTTATATATTATTTATTTTTATTTAAAGAATGATAGAATTTATAAAATTAATATTTTAATATTTTTAAGGTTTTAGCCTGTAATCCACATGGGTTAAATTTGACAGGTAAAAAGTTAACCCAAATAAAAATTAATTAAATAAACCTAATCTATTTTAGCCCATAACCTAAACGGGTTAACGTTTACCAATTCTACTATAATACTAGAATTATTGCATGTGTCATGTTGACCCAATCACCACCTAAATGCTTTGAACATTTCCCTATGAAATAGGGTTTATAAAGCCCTCGTGATCTGAACTCGAGAACCGTGCCTCTCCATAAAAGGGTAAGTGACCATCCGACTAACATTGAACTTGTGTTAAAAGCTAACAATACATATATATATATATTATATATTATGTATATTATGTTTTCACTAAGGTTAAAATATTAATACAATTATATAAAATAAATAAATATTAAATTATATTTTAAAAATATAGATTCGATCATTGGTCTAACTAATGAATCATGAATGATAACTTTTATAGTTGATTCGATTTTTAAAACATTATTAAAATTTCAAATACTAAAATTTTAGCATAACATACAAATATTTATTTTAAAAAATTAAATACACCCGTTTACCCCTTTAGGTGTTTTCCTATGTGGATTTTGGTTTTTCAAAATTCCTTACTTCATAATTTGGAGAATGTCACCAAAGCCCTAGTTCTTTGTAGTTGAATTATATTATTTTATACATTTATTCAACAATATTTTAAACTTGACTATACACTTTAAGGGATCAATTTTTTAATATGATATAATACCTACTCAAAAGATAACTTAAACTTATCCTACCATTAATCCTGTGAGAATGTTTTCTTAAATACATTTAATATACTTTTCGTGAACTTAATAATTGTAGCAAGCCCTAGTCATATCATAACATAATTTTGTTGTTGGAACCCATAATTTATTTTAAAATAAAAATTAATATTTTAAATCCGAAGTAAAATAGACAATGAAAATCACTCTAGATTTTTATTATATTACAAAAGATCATATATAGGGACCGCAGATCAACCCAAAACACAAGCTAGGCCAAGACGAGCCCACAGTACAGAGGCTCATACAGAGAGAAGTCTTATTGGCAGGCCCAGGCAGGGAGGCACACAGAAAGTTGAAAAAAGAGGAGAGATGGGAGATCACCCATCACTACCTGTAGTAGTACTCATCTCAACACATTCATTTTGTAAAAACAAACTCACTAATAAATTAACAATGCTTAGTGCAGAAGCATCGACGGCGAAAGCCCCGGCATTTCCCACCATGGAAGCCCTCAGTCTGGCAAACTGCAGCACAGTTGCTCTCCCTCACACATGTTCCCTTGAACCGGTGGCTCTGCGTCTCACAGGTCCTGGCCTCAACCGCCATTGGGCCCATCTCTGTCAAAAAGAAATCACCAAAGACTGTTAAACTAAACTGCCAATTTTCCTAAAACCGCAAACAAATTAAACTAATGCATAGACAAACCAATGCATCAATATACAAGTACACATCAATTTGCAATTAATAGGAAATAAATGGGCTGTTTGGTTTGGCCTATTTTTGAAAACAGATTAGAACAGGAAGATGAGTTTTGATAACGGTTAAATAATGAAGTACTCACCAAGTATTTCGAGCATGGGATTTGGAGTTAATAGCATGAATATCGTGTTGATCACGCCCTGTATACATTTATACGTGCGGCGTGGAGAGTCGATCCGTTATGGACTTTGAATAAGCGTGGGGATTAAATTGCGAGAGAGGTTCGAAACCCGGGACTCTCTTGGCAAAGTTACGTCTGTGTTAAATGATCAGCTCTCACCAAGGCTGAGGCTTGTAGAATTTGGGTTTAATATGAATGCTCATTAGCCAAATATGTATTTGAAACCTTCATTTTGGTCTTTCTGCAAAAATAAGATTTGAGTTTTGGTGTTATCCGTGTTTCTTAGAACATAAAACTGTTCTTGAAAACAGATACCGAACACCCTAAATATTTAAATTACAAAAGTCAATCTAACCCATGAACTCCCGCAAAACCAAAGTCTAACACTAGGGGCGGAGCTACAGAGGCTTACATTTAACCCCCTGAAAATTTTAGGAAAAAAACAGTTTATAATGGGGTTTAAACCCATGACCCATCATACTACAATGCCCCCTCTCAAAATATTTATGCCTCTGAATTTATTTTGTGGCTCCGCCACTGTCTGACACCATGTTAAGATTTAGATTAAACATGGGTAATATGCTTCACAACAAAGACTTGTTTCCGGAGAAGATATAGTATTGAGACCCTTGAAAAAAAAAGATGAAATGTTTAAATCATTGTGCAAGAAACCCTCTTAAAAAGGAAAATAGAGAAGAGATAAGAGTGTTAAACCAGTGGCCGTGAAGAGGAGAAGCACAAGGAGAAAAGCTGAAAACAAGCCCTTCATCTTCTGTGTTTTGTATGAGAAGACAGGAGACTGAGATGGGAATTGAGTGAGGCGAGGCAGAGCAGGCCGAATGTGTCTTTATATATAAGGGTCTGGAACACTCTACCTTCAGGACAACCTCACATGTACGTGTTCACATTGGAGAATACACGTGTTGCTTCAAAAGATGGAGAAAAATGTGAATAGGCTCCTTCCAATGAGTGAGGCCTAGTCACTCCGCACTAACACAGCTTTCCCATTCTTTTCAAATTCATTCAATTTGATCTGTCTTGCCGCTTTATGTCAATATCATCTGGTGTGATCTGTCTTTATGTTTGTTTTTTTTTTTTTTTTTTGAAAGACATCTGTCTTTATATTTTATTGGCCTGCTTTATCCACTTGCTTTTTGACAGTCCCAATCATACATAGCAGATCATATGCGTATATTTGTTGATATTTATGCTAAATAATTTTATACTTAAAATAAAATGAAATAAAATAAAATAAAAACAAATATATAGTTAATTTTCCGAACATATTTTGAACGGTGCTGAAAACTTAATGACTAGACATTGAGGATGAAAGTGGAAAAAAGAGTGAGATAACGGTATAGTTAATTTTCCGAACATATTTTGAACGGTGCTGAAAACTTAATGACTAGACATTGAGGATGAAAGTAGAAAAAAAGTGAGATAACGGAATCATTAATGGCCAATATTCCCTAGAGAATAATATGAAAAAATAGAGTGGGGTTGAGGACTAGAACTTTGTAAGTATTACTGTATTAGGATCATTGAATTGGTTCACCTTTACATCATAGGTAAAACAAATGGGTGATATAAGGAAAACTGGAATATATTTATATAATTATTTTATTAAAAAGTTTAATTAGTATAAACCCTATTAAGGTTAAACATTAAATATTGTTTGGAACTCGAAAAATACTTAAAAAGGAAAATAAAAGGATTAAGCTGAGCAAAAAGAAAGGATAATTAGGAGAAAAATAAAAAATATATTTAAATTTAATAAATTAATTTTATATCTTTATTTAAACTCATTTATTTTATTTTTTCTAATTTATAAAAACTAATAAATTTAAAAATATATAAAATTTAAAAAAAAATTATTATATTTAAATTTTTTAATATATTTTTCACCATCATTTTTCTTAATATTTCTTTTCCAACTACTTTTCAAGTTACAAAGCAACCTAAGAGTTTTGACATTCAGTATTTTAGAAAGTGGAATCCTGGCCTCCATTCCTAAGGAGGACTATAACCATCCCTATGTTAAAATCTAGAAGAGAGTTGTGGGATAAAAGATCGGGAGGTTTTCAAGATCTGCACTAAACTAATCACACATTTGGAATTGATTTAAAAATTTTAAATCACAATTGGAATTGATTTTAAAATATTTAAATCACAAATAATATTCTTTGAGCACCTAAGTGACAAGTCTAATGTTTTTAAGGAAAATTGTTTTTTTTTTCTTATATTAATATCCTTGTGATGTTGATAGCATGAGCCCTATGATCTAGGGCGTAGAGTAGAGTTAGACCAGATATTCTAACAACAAAGGCATGTTCAAATTAATGTCATGTGGGGAATAATCAAACGCATTCTTAAAAGTTATTTTGATTAAAAAGAAAAAAGAAACATTTACTTTTTAATAAGAAGCATTGACTTGTTAAGATTGAGGTAATTCATTAAATAATATGAGGTGTTATGTCGAGGATGTGAGAAATTGTGTAGTTAGCGTATGTGTATGAAAAAATTTAAGGTAAAGCAGTGCTCAATCCTATTAGATTTAGTAGACATGATTATACTAATGTGACTCTTGGCTTTTTATTCCTCCAATAGTCTGTAGACAATTTTTCCACATTAGCTATTAACAAAGGTGGTTTTACAATCAAGAATCTAGCTCTATATCGGATCTATCCAAGTTGTGATTTCCAAACATAATCTCAACTGTTGGATTAAAGGTTTCTTCCTGAAATTACTTCTTGCAAAGGTGGAGAATAGTAGAGACTAGAGAGACACTAACATGTGTTTTCCTCACTCTTGAGCTCTCTTGTCATAACAATTTTATAGGTTATTTGGTTGTCGACAAAAGCCATTGTTTCCTTATTTTCAAGTTGTTTCCAAATGTCCATCATATTTATGTCATGTGGTATAGCGCTTAACGTTTTAAAAAATTAGGCATAAGAAGGGAAGGGGTCAGGTTTACTACATTATAACCAAGGATCAAAATATCATAAACATAAATATATCGGTAATTAGATTTTACGAATATATAAAAAATATCAATAAAATATTAGCGAATATTTTTATAAAAATATTAGCGAAATATTTTTATAAAATATTAGTTGATTAAAATTATATATATATATATATATATATATATATATTAAATTTTCAATTTATGTTCATTTAATATTATTCATAAATTTATAAATTAAAATTACTTTCATTAAAAATATAAGTTCAATTGGATAATGTTTTATAATTACTAAATTAAATATGTAATTTAATATTATTCTTAGAATTAATGAGTTTTTATTTTAATTTATATATTTATAAAATTATTTATATAGATAATGAGAAATTATTCGTATTTTAATCTTAATTAAGGTAGATTAAAATCAAATGGATTAAGTAACTATTAAATTAAATATGTTACATTTAATAAATTATTAAGATATTATAATGTTAAAAAGATATTATTTATTTGTTTGCGTTATTATTATAAATATTATATAGATAATGAGAAGATTTAAAATATTATATATTATAATATTAAATTTTTAAATGAGATATTATTTTATATCTTTTCCTTATCAAATCAATTTTTTTATTTAAAAATATTATAAATTTATTTATTTTGGAATTTTAAATTTTTTGAAATGGTGAAAGGATTTTATGAAAAAATAAAATTAAGTAACAATGTTATAACAATAATGTAAAATTAATGTAAAATATTAAAAATATTCATAGATAATAAGAGAATATAAAAAAGTTTGCACCTTAGGTAATAAGTGCAAAAATAGCTTAGTGGAAGCAGGGTGCCTCACATACTGGTTTTTGGGCGGGTTCAAAATCCCCAATTGGCATAAATTTAATACTTTTGTAGATTTAAAACAAGTGGGTGGAGCTGAAATATCGGATAAATCATCGAAATATTGGTAAAAATCAATAAATCACTCGACGAAAAGGCAATAAATCGTCAAAATATGGATGAAATCAATGATAAATGACCAATATTTCCTCTAACTGACTATTGGTAAAGTATATCCTATCGACCTCCACTGATAACCGAAATATCTAATATTTTGTTCCTTGATTATAACTAAAGTTTTTAAAAAATATATAAATAAATACAATTACTAGGTAAATTAATTATAGAAAATAAAAAAGTGTGAAACTTTTAAAATGCTTAAAGGATATTTACTGATTATGCTTTATGAATTTCTCTTTAAGAAAGAAATATTAGATTATCAATTATAAAAATGACATAATTTTTAACAGATAATGATTAAAATTGTAGAAAATACTTTTACAAACATTAAAAAAAAATCATCAATTTTCAGATCTGAAAATTTCAGAGTGGTTTATTGACGCTTCCGGGTTTAGAAAATATGATTGTTACTGATTTGAGAAATAAGACGGCCAATGATTGGAATTTAAATTTATTGAATCAACTATTCACTCAGCATGACGTTGATCATATTTTAGGAATTTTAGCATGTGAGGTAAATTTTTGTGACCAATTAATTTGGAACTTTGAGAAAAATTGTTGTTATAGTGTGTGTTCTGGGTATAGATTGGCTTTTAATTTTTACATGAATCCTGAGGAATATGTGGATCCTTTGCCATGGATCAAAATGTTGGACTTTTAAATTGCCACCCGTGTCAAAATTATGGTATAGAAGTTGTGTAATGGCTTCTTGCCTCTCAAGTACAGATTGTTGTTGAAGGGACTAAACATGGATAATGTGTGTTATTTTTACGGTGACTATGGGAAGCATGATCTTCATTTATTTATTGATTGTAATTATGCTATGGAATGTTGGTAAAATCTAGGTCTTTTTCACATGGTGGCAGAGATGTTGACAGTCTGGATGATTGGTTGAGTATCATGTTACAGAGAGAGAAGATTTATGGGTGAGAAAATCTGCATGTTATTATGGGGTATATGGTGCAATTGCAATGAAAAAGTTTGGAGAACAGATTTTCTTCGTCCTTCTCTTTGTTTCAGGTCGTGCATGGATCTTTATGACCAGTGCCATGTGGCCAATGCGACTCAACATTCTTCTAATAGTGTTCATAGCAACGAGAATCGATATTGGGTGAAGCCACCAAATGAAATTAAGAGGAAGGTGTACACGTGGTGTATTGTAAATAGCTTAGTGGTCGGTTCCAACCTTACATTGCGGAAGCTGTCGGATTGAAGAAGGCATTGAGTTGGATTATCGAAGCTAACTTGTCTAACTTAATAATTAAAATGGATGACCAACGAGTTACCAATGTTGTGAATGATTTCTCTAGTGACTTGTCAGAATTTGGGGGGATTATCCATGCATGCAAATTATTGTTGAATCAATACTTCAATGATGGCAGTCTCTTTTTCTCATCAACAGTCTAATATTGTGATGAGACTCTCCATGTCAACCATTGCACGATGAATATGGATGTGGTCAAGTAGAGTTGAGGAAGCACTAATGGGGGTTCGAGGTTAGATACGTGGAAGACCCACTCTTATTTTTACTTTTATATTTTTATTTCTCTTTTATATTTTATTTTATCACATCTTTATCTAGTAGTTATTCCATGTTGCATGTTCTCAATTTTCCATTTGTATTTATAAACCTTTGGATTTGTCAATAATAGATATGCATATTTGAGTAAATTCTTTATCGACAATTTTTGTCAACTTTCCAAGCTTAGCTTGGTTATATCATTTGGTATTAGAGCCTGCCCTAAATGGCACCCCATAAGGAGAGACTCGAGGCCTTGGAGACCAATGTCAGTGACATCCAAGAAGGGCATGACTAAGATATTTACTAAGTTACAAAGGCTATCAAAATCCATGAATTATAGGGGAGATTCTTGGCAAGGGAACCCTAGTCAAGGTAGGATAAACAACCATCCATCTAGTATTGAAGGAGAGTCGGGAAGAGTTGCTTTGCCACTAAGGCGAAACAGACTAGAGTTTCCGAGGTAAGCCGACGACGACCCCACGGAGTGGCTTAATCTTATGGCCCATTATTTTGAATCAAGAAGTACCAGAGCAGGAAAAAGTGATAATGACAGCTTACTACATGGAGGGTAAAGCGTATCAATGGTGATAATGGCTACATTGCATTCACCAACAAGAAAAATCGTGAGATCACATGGCAGAGGAATTATGGTCTCAATTTGGTCCACTTGCAGGGGTTGATTTCAATGAAGCCATAAAGAAACTATAACAAATAGGCTCCCTTACTGAATATCAAGAAGAATTTGAAAGATTTGAGAACAGGTATATGGGTGGTCCGAAGAAACACTTATTGGAATGTTCATGGACGGATAGACGATGGAAATAGTTGAGGTAGTGTGAATGTTCAGAGCCCCAATCGAAAGGCGTCATTAAGCAGCGCATGAAAGGCGATAAAATCACGGATGATGAGAAAATCACCGCCAATTGATGGGTGTGATTTTCTTCCCAAACTGCTTGTGCCCGGTGGAGTGAAGCCAAGAGCGATCTTCCGATGCGTCCATCAAGAGGTTGACATGGGATGAAATGCAAAGGCGGAGAGCCCAAGGCCTTTGTTTCAATTGTAACGAACAATTCACACCAAGCCATCGTTGTCATCAACCTCAGGTGTTATTGCTTTTGTAACGCCCCACAAATACCGGAATTTTTTTATAATAATTTTGTATATATTAAGGTATGGTGAAGTCGAACTTAGGCTTTTCCGGGTAATTTGACAAATTGTGAGATATAAATTTAGAGTGTGAGCATATGATTGATTATTATATGCTAAATTGAGAGTGATTGAACCGAACTAGACCTAAGTGAAAAAAATGTGGAAAAATGTAAAATGAGGACCTAAGGGTCCAAATGATAGCTTAGCGATAATATGAAATAAATGACAAATGATAAAGAATGTGAATTAAAAGTTAGAATGTAAAATGGAAAATTGGATTTATTGAATTTGGCCAAACAGAACTTATAAGGAATAAGTGATTTAAGAACAAAAAAGGAAAAATGATAAATGAGAAGGGTGTAGGCCAAACATGGCCTTACACTTAAAGAGATTTAAGACGAAACTTGAAGAGTGCTTAGGGAGTACATTTTGAAGAGCAAATCCGTTTTTGAGAGAAAGGGGAGGAAAATGAGGAGAAAGCTAGGGTTTTGCAAGGAGGATGGAGAGGGGCTTTGGTTGGGTTTGCTTCCCCAATTCTTGCTTCCTAAGAGATCAAACAACATGGAAGAGGAGATTTGAAGAGATAAGGTAGAAAAAATCAAATCCTAACTTCCTCATTTATGATTTTGATTTTGAAAAAGCCACTAACATGAGGAAATGGATTTTTATTGAGTCTAAACCACTTTGGAGTTGTTTTGGGTAGATTCCGTAATTGGATTTTGAGATGGGACAAATTGGAGAAGATTGGTGGGTGAAAATGAGTGAAAATGCCAAAAATCGAACATTTTGGGGCAAAAACCCGTAGGGTGTGCGGTGCGGGGTTGAGCTGTACGGTGCGGGGTGTGCGTGGGCAACTGTGCGGTGAGGTCAAGAGATCTGCGGTTCATGGATATCGAACCAGATGACATCATGGTGCAGGTCAAGGGGTGTACCGATGCGGGTTATTCACGGCGACCACTGTTTTGACATGTTTTATACCCAGTTAAAGTCCGTGTTCATATACCGATGTCTAAGGAACCTAAGAAATGATTAATGGGGGTTCAATTAAGGTTAGAGCTAGGTGAAAAATGTACCGTACCTCACCGCCGAGGCGAAGCTTCGTCTTCGGGCAGACTTAGTGTCTTAACCCAAGACTTTTAACAAAAATAAATTTGTAATTCACTAAAATTGTTTAACAATTGTTTATCCACTAAGAGTGGCGTGAATGTTATTGACTAGGGACGGGTGATGATCGCCTAACCTAGGACCAAGATCGAAGAGAAGGAAGCTAGATTCGACAGCTTCGGTTAGTTCTCTGACTCTATTCTTATTTCAAATAAATTGGTAGTTTACCAAGTAACTATGAATGAGTACATGAAACGAGTACACGAATGAGTATGTGATATAAGTACGTAGATTGAGTATATCTTTGAAAGATAATACGAAAGTGAATATGGAATTGAATGTGATAATTGAAAACTGAATGAAAAGTGAATGATGATAAGGACGGGATTCATCAAACGGAATCTGTCGGAATTGTGAACTGAATGATATCACAAGATGAATCGCCTGACGGGATGCACCAATCGGCATCCGTCACGAAGGCACCCCGAAATTGTCCAATGTCCCACTTGGAGGGATGCACTAATCGGCATCCGTCATGATGACATATGGCATTGAAGAAATGTCCCACTTGGCGGGATTCACCAACTGGATCCGTCATGATGGCGTATGGCATTTAATTGATACCACATGTCGGGGTGCACCAAATGACATCCATCACTATGGGAGACCGAATCGTTAAAAGTGATACCACATGTCGGGGTGCACGAAGCGGCATCGGAAATGTGATGGGAGACCGAGATAGTTAGATGTGAAAGCACATCACCGAATGATAATAAGGGCGGGATTCATTAAACGGAATCCGTTAGAAATGCGAATAGAATAGCCAAAGTGAAATAACCAACATTGACGAGTGTAAATGGGATTTTTATGAATATGCTTAAATCTCATGAATAGAATTGTTGAAATGAATTGTTGCATTGAAAATGCATGATATGATATGGTAAATGATTTGTATATTGAAAGCATGCAGAAATGAATAACATGAGTATATGTTGATATATTAGACATGGTTTGATGTTAAATGCATGTCAAGTTAAATTTGAATATTGAAATAGAACAGTATAGAACCACTGGCATGAGAATGTGGCGTATAGTTTTATCTATGCAGTGTCAATTAAGCAAAGAAAAAGAAGGCCAAGATCGCGTAGCGCAGAGTCATAGAGAGAGTACGGCGTATATGTGTATACTCCGTAATTTGCATATCATCTCTTTTGAACAAGTGGTATTTTGTAAACAAAAGGGTTAAACCCTGAAACTTAATTTTTGTATATCTTTTTGAAAAGGGCATGAAATGCCTTTCTTTGTAAATGTATTTTGTTAATGTTTATGGACCTACCGAATTGCTTTGAATTTGTAAATGATTATGGAAGCACTTAAAACTGAAACCATTTCATGACTAAACAAATTAATAAAATATTTGATAAGATAAATGAAAGCGTCCGAAATGCGTAAGACTCGGTTCGGATCCATACGTCGAGGTCGGGCGGGATTGAATGTGACAACTTTAAAAACGAGAAAGAAATTTAATAACACGGAAAATAAAGAAATAAAACCGGCGCGTCCCAGGAGTTCGGTTCGGACTCGTAATGGTCGGGCCGGGCGGGTCGCTTCTGACTAGTCAATGAGGAAGAAGAAATCGAGATTGGGGATCGAAGGTCACCCTACATGAGCAATTTCCAAAGTAAACCTTGAGGACAAGGTTCAACTTCTAGGGGGTGATGATGAGACTCTCCATGTCGACCACCACATGATGAATATGGACATGGTCAAGGAGAGAGTTGAGGAAGCACTAGTGGGGGGTTAGAGGAGGCTAGATACGTGGAAGGCCCACTCTTTTTTTTATTTTTATATTTTTATTTATCTTTTTTCTTTTACTTTATCACATCTTTATCTAGTAATTATTCCATGTTCCACGTTCTCAATTTTCCATTTGTATTTATAACCATTTGGATTATCAGTAATTGATATGCATATTTGAGTAAATTCTTCAACGAAATTTTTTGTCAACTTTCCAAGCTTAGCTTGGTTCTATTTTATTGTTGTCCATGTTATGGCTTAAAAGGCTATCTATATTGAGAGTTATTGTATTTTGACATGAGACTCATTCCTTTGTTAGGTCTTATGTCACTCATGATGCTTCTTTAAATTGAGCAACCAAATTTCTATCTTTATATAAAAAATAATCATCAAAATTTTGATTTTTGTTGTTGATAATTTTATTACTTTTCTTTTTGGCATCAGATCCTTTTAAAAAGTGACTTACACTTCATTGAAGATTTCAGGTTATCAATTATTCAGTAGGATCATCCCAATAAAAATAATTTGAAAAGCAATTTTAAAATGGGAAATTTAAAAGAGAGAGAAAGAGAGAAAAATTCCCAAATTTTATAAGGAATTTGGGAAAGAGATTAAAAAATAATTGAAGTTAAAAATAAAAAAAAAAAAAATCTTTCTAAATTTTTATAAATTTCAAGTTAATCTGAGAATTTAAAAAGAATTAAAAACAATATTTTCAAATCTTGAGGAATCTGGAAAAAAGATTCGAAAGAAATTAAATCAATAATGTTCGAAAATAAAATTTTTCATGAATAAGTGTCCAATTCTGTCTTTCTTTTGGATTTCATGTGAACTCATGCATTGATTTATTTTATTTTATTTTATTTTTGACATTATTTTCATACCCGTACTCATCCAATTCTCTCATTATGTCTTTCTTCAACTAATAGTAATGATTATTTTTAAGAGTATTTGAAGCTAGCTTTTTTTAAAGAGAATGTTTTTACATTGAGCTATCGATATATTCGATAAAACATATAATCAATTAACTTTAAAACTAGAGGATGATGAGTACTCAGGGTTAATGCTTTTTCCGACTCTGATAGACTTAAGAACATACCTGATAGTGGTTTAGCGATACGCAATGAATCGGCAAAAAGCTATATATGTTTGATGGTCTACATGATATTTAAGTGTATCGACTCTGTAGTCCCACTCATGCCCATTGTGTGTGATTTATTGATGTTTCTCTTGTGAATCTATGCGTATGATAGGTGCACGATCTGAAAGTGCAAAGAGCAAGAGACTACGAGCCAGTAAGTCGTCTTAAGATCGCACCAGTCACCGTAGTATAAGGCGAAGGCAAAAACGAGAAAATAAATTAAAAATCCAGAATTTTAATGGAAGAACAACAACTGTTGCTTGAGAAGAAAATTGGTAAAAAGTGACTCTTCAGCTGAGTGATTTACAGGTCAAATAAAATAAAAATCTGCCCGTTTAGGAAAGGGTTACCCAGAAAGAATAAAATGAGAAAAATGAGAGGAGGAGGAGAGAAGGGGGGCGGAACGGACGACTAGGAGTTTTTAATGAGCTAAGAAATACTACGAGGTTATATTTATGTAATTTCATGAATCTTATCATACGTATTAAGAAGAAAAGTAAAACAAAAACCTATAACCACTCCTTCAATTCAGTTTTACCATAACTAGAACAGGCGGCTAAAATATGCTTGATTGAAATAGTAATACAACTAGTAAATAAAAAATAGTCTAGTAGTACATTCTCTTATTCAAGATCAATGTTTTAAAATCGGTCGGTGGCGGAATCGAAAGGTTATCGAGTTCACGGTTCAGCGGTTGTAATAAATGATTGAGCTTAAGCAGTTGAGCAGATGGCATAATAATATTAAATTTTTAAAATATATAATTAATAATATTTAAGATATTATTTATTACTTTATATAAATAAAGTATTTTAAATTTATTTAAAAATATACCTCAATGTTAAAATAGAAACATATTAAAAATGGGAAACTTATTTATATAAATATATACTTAATTAATAGTAATATATAATTTTATTAATATTTAAAATAATCATGATGGTATCGTGGTGGTAGAGTGGTTATTCGCATAACTTCTATTTCCCATGTTCGAATCTATGAACCTGTAGTATTTAATTAATTTTTTTTTAGTTATAAGCCTTCTAACCCTACAAGCTTTCTAATTATAAAAGCAAAAAGCAGCGTCGTTTCAGTAAGCGTAACGGTGTTTGACCTTGAAAAAAAACATTTGTGGGGCGATCGAAACCAGGTTCGTGCAAGAACCTAATGAATTATCAGATTCACCGATTTGATCATCGATTCATTCGATTCTTATTCGTTTCGATCAAAAGCGTTTTTATATTGAAACTATAGGGCGGGTTTGTGGCGTTAATTGTTTGTCGCCGTCGGATGATCAGGTGTGAAGCCGTCGTCTCAGATTCAAAACTATTGTTCGAGACTTTAACACTTCGTTTTGATTTCTGTCATAATATTAATAAATAAAAGTACCGTTAGAAATAGTAACGTGTTTGCACATATCATGTGGTAACAAGTACGTAGCTAAAAGTACCATTCTGAATAAGAGAATGTACTAGTTGTATTACTATTTCAACCTTAATATCAAACATGCCATTGTATTATTATAAAAATTATCAATTTACATTAAAAAGTTCAATGCGAATAATTTTAAAATTTTAATTTTACATATCTTTAAATTCCCTTAACAAATAATCATTAATCTGTTTCTGATTCAAAGAAATAAAGGTAGACTTAACATTTTTATTTATACAGGTGTATTTTATTTTGTTTTAAGAACTTATGTTTTATTGTTATTATATATATATATATATATATTACTTAGCATTTTTTTAGAATATTAATTATTATATATGAGTACATTTTACATTAAAAACTAAATTGTACACAATGCATTAGATACACATAATGTAAAAAATAAAATTTTTTTTTACTCTTTACTCAAAAATATAAAATTTTCTTTTTAATGATTTTCAAAAAACTGAAAAAGTGGAATTGAATGCAAGGGAGTTAATGAGATATATTGAAGTAGGGTACGTAGAATAAGAGGAAAGTAAGTAGATATAGCAGGAAATGACGTTACAGAGCACTACTACATAAATAATTTATGGTGTCATTAATTTCGGTGTTATTTTTAAAATAATGACAATGTATAACTTAAATTTTATAAAGGTTGTCATCATATAAAAAATATTTAATTAAGAATGCTAGACATTACAACTGACAGTTTTTGTTGGGTTGAAGTTTACTAATTATGGACTAAACTTTTTATATGTCTAATTTTAATTGTGTAATTATACAATCATTCGCTTTCTCTGTTTCATTTATAGGATATGCATGAGTTATATGGCTAGTTGTGGGCCCATGATTCTCTCTTCTTGCTTCACTTTGGTAAGTCATCGCTCAAATCCTTTTTTCAGATTGTTCATAATAAACCTGGGATTTAATGCGAGAATACAATGAAGGTTTCTGTGAAACTTGTTGGGAGAGTATTGTCTTTAACCACTGCGAAAAATACTACATTACCTGTGAACTACGGAGATAAATGACAGTCGTAATTACGGATCGTATCAGTGGATCTGCACACTACATCTGTTTCACAATTGATATGTTTAACATTAAATAAAGTTTGTATTTTGTAATAGGTTTATTGATTGTTAATCAATTGTTTTGGGTTTGATAAATGCTCTTGATTTTACGAAATAGTTTATCAATTGGTATCATAGCAATTTTAATTGACATTGAAATTGTCAAATTTGTTTTTCGGTAATTTATGGATTTTGTTCGTTACTATTACCTGTTTCGAAACAAATCTGTTTGTATTTGATTTTTCATAAGATCAAAGAAACAATTTTTTTTCGTGATTGACATTAATGGTCATGGCCTTGATTTACGTTAGATGAATCATGAATTTTTTTTCTTTTATTTGATTTGTTTATCCAATTGTTGTATGGTAGCTATTAGAACTAAAAGGGGGTATAAGATTTCAATAACAGAAATCTTTCCTTTTTTTTTTATTTGTTTTGTTTATCATATGACCATGTTGGGAATGTGCGAACCGATGGATAAAAATAAAAATGAAAAAAGGCTTTATTTGGACCACCAAAAGGGCACTGTAACACCCCAATTTTGAACTAAAGATATTATTGTCAATTCCAACCGAACCACTAAAACTCCACTTTAAATGTGTTCTTCATTCTGTTTAGAATAACTATTTTAGATATGCTTACAAATTTTAAACTAACCGTACAAAAGAATGAACAATTTTATTGTATATAAATTTTCCTTTGAAGTATAATAACATATCATTAAGCTAACATCTCCCAATAAGATAAATTTTTTAAAGCTAATAATATATAATATTATAATATAAAATAAATATAAATTAAAACCTTGATCTAAAGCGACAAAGCAGAACATTGGTAATCCTATGTCTTTCTAACAAAATACTAATTCAAAAAGTTTTCAACTCGCATCCCTACCTACCCTAGCATTAGTCATGGCCAATGTTTAAGGTACCTAAAAATGATCAACAATAAGAAGTGAACTAAAAACGTAATAAATAATTTTAATACAGTTTCATGGATCAAATACTTTAAAATTCTCAAAATTGGATATATAACATATTTTTCTTCATTTCACCCCTAAAAAAATCCCATAAAATCCTTGAATGCGAAAATAGAATAAATATATTTCAAATCGATGTTCATCTGTATTTTCATTTCTCCAAAACAATTTCCATATCATAGTCAAATCACCAATTTTTCAAAAACATATACTCATGATTCTCATAAAAAATATTTGTTTCAAAATAAAATGTCATTCTTCATTGGTGTGGTCGTTTTGTCGACCTCTTATGCTTGGTGAATGGGGTTGTATTTGTCAGTTTATACCCATTGACCGAGGGGTCATATTTGTCAAGTTCTCATACGACGCTTGGGTCATATTTGTCAAGTTTATCTTTCTTGGGTTCGTGTTGTTAAGTTTATCTAAAATAATAATCTCTGTATTTTTCCGTTTACCAATTGATAGGAGTTATATATAACCAAAATCAAATATTTCTTTATGTTTCCAATTTCACAAAAATACAAAAGTATATCTCCATAACTTTCAATCTTTACCGTAAACATTCTCAAATCCATTTTCCATATAAAACATGTATTTGATCCATTCATGTCATTTAAATAACTAGAAAATTCCAAAACTTATATTCACATATATTAGCCAAATATTTTGTTTTGTAGGAAAAATTTTGATATCATAATCTATACAGGTATTCCAAAATTACTAGCAAAAAACCAAGAAGCCTCAAGGAGTCATAAATTACATGAATAATATGAATAACATCCTATTAGACAAAAAATATATATATAATTTTCGAATTTTCTTTTGTAGGAACCAAAATATTTAAATCTAAGCGATATTAAGATCTACAGCAAATTTAATAAATTAGGCAATTTTCCATAGAACCTCAGCATCACCCATTTTCCAACTCTATCAATTCAAATCCCCAAAATTAGGGATTTTGCCGCCAAAAACATGGTTTTGGTTGGAAATTCCCCAAATCTTTTATGAACAAGTAGCTCTTTGTAACTTGTAGAAATCCTCTAGGAGTTTCAAATGCAAAGTTGTTGGTCAAGAACTATAAATATATTAAATACAAGTTCCTAAACAAATTTCTCAATGTGTATATATTTCTGCATTCCTAGGGTTTCATACTTTAGTTTAAGTAATGTAGGTTTTCAGTCATTTTCTTAGGAATGGGAATTTTTCTAAATACATCAAGACATCAAGAGCCTAATCAAGTTTCTTGACTATATGCATTCTAATCATTTTTAAGGTTTCATATTTTCAAGTTTTGAAAACCTGAACTGTGAATCTGAAATGTTGAAACCACTAGCTATTAAGAATCAGAGGGGAAAAATAATACTTACTTGGGGTTGATATTTCTTGAAGCTTGAAGTAGCTCTCTTTGAAACCCTAGCTCCTCTCTCATCTCCTTGAGATAAAAAAAATGATAAAGATAGTTATGATCTTGTAGGAAAACCTTTTTTTAGCAAAACATCCCTATATTAGTTAGAGCCTTGACTTTAAGAAATTGCAAACTCAACCCCTCTTGTTTCCACCATTTGTTTTAAGCTACGGCTACAAGAACTCTAAGACTTTTTCCGTCTCTGTGTTTTAGCACAAAACTGAGACCAATTGTGTGCATTCTAGAGAAAGTAGTGTCCTCAATCCATGTACCACATGCCTTCAGTTACGTATCTTGCCATGAGACAATGGCTTAAAAGGAGTTGCCCACTATGTTTCCCATGTAAGCCCACTATGTTTCCCATGTAAAATTAATAAATAAGAAAATGGGAAACTGAGTATCATCATTCTTTTTTTTTGTGGTCTCCTTCTCAGGTGTTATCCTCTCCTTTCACGCACCTTTGCTCTTTCAAGAAAAGTGCACTTAATGTTACTACTCTTTTTCACATATTGTTTTTTAACAATTTTATGTTTATGCTATTTGTGGTTATTTAGAGCATCATATTGTGAATAAGATTGAATGTTTATGAATTGAATGAAAATTCAAAAATATTCAGCTCCCCCTTATGTTACCACTTATGAAATACAAAAGCGTGTGTATTTTGAATTGATGTTATAATGCAATTCTAAATCTTATATCAATTTTGCTAAGATTAAATACGGATAGTAGAAGTTATGTTCGTGTGATTCATGATTGTTCGGTAGGATGTAGTTTGGTGAAGATATTTCACCATGTGTCATGAAGCGCCACGAGTTTACTACCACATTGGTGGGAAATTGTGACGCATTTGGTTGTGGGTGGTCACACAGTATTTATGAGTCTTTTTATATTTTATGGCTACAGCATTTAGTGAAAGAGCTACTTTTAGTCGTTGGTAAGCGAAGAATGGAACGTTTACCGTCTTTGTTTTTACATGTATTTTTACATTACTCTCTTGTTTATTCTTTGTTTTGTTTCCTTAGTTCTTTGTCATCTCAAGAGCTTAGGACTAATTACAAACAATGGATTCACGATCTCTCTTGATGAAATTGACGATTATGAAACTTCGACAGCGCTAGAGAGTTGGAAACCTCAAACCCTTCTTGAAGTTCTACAAGTGAGAAGAAGTTCTATGAGAAGTTAGAATATTCCGATTGTTTGGCAGTGATAAATGGAGATCGTATGAGATTCCATTTGTGTGATAATCGATACTTGGTGGTTGAATAATGGTGCTACCATTCACCGCTGCGATTCTATGCGGTGATAAGTAAGTCGATTAGTTTGGAGCGGTATGTGTACATGGGGCGTCTGAGTCGAGTTGATTTTTCTTTAGAATTGTTAGATTGCAGCTTAGTACAAGAAATTTTTGAATTACGGAAATGTAGGCGTACGCTACCCTTGATCGGGGGAAGAATTTGATATTAGTACTTATTTTGGATGAACTTGGATATAATTTTCTTTAGGAAGCCCGGAAAAGTTAAATTATCTGAGATTAATATTGATTGGCCGCTGGAGTACTTTGTGGGAGTCTTTATATGTGTTTATGCTTTGCCTTGTGTTTTTACTTTATTTCTTGACCCAATATTGAAATAGCTCCGAGTTTGAGATTGAATGAAAGTCTTCTATTGTTAATCACTGATGTCTGGGTCACATTTCAAACGAGTGGTGAGATTAATTAGGAGGAGATTCCTGGGATCTTGATTTCTCATATTTAGATACATTTGTGTAGGTGCGCTCAGTAAACAGCTACGAATTAGAATGCAATCTTGTGGTCATTGAGTTGCTTAGGGTTATTCATACAAAAGCTATGAGTCATTCCTCATCTGCTATAGGTGGCCCTGAATATTTCATCATTGTTGATTATTATTCATGACTTTACTGAGGCTCATTAGGCGGGAAGTCCGACTCTTTGGAGACTTTCAAAGCTTTCAAAGCTAAAGTTGAGCTCAAACAAGGGGGGAAAGAAGATCAAAAGTGGTTCATTTGACAAGGTGGTGAGCATTATGTGGTAGATGATGAGACAGGGCGCGGCCACTGGACCATTTTGCGAGTATTATCTTTGGGAGCATTGGCATTCTATCAGTATACAATACCTAATACTCTGGAAATAGAATGGGATTGTGAGAGAGAAGAATCACTTCTTGATATGATGCGATGTATGTAGTGATTCCTCTCTTTCTGGTTCTTATTAAGGTGAGAAACTTTGAAATTGCAACTTATATTTTGAACTGTGATGCTGAAGTAAATTATACTAATTCTACAGACTCAAAGTACCTGAGGCTATAAGTTCTGAGAGAAATTATAGGTAATTCTAATGTTCCCACCCTGGGGCTGCAAGGTGGAAGGAGTAAATGAAACCAAATGTCTAAAAACTTGATCCAAAAACCGTCAATGGATACTTTAGTGGTTGTTGTGTGCGATTGGAAGGTTCGAGGTTTTTCTTTGTACAGTACTCTTCCACAGGAGTGATTAGATTGGATCAGTGCTCACAGACATTGCAAGTCAAGGCTAGAGGGAATTGTGTTCAAGAACACCTAGTTTTTATTCCTATACCTATCGCTTCGATCTCAGCCACTGCTGATTAGCATCCGCAGCCACTCATCGCATGATGAACCAATTGAGGATGTAGATCCAATAGCGATGTAGACATAGTAGCCCCATATGTAGCCAAGGATATACCCTTGAGAAGGTTATAGGCTGCAGACCCACAATTTCCCGCATGACTACATCGCTCTACCGCAAGAGCAATGGCAGCAATGGTGCGGTGATGTATCAGATCCGACTACATACAAAGAAGCCACTGTTAGTCCTCAATCCAACTTTTGGATCAATGCAATGAAAGATGAGATGACTTTCATGTCACTGAATAAAGTGTTGAGCTTGACAGATTTTCCAGATGGCTGCAGACCTTTTGGGTGCAAATGGGTGTTCAAGACCAAGCGCAATGCCAAGGGACAAGTAGAGAGATATAAAGCAAGATTAGTAGCAAAGAGTTACAGTCAACGAGAAGGTATTGATTTTAAGGAAACCTTTTCTTTGTGACCACTAAAGACTCTCTATGCATTATTATGGCTATAATGGCTCATTTTAACGTGGAGTTGCATCAGATGGATGTGAGGCAACTTTCTTGAATGGAAACTTAGTTGAGGATGTTTACATGTCTCAACCTACTAGTTTTGAGGAGGTTGGTAAGGAAAACATGGTTTTTAAGCTCAAAAAATCCATTTATGGTTTAAAGCAGACTTTTAGGCAGTGGTATCTCAAGTTTGATGAAGTTGTCACCGCCAATGGTTTTGGGCGAGAACATTTTGCCGATCAATGTATATATATGAAGGTCGACTGGCAAATACATATTATTGGTTTTATATGTTGATGATATTTTTTGCTCACAGCCAATGATATCGGCCATGTTGGCTGGTGACAAAAATGCTTATTGTTTAGCCATTTGATATGAAGAATCTTGTGGAAGCATCTATGTCTGTCATACGTATATTTCGTAATGTGACCTAGTGACATTCTGAGATTGTCTCAATAGCCGTATATTGAACGCATTCTGAAAAGGTTCAATGTGCAATTATGTTCTTCTGGTAAGATACCAATTATAAAGTGTGACAGATTTTCCAAAGGCTAATGTCCTCAAAATGATATTAAGAGAGATCAGATGAAAGCAGTCCCTTATTCTTTAGTTGTGGGTAGCCTGATGTATGCTCAAGTATGCACACACCTTGATATTGATATTGCTTTTGTTGTCAGCGTGTTGGGCAGGTACTTGAGTGATCCTGGTCAAAGCCATTGGAAAGCGGCTAAAAAATTTTTGAGGTATCTTCGGGGTACTAAGGATCTCATGTTGACATATCGACATATTGACACTCTTGAGGTGGTTAGTTTTAGTGATTATGATTATGCAGGCTATGTGGATGATAAAAAGTCCACTTATGGTTATATCTTTATGATGGCTAAAAGTGTCAAGCAGACACTTACGACTTCTTCTACTATGGAGGCAGAGTATGTGGCGTGTTATGAGGCTACTTGTCATGCAATATGGTTGCGGAGCTTCATTTCACCTTTAGAGGTTGTTCACTCCATTTCTAGACCGTTGAAATTTTTTTGTGATAATTGTGCAACCGTATCTTTCTCTAGGAACACTAAGAGCACTTCTCGCTCCAACCGGATAATCAAGTTAACCCATACCAAACCCACATGAGTCACGGGCCAAAACAGGTCGAGCTAAATTGACCCGATTTTATTCGGGCATTAAATTTTACAACCCAATCATCCGAAAATTCGGGTTAAAGTGTGCTAGCCCATCGAGCTAAGCCTATATTGTTAGCTCTACCATAAACCCATGGGAGTTTTGTTTTTATAAGGTATAATTAAAAAAAAAATTATATTGTATAAAAAATATTTATTTGATACCTCCAATAAATAAATTTAATATATCCAATAAATAAGTACATTTTTATCTAGAAAAATTAAGTAAGAATTTTTATATAAAATAAAATAATTTATATCTTAGTCATTTCTATATAAGTAATTATAGAGAATAATATTTTTATATATTTTGTTTAGATAGTTTTGGAGTAAAGTGATTTAAGATATTTTCCCAATGTTTTGAAAAATCGACTGCACTGTGACGCCCAAATTTCAGGGGTCAATTTGTACTTTTTTTTTGGAACAAGAACAGGTGTATAGTATCTATGAACAAGGACTTCAAACAAAGGTACGTCACAGTCTACGCACAATGCTACAAGACAATTGCCGCCCGTCGCGCGCTCACTACGCCCTGTCACGCACGCACGCCTCGTCATCCCAGCCCCACGCCCTATCGTGGCATAAGAAACTTTGTCGCGACATGGGGTTGAGCAGACTCTATCACGACAGGGAAAACTCTGTCACGACAGGGAAAACTTTGTCACGACAGGAGTCCTTTGAGAAGTCTATCACGACAGAGATTTCTCCGGTCGCGACGTAAAACGCTGTGCTTGTCGCATCTGCGCCAATGAGGGTCGAGCTAAAATCAACAAAATTTATATACACCTAAGCTCTTACTAACGCCGTAGTCAAGCTACCAAGAAAGATACGTCTAGGATCGAACACGACGGGTTTTCATCCTAAAATGGTTTGCATCAGTGCATGAAGGTAAGGCTTTCTATTTGGACTCTTGGATTTGGGTTTCAAAAAACAAAGGGGGAATGGTTTGAAAATCAAAATTGTAAAAACCGAAGCAAGTGTGAAAAAGTTAACTTTGAAGAATTAGGTCACTAATCCTGGCAAGTTAGTGGCAAACAAGTGTCCCTAAGCTTTTATCCTCGCGTTATGACATGTGCAAACATATAGTCCATGGCAGAACTCTGGACTATATTTAACTAGCAACCTCACCCATGAAACATCTCCTATTTGAGTCAAAACAGTATGCTTATGGCCCCTTTTAGTTTAAACCCTAACATTAAATTATCATTTCGCAGGCTCAGAAGACCATCTAAAGAACAACAAGGCATCTCTCACCTCGAGCACCGCATCCTAAAGCATGGAGAGATGGCCAAATAATAACAAGAATGTTATTTAACCCACTGGGGCAATCCTAACATGTAAATATTATCTCAGCCGTAAAAACCATCTAAAGAATAACAACCCAAAGCACGAGAGTATTGGCCAAATCAATAACATCCCATGTTATAACCAAGTTTCGAGAATAAGAGCCATAAACACACTACCCGTAGCTTTTAATACAAGAGGACAATACGCATATGCTCCCACCACCAAGCTAGCTCCTTCCTCTTCAAAGAAAGGAGGTTAGCCAAGCATCTCGAGTTGTCATCCTCAAGAGGTATGTTTGGCAGCCGAAAGGGAGAGAAAGAAGAGAGAGAAGAGAGAAAAGAAATAAAAGCAAAACCTAAAATAAAAGACTTTATTTACAAAATAAAAACTTACAAAAATATCTTCCACAATTTGTTCACCAATTGTTCACCTTGGTTACAAAACAAGAGGTTTATATAGCCTCCTCAAGGGGTATGGAAAATACCAAAACCTATGAAATTGGCTATTATTGGACAATTAAGTAATACACCAAGCGTTTGGAGGCGTTTGGGCATTAATTACAAAGATGACGAGCAAGATCAATTCGCTGGTCGGTGAATTTCGCTAACTAGCTAAATCAATGTGCTCCAGCTTAAAACATGAAATTTCGCAGGATTGGAAAATTTCGCTTAGCTAGCTTAAATTCGCTGCTTACGAATTTCTTAGAGTAGCGAAATCGTGTTTTTTCGCTAAGGAACAAGCATGTAATTGGGACGGGTCTAGCGAAAATTTGGTGTTTTCGCGAGAAACAAGGGAATTTCAAGTATAGTTGCGAAATTTTCGCAATCCTAGCGAAATTTTCGCAGTTTAGCGAAATTCCAAATCTTTGTTGATCCTTCACCCATTGCCTCGTTCAATCACGCATCACATTTTCTTCATCTTGCCTTTGGTTTTCTATTGATTCGGGGCCGATTGATGTATCGAGACTTGAGTTCAAACTGCGATATTCATCATTCATCTCGACATTGAACTCCAAAGTGCGCAAAGCCCGCAAACAAATTAAAAAATACTCTCTCTAAATGGCATAAGTACTACTAAGAAGACTAGAACACTTCATCAGAGTAATGACATGATTAATGTACAAAAAGCACTCAAAACCTATCTAATATAGGGTTCAAAATTGCACTTTTTGGGCATTAATCATCGCGACAGAAAGTTCCCTATCGTGATAAAACCCTTATGTCACTCGTGTTGGGCGCGCGCTTGTCGCAACATCGCCCACCTGTTGTGTCAGGAAACTGTCTGTCGCGACAGAGCACCCAAGGAGGCCTATCGCGACAGCCTCCGGCGCACGCCCGCACGCCGTGCATGTCCCCTGCTATGCATAGCCGCCGTGCACACCGCAGCCTCTCGCTTCGCAACACCATTGCAAAGGTCGCGACTCCAAGATCGAAACGGGCGCGAGTTCACCCCATTTTCGATCTCCTCGCACTCTTTCTTTTGTTCAACACATTCTAAATTCAACATAAATTAGCCTTATTACTACAAAGGCTACTGAAATTTGGAAAACTCAACAAAATGTATTTATTATACAAAATACGAGTTTAATTACAATTTATCTTTAATTAAAATTTACAGAAACTGGGTTTCTACCCAGGATTTACAAAATACAAAACAAGGCCAGATTTGACCCCTTCCTTTACAACTGAGGTCCTGGATGAGCTTCGTTGCCCGTTGTACCTCCGACACCTGAAATTGTTATTCCCACGATGGGGTGAGCAATGCCAAGTAGTTGAATTTTCCTACATGGGTTACTCCCCACCTAAGTGCTCATGCAATGGAAACAAAACAAACATTCAAGTAAATCATGCATATCCCTACTTGAATGTCTACATGCCCCGTCCCATGCCTTGAGTCATCACCGACTCCCTCACACATGCAATTTTCCATGTATGGTAAATCGCTAAGCCAAACAAAGCATATTTGCTCATTCGCGGACAACCCTCCGATATATATTCTCCAGGGACATACTCCGATAAATAATTATGTGGACAACTCTCCGATATGTTATAGTGGACATAATTCCGATAAATAATTGTTGGTTAACTCGAAGCATGCACTCACACCTACTATTCTATGGTGTCCCCGTGTATATGAAATGCAATATGCCATTTTCGTACCAATTCATGTTAATATGTTATACATGCATAATTCACAAACAACCATCACGTTATTCAACTTTAGCAATAACACAAACATCACACATGGGCTAATCAATGGTCTGACAATTCATCTTGGAGTTGCCTAAAACAATCCAAATCGGATCGTTTCGAAAATAGTCTCCGCGAACCCCAAAGACTCGCTCCCAAATTGAATTGAATCAAGCACGACCATTCCTACCCAAATACACCATTAATAAATCTTCATTCATATGGCTCTTAGCCAAAGACTAAACCAAGTAGGAGAAAAACCCTACCTTCGCAGTTTGTCAAACTCGACTCGTGGACGCCCAAATCTGGGTCCGCGCGACAACTCGTCAACTCAAGGGAATACCGTGGATGTCGAGTTACCCGACACCACTCATGAAAATCGGGCAGAGTCTCCTTTGTACGGGGAGCTCTACCCAAGGTACATAACCTATCCCAACCATACACAACGACCACACAAGGTCCAAATGCGAGTAAAATAATGGCCACTTGGGCCCTTGCATCAATACTCACAAAATATATCCCAACCAATATATCTCACATGGTTCAAGAGTTAATAAATTACTCTTAATTCAACATATATTAAAATTACACATTCTCATACATGTTATACAAAATAACCACCAAAGCCACAACCCGACTTTCTTCTCAGCGCTCTCTAACGAAAGTGTCCCTTCCCGCCGCTCTCGCACTCAAATGATGATCCATCGACAGGTGAGCAAAGCCCGTGAGGTAATTTCCTTACATGGGTTACTCCCCACCTAAGTGCACATGATGGCAACAACCGCCATCTGGGCAATTTCATGAACCTACTCGAATGTCTACATGACCAATCCCATGTCCCGAGTCCTCACCGACTCCCTCACACATGCAAGTTGCCACGTATGAGATACTGTCATTTTTCCGATGACAACCCAAAATTACTCTTAATCTTTTCATTTTTCATTTACGACCATTTACTTCGAGTCCTCACTGACTCCCTCAACATGCATTTTGCCATGAATGAAAACCATTTCCAAACAAAGGTATTTGTTTTTAACCGTGGACAACCCTCCGATATAATTAGTGGACAGACTTCGATAATCTATTTTGTAGACAACCCTCCGATGTATATCAATTGGGCAGACTCCAACGATTGATATTATATGACAACCCTCCGATGTCGTAGTGGACACACTCCGAGCACACATCGGGTCAACCCTCCAAACACCTCTCAAGAAACCACTTCATGCACTCACTCTATATCGTTTCAGTACGCCCCAACAAGATACGAAATGCAATGAGCCATTTCCATTTCTCTCTCTTAACCTGCGGCGACTCATTCGGGACGTTGTCTTATTAATCTAGCCCACTAATCAACACCACGCTAAAGGTTGATCCACAACCGTGTACCTCACGACACCCCATCGTACCACTCCAACACGTTGTCGATCCCAACTATGCACTCACACCTATGTCATGCGATGTTTTCGTACATGTACAATGCAATGATGTCAATTCCAACCACTCATGCTAATATATTCACATGCATATATATTAACATAATTAAATCACATAAAACATGTTATGTAATTTCACAATCAATTACACCAAAAATTAAATTACGCTAATTAACAAATACGAACACCCATTTTGAATCACTCAACCAAACACATTTTCACACAAAATTATTTCGTGTCACTATTCATGTGAACAGTAAAACCCTCGGGGTTACTGTTCACGATCACTCAAATAGGAATTCTTTCCACTCGGTTCAAAGCTTTTGAGACCGAGTTTACGGCTAAAACAAGCCTCAGAACATTCCTAACCATTTACACGCTCTTAAGAATAACGCAAAGTAGGGAAAACCCTACCTCTTGGAGTTGTCGAAACTCCATCAAACTAAGTGTCTACGCCTAGTCCTAGCCACAGAGCAACTTTTCCTTCGTTCACGAAACCCGACTCATCCGATTAACCTAATCCTGTAGAGAAGCCACCTCTCTCTCTCTAAAACTCATCTCCCAAATTTCACGCATGTTCCTCCTCCGCCCACGCCCATTTTGCCTTCAAATGGTACATAACACTATTCATTTTGTCTTATTATCATTTACAAATTCTGAAATTCCCATCATGTCCATTATCTCGATTTTTGACATCAGCACTATCTCGCCATCCATTTTATCATCTCTACTCATAAACATGTGTCACATGAGTACATGTTATGTGGTGACTTGTCACATCACATGTCGTTTTACGGCACCGATACTACGCTCGAAAAACGCGCAAATTTTCGACTGCCCGACCGACGAAAATCTCGACGTGGTAGCTAGATTTCCACAGATCGATTCCAACGGTGAAATTCAAGCCATTATCCGAGACTAGAAAATTTTGGATTTACCAAATACCGCTTTGTCTTTCTTAAAAATTGAATTTTCTGCCCACAGACAGCCCGCCTCGATGCGGCTTCTTTCATGGTGACTAACTTTCCTCTTGCTCGCCCATAAACTGCCGCCTGACGCCTGAAAATTAGCGGGAGAAGGTAGAGCTCCGCTCTCTTTTTCTTCCTTTTTCTCTCCTCCCTTCTCTCCCCATCCCACCAGTAGGTCCAAGGTGGGTCAAAGTGGGATGTCATCTTTGCCACATGTCATCAGCCCATTGGCTCTCTTAGATTTCCCTTATCCATATATCCATCTACTTTGGATTTCCACTTAATCATGTGGTGACACATGTCTCCCATAAGCCCCACTTGAGCTATTGTTTGACTGGTTCTACACTTGACATGTGGCACACCCTGTTTCATCCACGCGGCCAAGTGTCCCCGTACCACCCTGTCTCAAAAATCGCAAATTCGACCATCTCGAAATCCAACAAAATCTCGACATAGCCTGGGATTTCACGGCACGATTTCAACGGCCAGCTCGCTTCATCATCCGAGACCTGTGAAAAATTTCGATTTTTGACCACCATCGCTTTACTCTTCTTCATAAATTTGATTTTCGGTTTTACAAGACCGCCATCGAATAGGTCCAACCGCCGACGGTCTTTTTCAAATCCGGCCGGTGGTTTTAAACCAACTTCTTATTGAACCGGATCCAAACCGCTAAAATCGATGGTTGGACCGATAGACCATACAAATCGGACGGTTTTAGTTAAACCGACGGGTTCAATGTCCTCATTTAAGGACCCCAAATATCTCCCCTTGTTTTGCGTAAGCCATGGCCCATAAGCAATAATGGACGCTCTTCGCATATTTTCTAAGATATCTTTATGATGTTTGACTTTTCAAATATATGTAAGGGCTGCTTACATCCACGGTTGGCTACTTACTTCAAAGATGATAAAATAATATAAAGAGCTATTTCTTTTAATTCAAAACATGAGGCAAAGCCCTAGATATATATTTGGGAAAAATAAAAACTTCTTCACACGATTTAATATAGTTTTCAAATAAAAAAATTCATATATATATATGTTGTGCGGAGGTTTTTTAATTATTTTTTAGAACAAAAATTCCATATATTTATAAAAAAATTTATAAAGTAGGTATTACTAAAAGAAATTAAATGAAAATAATATAACATCTTTTAAATTATAAAAGTAGTTAGACAAACTTTCTTTTTGCTACCATATTTAAACCTAAATATTATTATTCTAATAAAATTAAAAATACATATATTTATATTTATATTTGAATCTTGATCTTTAAAAAAATAAAAGATAAATATTATTGCTTTTATCATTATATATATATATATATATATATATATATATATATATATATATATATATATATATATATATATATATATATATATCTATTATTTATATTTAATAATATATAAATTATATATTTATGAAGTTACTGGTTCAATCACGGTTCGACTACTAAATCAGCGAATCCTAAGAACTTTCTCAGCTGCTTACCGATCCGGTTTTTGAAATATTGTATTTTTCTTTAAATAATAATTTTATTTCTTCTTTAATTGTTTAATTGTTTTAGAAATAAACTTTATAATATTTATAAATACTTAAAAATTCTAAAAAAAATTTCCAAATAAATTATAGAAAAGAATATTTTAATATATTTTGTTTCTATAATTTTGGAATAAAGTGATTTATTATAATTTTTTAAATAATAATCTTATAATTAATTTCCATATAAGTAATTATAGAGAAGCATATTTTAATATATTTTGTTTAAATAATTTTGGAATAAAGTGATTTACTTTATATTTTCTTTAAATAATAACATTATTTCTTATTTAATTGATCAAATCTTCTAGAAATAAATATTTCAGGTTGTAATATTAATAAATACTTAAAAATTTTCTTAAAAAACTCTTTTCAAATAAATTATAAAGAATAATATTTTAATATATTTTCTTTAGATAGTTTTATAATAAAGTGATTTATTATAATTTTAGATAATTTATGTGTTAATCAATCATATATTTCACAAGCCTTAAAAACATGATATTCATATTAAATCAAAATTCTGGGGCCGAAAGATGGGCCAGCTTTTAGTTTAACATAGATAGAGCCTAATTTGGTAAGAAGTGAGTTGGTAGTTTAATATGGTTTAGAGCCTAATTTGATAAGAAGTCTTGAGTTCATTACGATAAAATTCTCATTTAATTATTTGAAAGTTCTTTATGAACTCTTCACATGTAGATATAGAGCCGTTCGTGAGGATTTGAGCCCAAAGGTGAGATATATGGTGTCACTTCCAAATCATGTACGACCACTTTTTTTTTTTCTTATCAATTGTTATTTAGGTAATCTTCCGTGCATTCAATTTTACTTGAAAGCTTGCAAAACTGACAAAAATCAAATAATGGACGAAAAAAACTTTATCATCATTACATGCCGACGCCCTCGCTACTACTATATATGCTTTCTTCACCTTTCTACAAAGTCTTGGGGTATTAAAGTTAAACATTGTAGAGGGAATTTCTAAAGTGGTAACGTCAAATCAAATCCATCTTTGGTGAAAGAAAGCAAGATATGAGGGCCTTTCGGGTGTAAAGCGGTTGATACCAAAAAAAAAAATGGTCGGCTGCATGTGGATTTCCATTGCTGGATATTGGATGCAACCCCTCATTTGTTTGTTTGTTTGTTTATTACCTTTCTTCCTCCCCCACTTCCCCACTCCCCTTAGCAATCTTTTGTCATAACAACTTTAAGCTAAATTAAGTGGTGGAAAATATAATTGAAATAATATTTTTTTACATGTCTTTTCCTTATGTCTTGAAATTATCATTTCTCTATATATTTCTAGATTTGACGGAAAGTTTAATTTTCTGTTGAATTAAAGGAAAAAAGCAACTTGGGGTTCGAGATTTTTCAATATACGCCATCTAACTATTCAAAATTTTCAATAAAAGGCTTTAAAGATAAAAAAAAGTGGATGATCACTATTCAGATCAAAGTAATTTGAGAAAGGAGACAAACAATTCTTTTTACGAGCCTAGGATATTAAAGGCTGGGTTTTGACCATACCCTAGATGGCTTGGCTTGGATTTGCTCGATTATTCAGTATAATATCATTACTTTTAGGTTATGTTTTATTCTTAAAAAAACATTGAGGGAAGATGTAAGGAAAAGAAAACGCAAGGAAAAGTATAATGAAAGAAAAATATAAATATATGTTTAAATTCAATATATTATTTTTATTTATTTTAATTCATCAGAATATGATTACATAATTTTAAAATATGTAACTTTATAAATAAATTTATTTAGAAAATAATTTTATAATTTTTAGGTTTTTATTTTTTTCATCTATTTACTTTTATATATATATATATTAGGTTGTAAGAACATCTTTCTTGCAGATTGGAACATGAATATCTCATAGCCTCTTCTCACACCTTTACTACTCGAGTTAGGCCTCCATGACAACTTTATAAATGATTTTAGAATATGCAACTTTATAAATAAAGTTATTTATATTTAATTTTCTTTGAAATTTTTTATTACTCATGCAAACATGTCCTTAACATTTTTTCCTTTCCTCGGTACATTGTAGGACCAAATATAACCAAATACAACCTTACCGATTCAATTAGCAAAAGAAATATGCTATGAAATGTTGAAAATGTCAAATAGCCAGTTGTATCGTAATTTGATACTCTTCACAGAGTTTTTGCATGCAAGATGATAACGATAGCAGATTTGTTTTTCAAATTGAAGTTATTTCAATCTATTGTTCTAAACCTATAAATAAAGTAAGTTTGAAGTAAAATTCTGTAGAGTACAAAACAAGAATATTAGTATATTGGTAAAATGATAAAGTTAACATTAAATTTCAACTATGACTATAGGATCTCTTAACTTCTTAAGATGGTCTTAATTTTTCAAATTCAAATATCTATATCTTTTGAATTCTAATTAATTTTAAGATTCATTCATAAACGTCCATTGATCAAACTTAGTTATACTGAACTGAATCTTAAATGTAAACACTCATTATGACTATATAAGCATCTAGGATATTTAACCTATACAGACTTGTAAAGAGTTTTCACCGATTGATGGCTAAGTTTTGTGATCTGAAAGATAAAGATAAACCTTTTATTACAAGAGAAAAGGCTTTGCTCATTAAAATTATTTTTTAGATGTGTTGCTTCTCCAGAAAAGTGAAGATTAGGTGAAGATTATAAAGAATTTTATCTCTACTTCCATGTTTTGTAACTATGAGAGATACTCTCCAAGTATCAACTACACCAATGTGTATACTTAAAATTCTACTCAACTAACATCGCAATCCAATTCACAATTTAACAGTATATCATGAGGTAAAATCTTAGCAAAGCTATATAGAAACTCTCAAAGCTTGATTATAAAGGCAATAATTAGTTATAATTGCATCTTTTCTCTTAATTGTTCTACAATTTTATCCATGATAATGCCAAATTATACCTAAACAATAGTCGGTTCATTGATTGTTTCTCAAAAAAAGTAAGACAATCAAGAGCCTTTCAATGTTTGATATTCAATGCTTGCACTAACAAGCAAGATGCTCAATAGCTTTCTAACAATGATCGATCATATGTATTTTTCCTAAAATGATTAATAATAATTAGATTCTATTTTTCTAATAATGATCAATCATAGTCATGATTGTTTTAGATCTCTCTTAATCACTCACATAATAATCATTAATCATTATTGTTAGTGTTGAGTTTTGATTGTCTAAGTGGGTTGACCTAACCCGACCCTTTAAATGTGAATAAAGGATGGAGTAGTTTACATATGGGATGACTAGGGTTAGAGAGAGAAATGTCATTTCTCATTCTTGAAAACCATAAAAAGAATCAGTCCTCTTGCTTGGATTTTGAAACAAGGTTCAAATCTCTTTATTGGGTTTGAGATTGTCCGTATCTTTGTCTCAAGGGTTCTACAAGAAGATAACTATTTCAAAGATTGAGGTTGATGAAAATTTGATGAAATAGAGGTAAAGTCCTTAGTAAGATCAAGAAATAGTTTGGACTAAGGTTGTCCCACCATGCAAAGACCTGTGAGACTTGGAGAGTTCGGACTAGGGGCTAAGATAACATAGGATGCAAGGCAGTCTGCCAGCTTGGAGGCCAAGAAACTTGAGGAGCAAAACCGATGAGCCTGTGTTCTATTTGGTAAGAGGATAAAGATCAAATCTCAAAATATCCAGACATCTAAGCTGTCAAACTAGAATTAGAAACAATATAGGATTCTATTCTGAAGAGGATACTTAAGCAGCAAATTTCCTAATTCCATTGTGATAGCTTAAAGGAAAGAATGGAAAATAGAACGCAAGGTTAGATTCATATTAGGATATGATCCAATCGTATCAAGACTTCCAAGACTGCTTAGCAAGGCTATAAATTCAAGGCTTTGGAAGTTATCATCGCGGATTTTAGGAGCAAAGCTTGAAGAAGAACGAGTGAAGTCTGGACGTGTTGAGCAAGTACGGAGTACAGATACTTGGTTGAGGTATTGCATGTTAAAAAGCCTTTCACCCTTGATGAAATATGATGTTATTTATTTTCTTCATCTTATATTGATATAATGTGGGTATGGGTGTGTGATGCTTTTAAGAAAGGAATGGAGGGACTTCATTCTGAATTCCATAAGGAGTGATTAGGTTTCAAGAAGAGTCGTATAAGACTAATTGTAAACCTTGAATTTGATAAGTGGAAATCCTTGAATCTGGATACAACTTGGTGGACGTAGGTAGGTTGCCAAATCACGTAAAAGATTATGTGTGCTTTTACTTTATTACAAATATATCACATCTTTTACACACTAAGACCTACAAGGGGAGTTCGAACCTATTGCATTGAAGTTTGAATGAGATCATAGTCCGAACATCAAGGATTGTGATCTGGAACACTCACTTATATTTGTCAAATGGTATCATAGTGGGTCACTCTAAGTTTCTAAGTGAGATCCATGGTTGTTGCACCCATTTGTGTGTGAAATTCAGATGGATCCGATGAAGAACGGAATAAGGTGCCCTCGTAGACTAGACGGTACAAACTATAGCTAGTGGAAAATACACATAAGTGTATTCATTAAGTCCCTGAGATTTGAAGTATGGCAATATGTAGAAACAGGCCGATCAGTCCCAACTAAAATTGTTAATAGGGAAATAATGATCAAACCTATGATAAAATGTAATCGTGAAGTAGGAAAAGCAGCATTAAGAAACTTCACTACTCTTCATGTATTCCAATGTGATATGGAAGAGAAGATGTTCGAATTCATTGCCTCTTCAGAATCTGCAAAGGATGCATGGTACACTCTCCAGGCAATATTTGAAGGATCAAGATACAAAGATCCAAAGAAAGAAAAAAGAGACATTAATTTGAAAAGAGTTCGATCTGAGAGCAATGTAGATCAAGAAGATCAAGATGGGATCAACCGACATAAGGCTTACTCCTCCATTGCCATAATAAAAAAAGTTGTACAGTAGAGAATGGAGGAAGGAGAATCTAGAGAACCCTCTGAGTTAAAAGCCACAATCTAAAGGATTGGTCGAATAGAGTCCACGAAATAAAAAAAAAAAGAGGTCCGAACAACTAGAAGAACCAAGCTTTCCAGCAAGAGCATAAAGAACATGGAAAGGTAGTCTTAGGAAATTGAAGTCTACATGTTAGAATAAGAAGAAAAATTTAGAAGACTTAGAGCCTTCTCTAGAAACATGATTAAGGAAAGGCGGTACCTTGATAGTTGATGCTCTTAGCACATGACTGGAAACAAGTACATCTTGTCAAATCTTCAAATCTCCAGTCAAAATAGTGTAATCTTCGGTGACGCTACCAAAGGAAGAATCATAGGGACAAGCTCCTTTATCATTCCAAGTCTATATGGGCTAAAGGATGTACTGTTAGTTGAAGGACTTACGGTGAACCTAGTCAGTATAAGTCAACTTTTTGATGAAGATCTACTTGTACAATTCACAAAGGACAAGTGTATAGTACATAACCAAAATCACATCGCATTATTGAAGGGCAAAGGACATTAGACTACTACTACTTACTAACCAATACTAGCTTCTATATGAATGAAATGCAGTAAGATCATGGAACATGGTTCCAACAATTCGAACATATCAGTAGTAGCATTGGACAATCAAACCGAAGTCATCCAAATTTGAAAGCAAAATTGATTAGACGAATTGTCTTTGCAAGTCAAGGGAACATACCCTACCGTCCTACACAAAATTCCAACTTAATACGACAACCAATGTACTAAAACTCCAACATATGGATCTAACGGGCACTAAGGGATGAGAAAGCTTTAATATAAAAAGATACATCTATGTAGAACCTGTTTGAACGACCTATCTCCATCTTGAACAATCTTACCAACCTACTAGAACTCTCATAACCCCTTATGTGATCAGGAAAAGGATGTCGATTCAAATAAGGAACAGAGAAATTCATCTCAATCATCACCCTAATAAAGGAATGACGTCCAATGAGAGGAAACCTGTCTTCCTTGGAGGATTAAGAAACTTCTTCATCAATACGTCATCTCAAAAGAAGACAAAAGAAGGATGAATATATTTCAGGGAAACCAACAATGTTGTTGAGTATAAAAGAAGCCTCCTTGCCTCAGCTAAAGTTCGGACTACGCCTAGAACTAAGCATCCTATCACAAAAGGTGTCTGAACTATCAAAGAAATATTTCAGAATATGGACAATCAAGAAACTGAGATGGACGACATGAAAGCTGCTAAGTATGGAATAGATGAGTTGGATAGAAACTTTGAAGAATGGAGGTACACAACTAGAAACTATAAAAAGGATTATGAGGTATGGTTCGATAAGAAACAAAATTGCATGTCGAGCTCCACAACCGCAGTAAGACACACAAGAGCAACTAGTGGACGGAGAATATGAAAATGACCTATGTCATTCCAAAGGAAGTCCCAACTCCTTACTATAACAAGTTTGGAGAAATTAGTATCTACATCAAAGGAATGGATGTATTCAAGTAGGAGCCTGTCAGACCACTCCTAGGATGATGCATCATTAAAAAAAAAAAAACAAAACAAAAGATCGGGGGCGTAGGGAATTGTCAGACTTCAAACAAGATCCCACCCTATTCGCACCTTCAAGTAACATCTAAGGCTTAGGGAAGCATCGCACTAAAAGATAAATGAGAACACTTACTGTAGGAGAGTCCCTGGGACGCCACTATTAAATGAGAAACTGAAACAGAGACAAAACCCTAGGTTTCAAGAGGGGTGGTGGGACCTTTTATATAGCATACACAAGAAAGTACAAAAGCTCAACTCGTTTCCGCATATTCTCTCAAGAATCTTCCAAAGGTTAGAAGTTTCTCTCATATCTTCGATACTTGTTAGCCTTTGAAGATGGTAATGACCAAATCTGGTCCGATAGAAAAGGGATTGCAAAAGGTAGTTCGGGTTCTAAAGGCAAAACCTTTGATCAGGAAGGTTCGACTATGGACCTGATTGATGTGGAACCATTGAGTTTAGCACCACGAACAACACTTGTTCCCTATGGAACATCTGAGGAAGATGCTTTTGCACCAGTCACTTCGAAGAAACAGTGTTGAGTATCCAAAATACTCAACTTATCCTGCATGTTTAGGTGATTTTAAGGGAGTTTTGAGAAGTGCTTTATGGCCTCATGTTCGTTTTTTAGCATTTTGCTTTAAGGTAGCTCTTAGGAGTAAACTGAAGAAGATTGAGGCAAAAAGTGGAGTTACAGTGTAACATAATATTGATGTGGAATTACAGCAGCAACGAGCACCACGTTGCACCGTGGTTCTATTCACGTCGTGGTGTGACTTATTTCATGCCTCGGCGTGAGTTGCATCACAATGCGGCTTGAGAGATCTCATACCCCAATGTGAGTCTCCACTCTGCAATGCCAAATTGCTTTGATGACATCCAATAGCTACCATTTTTGTCACGTTGCAAGTGAGCCAATTCACGTCGAGGCGTGGGTGTCAAGGCCTATCAAATTGGAAAGCCCAACTCAGGTCAAATTAGGGGGGCTAATAAAAGGAAAGCTTGGGCTCATTTTTGAGGGACTTTTTGGAGAGGAAAGCTTGAAGCAAGAAGGTGGAGGCTAGAAAGCAAGCAGGGGAGGATACCATCGTTCTTCTTCAAAACCAAGTTCCATTTTCTCTCTTCGTTGTTTTCATTTGATTTGTGGATGGTAATCCCCTCTATTATGCTATAAATTCCTAAAGTTAGGGTTTTGATGTAATTTGGAAAAGAACTATGGAGTAAGGTTTTTGTTTGTAAACTTTGATGTTTGGATTTCATTATATTGAATGTTTTATCTAGTTTTTATTATTTTTTTTTTTATTTATTTTTTATCTTACTCTTGTTTGATCATCAATGGCATGTGTGTGACCTAATTTGAGGCTGAGAAACAATTATTGGGTTAGACTATGGATAGAGCATCATGTTTCATCATAAAATAGAGACATTTGTGGGTTACATGTGGTTTATTGAATTTCCCATGCTTAATGCATATGAGGGTTTGAGGTTGAAATACAATACATCCTTCTCTAAAGGTTGAGTGTTATTGCTTAAGAAATAATAACATGTTTAGTGATAAATTTACCATCAATATATAATCCAAGCATCAAAGAAATCAAATAGGACCTCTCCATAGGGAATTGTTAGATGAAGCCAAAACCCTAGACTTCCAAATTATAATTTTCACCTTCTCATAGTCAATTGGATGTTTTACATAGAGTCATACTTAGATTAGTTTAGCTTTATTTTAAATCCCCTAATTGTGAGCATCTAGATAAAGTTAGGGTTAATTCAATTTCAGTAATTAGAAAAACCTTAATCCATACGCGTACTTAATCATTATATTACTTGAGGCGATGCGTGCACTTGTGCACATAGGCACAATTTTAGAGACACGTTATGCGCCTATCAAACAACCTCCTAGTCATATCAAGGAAAGTCCTAACAACCAAGGTCTGAACCCTGAAAGAAATCTTGTTTGAACACTGATAGAGCCTACTGTGTCTAACATTGAGCCTGAGGAAACCAAAGAAGATGAACAATACTCCTTACCAGTTCATAAGTAGGAACTTTGTAGTAGAGATACCTAAATCCCATTCAATGCGTCCTTGACAATTGATTGATGAAAGTTTAGACTCTGATTGGAAAGCTCCATTGAAAAAGAATCTCTCCTCCTCCTTTAAGTCTAGGTCGTCATCGATCTCCACAAGGAAATCCTCTCATCTCTCTCTACCAAAGAAACCAACAAGTAAGTGCTTCTTCATCAATTTTTTTCAAATCTTCATCCCATGCAAAGTTATGGGCCTTTATATCAAAGAGGACCCTTGTGAACAAACCTTGCATACTAAGGACTTTGAATGCTTTGGGATTATAGAATTACTTATTGAAACAAACCTGCTAGACACCGTATCGAAGTTGCCCCCTTTTATGGCACAAATTATTCTTGAGTTATATGTGAACTTGTCAAAGGACATGGGGAACCTTGATAGTTTGAACTTCCAATGGGCAATTGTGCGGGGGCACTTGTTTTAATTCTTCCCCAATATCATCAATCAGTATTAGAGCTGCTCTAACATTCCTGATAATGAGGTAGAGGTTCCCGAGACAAATCCAATGGTCTCTATCATAACTAGAGGAAAGGTCTGAACATGGCCATATAAATACAACCTTTGCTCCTCACATCTCACCTCAAAATACTCTATCTTACACAAGATCGCAATGTGCAACTGGTTGCCTACAACTCATTTCACATGGGTTACAAAGAGTTTTTCTACCCTACTCTTCCAAATCGGCTCAAAGAGAAAATTCAATTCGGGTAAGCTAGTTTTTGAACACATTTTGGGACATGTCGAGAACGTGGCCTATAGAAAAGCACTTGGATATCCATCGCTGCTATATGGGGAACAAACAAGATCTTGAGGGGGAGTACACATACCCTATACCATCTCCTGTCCTCACCATCAGTCCGGATTTGAATTTGAAGACTTAAGCAAACTTCTCATCTACAGTAGCGACTGAACTGCCACCAGAGATTGCAGATCCTACTTTTGGGAAAAAGATCAGCTAACCGTTCTTCACGCCTTCACTGTCACCAGAAGAGGCTACCTCCAATGCCTAACCAATGTTTGAACATATCAAAAAGAAAAGTGGAGACACAATGCCTTTGGACTTGCCATCTCCTTGGTCCCCTACATTATAAGTCTTAAAAAAAAAAAAAAAAGAGTTGAAAGAATGATGGAAGGTACAAAGAGATTATTTTTTTCAATTTTTTATCCATTCAAAATTGTATGGATGGACATGTTTAAAGGGCAGATAATGAATGAAATGAAAATCTTCATCTTAAATGTGTCAAACGCCTCTTGTCTCATCTCTTTAGTATATTTTCTTGTCTCATTCTTTTAGGGATGTTTTTTCCAAAGTTATAGACAAAGAGGAAGAATGTTGGGTTTGAGATTGTCCATATCTTTGTCTCAAGGGTTCTATAAGAAGATAGCTACTTCAGAGATTGAGGTTGATGAAGATTTGATGAAATAGAGGTGAAGTCCTTGGTAGGACCAGGAAGTAGTTCGAACAAAGGTTGTCCCACAATGCAAGGACGTGCGAGACTCGGAGAGTCTGGACTAGGAGCAAAGCTGACGTGGGATGAAAGGCATTTTGCTAGCTTGGAGGCCAAGGAAATTAGGGGGCAAGTAATTGTTGACCCTAAGATCTATTTGACAAGAGGATAAAGATCAAATCTCAGAAGATCCCGACGACTAAGTTGTCAAACTAGAATTAGAAACAATTTAGGATTCTATTCTGAATAGTAGACTTCGAAAGCAAATAGTTTCCTAATTCGCCGTGATGTACTTTGGCAAAGGAAAGAACAACATAAAAATAAAAGGTAAGGCCGGAAATATTGTGATAATTATCCAACTGTATCAAGACTTCCAAGACTAATTAGCAAAGCTATAAATTCAGGACTTTGGAAGTTCTCATCATGGATTTCAAGAGCACAACTTGAAGAAGAACGAGAGAAGTTCAAACATGTTGATAGAGCGTGAAGTACAGATACTCGATTGAGGTATTGAACGTTAAAAAGCATTTCACCTTTTATTAAAGATCATATTCATTATTTTCTTCATCTTATATTGATGTCATGTGGATATGAGAGTGCGATTCTTTTAAGAGGCGAATGGAGGGAGTTCAATCTGAATTCCACTAGGAGTGATTAGGTTTCAAGAAGGGTCGTGGGTAGAGAGTGAGTCTCGTACCACATAAGACTAATTGTAAACCTTGAATCAGATAACTGGAAATCCTTGCATTTGGATACAACCCCGTGGATGTAGGTTGGTTGCCAAACCAATTAAAAGATTATGTGTACTTTTACTTTAATACAAATATATCACATATGCTCTACACACACTAAGACCTATAGGAGGAGTTCATACCTATTGCACTGAAGTTCAAACGAGATCACAGTCCGAACACCAAGGATTGTGAATTGGAGGGATTATGAGAGTACGATGCTTTTAAGAGGCGAATGAAGGGAGTTCATTCTGAATTCAACTAGGCGTGATTAAGTTTCAAGAAGGGTCGTGGGTAGAAAGAAAGTCTCATACCACATAAGACTAATTATAAACCTTGAATGATATAAGTGGAAATCCTTGCATTTGGGCATAGCTTCGTGGACATAGGCAGGTTGTTGAACCACGTTAAAGATTGCGTGTGCTTCTACTTTATTACAAATATATCACATCTACTCTTCACACACTAAGAACTACAAGAACTCACTTTTTCACACCTTAACTGAACAAGATCACAAATCAACATCAAGGACTGTGACCTGAAATACACACTTATATCTATCACTCTTCTTCTATGAGAAAAGAATGATAACTTTTCTTTTATGAGAAAGGAATGATAGCACTTCTATTATGAGAAAATAATGATTCTCATATTGTCATTCCATTCATGACTTGAGGCGAAAAAACTGGCTAGTGAAACAATGGATCAAGTTATTGAGCACAAACAAAAGTGTTAATTTTTTGGTTCATTAGTATCAGAGCATTTTAAGTCATTTTTTACTTAAAATTTTTTTAATTATTTGTTTATGAGAATGTGTTTATGTATGTTCTAGTTCCTAAATGTGGTTTAAAAAATAATAATTTTTTTATACCCAAAAATTAGATTTCAAAGATAAATAAATAAAATCCACAAACCAAAAAATTCAAAAAATGTTCCTAGTTCCTACAAATGAAAACAAAATGCTTCGTGCTAAAATACTCTATCTGCATGATAAATATAAAAAGATAAATATTATTTTTTTGTCATGTCGGAATAAAACATCTATCTAATAGAAAATTGCAGGATGAAATTAAAATAAGAAAAAAACGAAAAAGATGAGTGACAAGAGATACAAATTTAGGATTTTTTTAATTGTTATTGACATATATGTGTGTTCTTGGACATAGTTCCTAGTGTTAGGACTGTGTGTTTGTTCCTAGTGCGGCGAGTCCAACTCTCTTGTAGAACGAAGTGTGTGCAGAGCATATATAAAATATATGCAACAAAGTAAAAGCACTCACAATGTTTTTACGTGGTTTGGCAACTACCTACGTCCGCGAGGTTGTGCCCTGATGCAAGGATTTCCACTGATCTAATTCAAGGTTACATTTAATCTTATGTGGTATGAGACTCCTTCTCTGCCCACAACACTTCTTTAACCTAATCACTCTTAGTGGAATTTAGAATGAATCCCTCCATTCCCCTTTTACACCTAGATGCTAGGATTCCCAGTAATATGATTCAAGGTTGCAATTAGTCTTACATGGTACGAGACTCCCTCTTTGCTCAAGGCCCTTCTTCAACATAATCATTCCTAATGGGATTCAAAATGAATCCCTTCATTTCCCTACCAATAACATCAAACATCCTATGGTCATTCATCAAATCAATATGAAGTGAAGAAAAAGCAAATCCTACCCTCATTTTTCACACAAAGGCTTTTAACGTTTAATACCTCTAACAGTATCTACACTCCGCACTCTTCAACACTTTTGAACTTTGCTTGTTCTTCTTCAAGCTTTAAGCTTAAATCCGTGATGAGCAACTTCTAAAACCCTAAATTTATTGCCCTTTCAATTTAGTCTTGGAAGTCTTGATGAAACTGGATCATTATCCTAATATGACTCCACACATTACCTTCATTTTCTTGGAATTATCTTCAAGTTATCCTAGCGAAAGTAGGAGTATTGGTGCCCAAGTCCCCTCTATAGATTGGAGACCTAATTCGGTTCCAACTCTAGTTTGATATCTTGGATGATCGGATCCTCTTTATCCACTTGTTAGAGGAGTCTTAGGCTCATCGGTAGCTTGCTCCCCAAGTACCTTGGCCTCCAAGGATCTAGAATTGACTTGCTTCTCATGTAAATTCTAACCATAGTCTTGACTCTTCGAGACTAGCACATCCCTACAATGTGGGAATGCCTTAGTCAGGACTACTTCTAGGTTCTTCTAGGGACTTCATGTTTAAAACATCAAATCTTCATCAAAGTTGATTCTTGAAGTAGTCATTTTCTTGCAGAACATTGGAGACGAAGATATTGACAATCCTAAACCCAACAAAAACTTGATCGTTACAATAGTCATCTTCTTGAAAAACACTAGAGACAAAGATATTAACAATCCTAAACCCAATAATAATAATAAATAAATAAATAAATTTAACTAATTTATTATTATTATTAAATAAATTTAACTAATTTCTTGCCTAAAATTACAAATATTTGCATAGATTATTTGTAATTTATAATAACTAAACATTGTATATTGGAATTAATTAGGAACATAGTAAACTTTTGTTTATAATGTAATTTAAGGTTATTTCATATTAGAAGATAAATAGAGTAAGTGAAATGTATTAATGTTCATAAAACAACTAATTTATGTAGTTGAATACGTCGATTGTAACTAGTAACATCGTTGAATGACAATAACTATGAGTTTTGGTATCACAAAGTTCCATATTGTTGTTACCTTGATCATCGGAACCTCTGAGCATCAGCAACGCAACGTAAACCTGCAAAAAAGGTGATCTAGCAGCGGTGTGTCGGTCACACTCTCCAATGATTAAGTCAGCAAAAGATGGAGAGAAAGAAGTAGAGAGTTATTACCATTGGAATTTTTTTTTACCTCGTGGGGGATCTCCTCGATTTATAAGGCGTGGTTCCCAAACCTCCCTTTGATTCTAGGGATAAAATATCTTCTTGCTTATCAAGGATTAATCTTCCGAGAAATAAGGGATTTGGAGATTGTGAAATCCTTTGATAAATATCTCTTTTGCGTATTTTTCGCTTTCGTATGCTTATCCATAACAAACTTTCTATACGTGGTAGGATGGCCAGCTGGGAGACTTGAAACCCTAGACAGGCTGACATGAATTGAGTCTTTAATAGGACACCCTGCCTTTCTTAGATGGGCTTTAAGACTCTCCCATCTGGATAATTCCCGCTTGGTCTTAATACAGTAAGTAGGCTTGGGTCATTTTATGATGCAGGCCAAGTGGGCCCAAGGCCCATTGAGTAGTGGGTCTAGGTCTAAAGGTCATGGTAATCATAGGTATATCTTTAAAGAGCAAAAGACTCTTGACACATTGAATCATGTCATACAAGAACCTAAGTTCGGAAACGTTGCTCATTATGGAAGAGATCATGTGATTTATGTATTTTTTTATTAAAAAAAAGTCAAAAGGCGCATTATATTATTTAGATGTATGTAAGATGATCTCTTGATTGAATTTGAGAGATATAAGGTTGCTCATGAAATGGAGAAACCTAAAAGAAGAATTATGGTGGACTTTTAGCTACAAGGTTGAAATCACTTGTAATTAAATTTGGACATTATAAGATATAACTAAACTATATATCATCTTAGAGAGATGAAAATAAGCTATGTTCTCTTTAATAAGCAACAAGTTGAGGCATGTAGAACTCATGTCTCTTTTAGAGAGTTGTAGACATGTGGCAGTGAACATGACACGTAATGAGAGTGTGAAGATTTATGATGATATAGTTTCCTTTCTCAAATTGGAAGTTGAATTATAAGTTATAGTAGCTTGGCTTAATAAGTAGGCTTATGTATTGGAGTCTAGTTCTTGTAAAACTTTTGGCTTTAAGTGTAATAAAAACTTCTTTAACAAAAAAAAGTGACCAGATAATGAACAGAAATTTTAAGATAGGTGAGAAATTTAAGTAAGCCAAAAGGGACAAGAGTAAGTTGAAATGTCATAATTGTGGCAACAAAAGTCACTTTGCTCTGGAGTGCATTCATTCCAAATAGACTCAATCCTCAATGGGTCATATAGCTAGAGATTGAGAAGCATGTGTAGAGTTTCAATGAATTAGTTACTATAAAACATGGATTTATGTAGGAAGCGACGTAAAAATTGGAATTGCTTAGTCCCTCACACTCTTTTCCTACATGAGGTTCTTTATGATCCAAATATTCAACATAACTTAGTCTCTATGTTAGTCCTTAATTTAGGTTTTATTTGATTTTTCATCATTCAGTGATAAAGTTGAATTTGGGAACAATAAACTTTGGTACTATATTTATTTTGGATGGTTTTATAAACTTTGGTTCTCGATTTATTTTGAATGGTTTTATACTTCCTTAACGATAATTATGTGTTGACCACATGATCCAAAATGGATTGTCCCTCTTCTCCACAAAATAACGAGTCAAGAATTTTGTACCACATTAGGTAAGAATTTTCTTTGGATATGGCTTATAAAATTCTTGGCAACCAATTTCCCTAGGACCTAGCCCATACATCTATTGTACCGCCTCCCTTATTGCTTCTAAGTTTGGTGGTGTAGGTGGCTGCATAAAAGGTTGGGAAATTTGTTGTCCCCTATTAGCACCTACTCCTAAGGGTGGGTGTACGATGTTCCCAAGCCTCCAGCAAAAGGAAGTGGTTCATTATAGACTTTAGGTTCTGTAACTGGGTTGGTGTGAGCAACAAACCTTTGAGGATTCACTGTTATAACAGCATTAAGACATCCACCAATTACACTTACCAGAGTTACATTATCTTTCTTATGGGGAGGAATGTCAGAATTGTCAACATGCACATGTGAGCGGTGAATATCACCAACTTCATGAAAAATACCGAAGTACTGCCCCCTGAGTTCATCGAATAGTTACCTTGCAGGTCTATAAGCAACTTCTTGTTTGTATTGTCTCGCTTCTCCCATAACTCATGAGATTGCTTCTAAGAGCTTCCCTGGGATTGAGATTGTTGTTCTGGTTCCTCTACAATGGTCTTGGATTGATGAACTAGCTCAACCATTTGTGCTTTAAGATGTTGTGTGACTGTCAGGCTCTTGTTCTTCAATTCTTCTATCAATGCTCGAAAATCATCAAATGTGTTAGCGAAATGGATAGGTAAATCAACTGGTTGAGGATTTACCAAATTTCTTTAAATTTGCTCCACATTCCTAGAACAATCCCTTAATGTGTTGCTTATATAGCATCATATTCTAAGACTCTATGACTATCTTGCTTCAAAACTTTAGTGTCATGTTCATATTCAGAAAGATAGGTCCTAGTGGTCATGCCAAAAATATGTTGGTGAATTTTTGTCAATTTCACTTTAACATACAAAATGAACATTAGAAAATGTGCTAACGTGATAGGAAATTAAAGTGTTTCCAAAATACTACTAGAAAAATTGATTTTAGCTATTACAAAATAGTAGTAGCTAAACTATTTATTTTAGTAGCCAAATTCCTTGTAGCTAAGCTAATTTTAGCTACTACTAGTAGCTATTAGCTACTGCTTTAGCTACTACATGATGTCGTAGCTAATTAGCTACTAAAAATAATAGTAGCTAAAATGAAAAATGTAGTAGCTAATTTAGGTAAGGAGGCGACTATATATAGCTACTACTTAACTACTATATTACGTAGGTGCTAAATAGTTACTGTAACAATAGTTGTAGCTAATGTAAAGAATGTAATAGCTATCAAATTCGATTGTAGTGGCGATTATTTATAGCTACTAATTAGCTACTCGCAATAATAGTAGCTAAAATTGAGAATGCAGTAGTTTACTAAAACAATATATAGCTACTACTTAGCTACTACATGATGTAGTAGCTATTTAATGACTGAACTAGTTAGTAGCTAAGTATTATAGCTATATAGCTACTAATATAATAGCTATATAGGAGTAGCTATTTAGCAACGAAAAAAATGTGGTAGCTAATAAGTGTAGCTATTTAGCTATAATATTAGTAGCAAAATTGTAATAGCTATTTAGTAACTATTTTTTTTGTAGTAAATAAACAAAGTAGCTATTTAGCTACTAAGTTAGTAGCTAAATAGTAGTAGCTATGTGGTTAAAAATATTTAGTAGCTATTTAGCTACTGTGTTAGTAGTTTAATAGTAATAGCTATTTAGCGATTAATTTTTGTAATAGCTATGTAGTATAACTATTTAGCTATTGAGTTAGTAGCTAAACGGTAATAACTATTTAGTGACTAAACTAAGGTAATCGCTAAATTTATAATTAGATTAAATTTATTAAATTACATTTATTAAATAAATAAATAAATAAATAAATTATTAAATTATTAGAACCTTAGAACAAATAATAAAAAAATTAAAATGAAATAAAAATTATAAGATCCTATAACTGCAAAAAAATAACGCCCAATCGAATAACATAAACCAAAATAATGTACTAACCTATTCTTTGATAGCTAAACAAAATGTATCTCAAAAAAGTTCAACAATAGGAATGTTCACATATCATCGATGGGGGGATCATCTGTGGTGGGGTCATTTGTAGGGGGTCATCCATGTGAAGTCAGAGGCCGATGAGGAGATCTCGTGTTGATTGAGCTAAAGCCCTCGCAGAGAGCCTTAACCTCATCAGCTTCTCTCGATCTCAAAGACTTTAACCTAAGATCTAATTTCCTTTCACACCTCCTATTGAACCTCGTCCTTGAGTTGCTCAAGCAGCTCAAGATCATTCCTAGATAAGCATGCAGTGGAATGGTAAGATGGGCCACTCATGTATGCTAAAGATCGATCACCTAATTCGTATATGAGTTGCTGGCGTTTTTTATCAGCTGCCACAACTCGTAAGTATGTTACATCTTCGTCGATAGGTGCAGTGTTCTCTTCTGAACCTTCATCTATTTGTACCATCCGTTGCATTTATTGATGCCCAACTTCCTACAAAATTGGAATAGATATTCAGACAATATATGAATGTATAATAAAAAAAACTTGAAGTAATATAATATACTTTTAATTTATTAACCCTGATTTGGAGAGCCTTCTTGTCAACCCATAGAGGAATGGTCTGTAAGGTGCGCCTGCCGATGGATCCGGGATTAGGGATGGCTTCTTCTTGGTCTCTTTCTCCTATATAGAAATATTAGTAAAATTAGAAGATATATGTGACGCCCCTATCCTGGGGGTCTCGTTGACAACTCATCAACCCGCGGAAACCTGTGGATATCGGGTGCTTTGATATCACACTCACGTGTCTCATATATTGAGACTCATTTCTGTATAATTTGCTTACAAATAACCAATTTCTTATAATATTTCACAAGAGTTTGATGTACAACTCTTTTACGCTTTTACATGCCAAAATATATTAAAACTAGATTATTCTAATATATTTTACAAAATGCTTCTCAAGGCCACAACCCTTCCTTCTTCGTACTCACGGCCTCGAAGGAGCACCGTCTTCTCATGTACCTGAAGGACTCATTGCCAAAGTCCCTTTATTTCCCACCCAAAAATCAGTCCTAAAGTCCAGCTAATGCGTATGATCAAAATAGGGTAGCTTCCCTTGGTTCAAAATGCAACCAAACATTCCCCTTGGGGCAAGCCACCACCACACAACCCTTAAGATAGAAAATAACCAAAGTAGGAGAAGACATACCTCTTGGATTTTGTCGAAACTCCTTGTTTCCGGTCTCTACGCTGGGAAGCACTTTTCTTCTTGCTCCCCCAAAAACTGCCGGTCCGATTGCCGGGAAACCTTGAAAGAAGGTAGAGCTTCTCTCTCTAAGCTTTCTCCCTCTTTTCTCTTTCTCTTCTCTCTTCCAGATTAGTACCCAAATAGTGCTATTTTGAGCCCTGTTTATAGCAGGTTTTGAGCACTTTTTGTGTACTAATCAACTTAAATAACCCAATTGATACATTGAGGTCCCGGCTTTGCTACTAATCACATTTTTGTAGCTATTTTTGTAGTTTTGCAGGCCAAATACCTCATTATCTTCAATCCGATTCAAACACGATGAACCCGAGCCGAATTCAAAGATGCATGATCGAACTAGAGGAAATTTGGAGCAAAAATGCTGAAGAGAAGGAAGTCACAGTGAAAATTTTGCAAGGTTACAAAATTCGCACCCGAATCCCTCGCAGTTGCGAAATTTCGCAACACCGCCCGCACTCATGCTGTTAATCGGCTAATTCGCTTTTATGGCTTGCATAAATCTACCCTTTATGTAATTTTGGTTCCTTTATACAATTTTGTAATTTCCTTAGTATTGAGCATCTATATAAGCTAAGTCAAGCTTGTAACATCAATCAACTTTTAGTCCATCAATCACTCAATAAAATTGGGAGCTAAGCTCTTTCTCCTCCCCACTGTTTGTGATTTTCTCCTTTTCCTTCACTTTCTTGCACTTTCACCATCCAAACACCCCCTGGTGATGAGCGACAAAATCAGGGGATGCTTGGCTAAGGCCCTCATCCTGAAGAGGAAGGCCACCGGGTGTTAGTTTTGGAGGTAAAACTAATTGTTCTTTGCTTTTCATAAGCATTTATGGTGTTTATGCTAGCTTCTCACCTTAAGTTAAAATCTCCTGGGGCATGCCCTCACTAACGTGTATTTGGCAAGCTTTTGGGTTCAAGAATACTTATCACTAGATCCATTGATCCCAGCTTAGTTGTCTCCTATTAGTTATCAGAGGGTAGTAGGTTTAGGAGGTTTGAGCCACCGTCCGGGAGCATTTATGCTCATTGTCATTGTTCAAGAGGAAAAAATTATAGGTTTAGGTTTTAAAGCTAAATGAAGATTCGTTCAGAATGACTATCATTCTCCCACGCGTAGGAAAGACCCGAGGACATGTCGGCTGCCTTAGAGCCCTAACTTTGGCCTGAGACTTCAAGGAGTTCTCTCTTTAATTTTATTTCAATTTATTTCCCAAAGATTCACCACATCAAACCCCCAATCGCTTTTACAAAACTCAAATCCAAAAGTGAGGAAAACACCATTCTCATCCACTCGCAACCTTTCTCACGAAGAAAACCCATCCTTGTGTTCACTCCCAGACCACTATACAAAGAGCTTTGCTACTGGGTAGTAGAATCTTAGATACAAATTTTGTCGATTTCGTACACCTACTTCGCAGTTTAATCAAATGGCCGCTGTCTGGGAGTTCTAGCGAGAAAGAGAATCCTATGAACTTCTGTGATCCACATCACAAGTATTGCGGAATTCTCATTTCTTTGATTTTACCGTTTTTTCCCCATTTACACCACCGCAGGAATTTGGAATTTTGTAAATGCTCATACGCATTTTTCCTTGTTTTTCTTTTTTAACTAACATCAACCTCTTCTCGTAGCCTTGTTTTGGCTGGGTTTCGCTTTGTCGCGGTGTGTGTTCATATGTTTTTTATGCAAGGATAGAAACACCGCAGCATTGGAAAGGCTTAGTGCCCAGCTTGAACAAGGGTGTGAAATTAGTCTCTGTGGCAAAGAAGGATGGAGCCCCCACTCAAGAAAGAGGCAGAGCCAACAGTGGGGTCTACACAGGGAGCCCAATGCCCACAGTCAATGAGGGATCACATACAAATTTCCCAAGGGTGAGTGCACCCTAATGCATTATACCCCCTGCTGAGGTTGTGGCAGTGAGGCCTTATCTGGTGCCCTTGCTTCCAACTTTTCATGGTATGGAAAATGAAAATCCATACACACACATCCGGGATTTTGAAGAAGTTTGCACAACTTTCAAAGAGGGTGCAACCAATATGGACTGTCAAGTCGAAGCTTTCCCTTTCAATTTCTAAAGACAAAGCCAAAATTTGGCTTAATTCAAGGCCAAGGACCATCAAAGAATCGGGCGTAGCCGGGCAGTGCACTTTTGAAGAAGTTCTTCTCAAGGCTCCACGCACCAACAATTCAAGAGGCAAATCTATACCGCGTTTCTCATGACAATGAAAATTTTTATCGCGGTCGAAAGGTATTTCGGGAGACCATCGTTCCGCCCTCACCATAGCTTTGATACCGGATGCCGGTGAATCACTTTTATGATGGGATGTCCTCATGAAGCAATCAAGAAACCATGTGTGGGGGGGACTTCCTGAGCAAGAATCCAGATGAAGCCATGGATTTCCTCAACTATGTGGCTGAAAGGGATTGGATGAGCCAAACCCAAGGGAGGTAGAGAGAATGAAGCACACAACAAATCAAAGGGGAGGCATACATTCACTGACATAGGACGTGGAACTAAAGGCTAAGTTGTCCACCCTGACCATAAGGATGGAAGAACTTGAAATAAGAAATCGCCAGAGGTACTGCAAGGATCGCATTACCTGCATTCTCCAACCATGCTTCACTTGCCAATCCACTGGTCACCAAGGAGAGCATTGTCCAATTTCTCCCTCAATAAGGGATTTGATGGTTGAAAATGCAAATGTTGTGGGCCAAAATAGGCCACCAAATGATGCCCAATATGGCAACACCTACAATCTCAACTGGAAGAACCACCCCAACCTCTCCTGGAAGCCTAAACCTCCAAAGATATGTCCCCCGCGCACGCCAGCCAGCCATTAACAATAAGGGTCCACCTCTCGCAGCCAGCCAGCCACCACCAAACCTCATCACCGTTGAGCAAGCCATCATGAATTCGGTAAGGTGGTGGGAATTTTGCAGGTGGCGTAAAAGCTATTAATGCTCAATTGAACCAAAGAATAGAAAATGTAGAAAGCTCCATGAACAAAAGAATTGATGGGCACCACAATATCCTCAACAAAAAAATTGATACCCTGCAGTCATCCATCATAAGTCTGACCAATCAGCAGCAGGTGAAGGAGCAAGGGAGAGTTCCTCCTAAACACCGTCCATCCTGGGTGGGAGTGCATGAATTAAGCTATACGAGTGAGCTTGCACCAAAAATGGATGAAGTTAAGGCCATTATCACCTTGAGGAGTGGTAAGGAAATTGAGCAGCTAGTGCCCAAACCTGTTGAAGAGACTAGAGAAGAAGAGAAAGTAGAGCCAAAACACATGATCCTTAAAGAAGATTCGATGAAGAAAAGCATGCCTCCTCCATTTCCCAAGCACCGAGAGAGGCAAAGTTAGCGTCTCCGCAGCAAGGCGCATCCTGGAAGTGCTGAGGCAGGTAAAGGTGAACATCCCACTGCTTGACATGATCAAACAAGTTCCAACCTATGTTAAATTTCTAAAGGACCCAGCACGCTTAAGAAAGGGCTGGGTATCGACAAGAATTCCTTCCCCGACCGAACAAGGCTCCATCATCCGCAAAACCTTGGTGAAATACAAAGATCCAGGATCCCCCACCATCTTAGTCAACATTGGAGGGATCTGCATAGATAAGGCACTGCTGGATTTGGGAGCCAGTGTCAACCTACTGCCATACTCAGTGTACAAGTAGTTAGGTTTGGGGGAGCTGAAGCCTACCAATATCACCCTATCCTTAGCTGATTGATAAGTGAAAATCCCAAAGGGAATAATGGAGGATGTTTTGGTGAAGGTGGATAAGTTTTATTATCCGGTAGACTTCGTGGTTCTTGATACGGAGCCTGTAGCAGAGGGCATTAACTAAGTGCCCATCATACTTGGGAGGCCATTCTTGGCCACATCTAATGCCATAATCAACTGCCGTAATGGAGTCATGTAGCTCTCCTTTGGCAATATGACCCTGGAGCTCAACATTTTTCACCTGAGCAACAAGCATAAGTCAACAGAGGATGAGGAGCAGAATTCAGATGAAGTATGCCTGAGTGGTACAAGTGTGGGAAAACATAGTGCACAAGAACTGCAGGAAGAACTAATGAAGAACAATGAAGCTAAGCACGAAAACTAACTACCGCTCACTCCTCCTGCAACCGCAGGATCCCATAAATCACCCACTAGAGAGCGTGGATGCTTAACACAAAGGAGAAGCTAGATTCAACTACAAAGACACCACCGCAAGCATGGAGGAGCCCTCCCTGACCCCCCCATAAACCTCTGCTATACACGTGGGAGTGGTTCCCGAAGAACCCTGGAAACCACTCCAATTTTTGATGAAATTTTTGTTTTACATTATTTTAAGTTTTAATCAGGATTTTTCTTAATATCCTCAAATTTTAGAAAATTTTCTCAATTTTAAGTTTAACTCCTCACATCTTATTGGTTTTCATTTTTGCAGTGTGTCAAGCAACATAGCCGGAAGTTAGTGGAACTCGCACCCTCAAGTAGGTGCACTATTCATCTCTCAAGCCATTGTCACGCAAAACCTTCTCAAGCTTCCCCACTCTTCCATAAATTCTCCCCATTTTTTGAGCCACCCATTTAATGGCCAATTTATGGCCATTAATGGGCAAGACCATTCACCTACCCCTCCCCCAGCAGGATCAGCTCCTCCACCACTAGCCCCTGCAGATCCCCTCGCTGATGTACCGTGCAAACAGCCAACATCGTACCACTCCACCTAGCAGCACTGTACCGTCCACAGTCGAGATGATTCTTCATCACCCACCCACCGAGGGAGAGGTTTCACTTCCTCCACTCAACTTTCCACCCACACCCCATTACGTACAAATGGCATAATTTTTTGGCTGGGGGAGAGTTAGTGTTGGAAGTGATGTTCATACTGCTGATTTTAGTTATGTTTGTACCACCTGCTCAGCAAAGCCCATTTTTGTATGTTAATGGCTTGCTGTATACTTCATTTTGAAAAAGTTGAAAATTTTGTGAAATACATTGTTATATATTTCAAATAGCTCCATGTTTCTACACTTTTGTAACCAATTTTTTTCCCCCATTTTTTTGTATGGTTTGCCTATTCCGTGATTTGAAAAACTGAAATACTACAAATACCATCAATGCTAGACTAGTTCCATGCATGATTGAGTTGTTAGTCGGTTGAAGACCCTGGTATTCAACCCTTGTCTTCCACCATTAGCTAACCAAACACACGCTTGCACTTCGCCTTTCTTCTCGTTAGGCTGAGAAGCTGCATCCCCCCACCCCCCCCGCCCTTACTTTGCAAAACCGGCCTTAGCTTTGTTGACGACCTTTAATAGGTTAAGGACCCCATGAAAAGAAGGCCAATGTGTCTTCCAAAAGAAAAGAAAAAGAAAAAGAAAAAGAAAAAGAAAAGAGAATAGAAAAGACGCGATGCTTTGCCTTGAAACTCGAGCATGGTCCGAGGGGTCTACAACGAAAGCCTTTAAAGCCTGGTGCCCTAAACCAACTGGTTGGGAGCCACCGACTTGGGCGTTCGCCACGCGGACGGGCAGAAGCTTGGGCCGAGTCAGGCGCCGCCGGATTCTTCGAAATCATTCGAGTCCGGTGGAAACTGTAGGAGTTAGTGGTCGAAAAGATCCTTTGACTTGATGCCCTGTAAACCCAGGTCGGTCAAGTCACCTGTGATCCCCTGCCATGACCTGACTCGTGAGGTCGAAGTTCTCATTGCATCCTACAATACAAGAGAGGGTGTGAAATAAGAGTGGAACTCGATCATTTAGATGGTTAGCAAATCAAGGTATCATAAAGTGGCTTGGTTGGGGAGAGTAGTTTAGCGGGAATTTTATCGGTAAAAACTATCACCTAAACACTAGATTTTCGTGGAAGTTCTGGGTTGGATTTCCTTGAATGGACACCCATTCAAACTTGTTCCTGTATGAATTTATTCTCCCAAGTCGGTTTTTATGCGTAGTCCCAATTTTTCATACTCGAGGGTAGGCATTACTTATATAGCTACCACTTTTTTGAAATGCATAACTCTCTCGCATACACATAACCCGTATGATCGTCCTTCTTTATCATTGCTAAGTGACCAGCAATGCGTCGGTCAGATTAGTACCCAACAAGGCTATCGAGCCTGCTTATAGCAGGTTTTGAGCACTTTCTTTTTGTGTACTAATCAACTTAAATAACCCAATTGGATACATCGAGGTCTCACTTTGCTACTAATCACATTTTGTAGCTATTTTTTGTGAGTTTTGCAAATGCCAAATACCATTATCTTCAATTCGATTCAAACACGATGAACCCGAGACGAATTCAAAGATGCATGATCAAACCAGAGGAAATTTGGAGCAAAAGTGCTGAAGAGAATGAAGTCACGTTGGAATTCCCCGTGGTCACAAAATTCGCAACCCCGCAATTCCCGCAGTTGCGAAATTTCGCAACACCGCCCCGCACCTCATGTCGCTTGGATTACTTTCACCCGCTGTACTTTGAACAAATCTACCCTTTATGTAATTTTGTAATTTCTTTAGTACTGAGCATCTATATAAGCTAAGTCGTGCTTCTGTAACATCAATCAACTTTCACCCATCAATCACCAACAAAATCACGCCCAAGTTTCCTCCTCCCGCTGGCTCAGGATTTTCCTCATTTTCCTTCACTTTCTTTGCACTTTTTTCACCATCCAAACACCCCTCGTGATGAAAAAATCAGGGATGTTTGGCTAAGGCCCCATCCTTGAAGAGGAAGGCCACTAGTGTTAGTTTGAGGTAAACTAATTGTTCTCTCTTGCTTCATGTAAGTATTTACGGGTGTTTGCATCCCCGCTCACCTTAGGTTAAATCTCCTAGGGCATGCCCTCACTAACGGCATTGCAAGCTGGTTTAGCTGACACTCATCACTGCATCCACTGATACCCGCTAGTCACTCCTCATTAGTTACCGTAGGTAGGTTTAGGGAGGTGTGTTTCGTTCCCCAATCGGGGGAGCACGTTCATTAAATGCCATTGTTGGAAGAGGAAAATTATAGGCCTAGTTTTAGTTGAATGAAGATCCTGTCGAAATGACTATGTCATTCTCCCCAACGCGAGGAAAAAGACCCGAGATTGGCTGCCTGCCTTAACCCTAACTCAAAGGGTCTCGAGATCAGGAATTTCTTTAACTTTTATTTCAATTTATTTCCGGGGCCACCATCAGTCCCCACTGTTTTTACAAAATCCTGAAATCCAAATAGGAAACACCATTCTCAATCCACTGCAACTCTTCTCTCAAAAAAGAAAATCCATCCCTGTGTTCGAATTAGACTCACTATACCCGCAAAGAGTTCGCTACTAAGCAAGAGGGAATCCTAGGATACAAATTTTGTTGATTCCGGTACATCCCACCGGTTGGTTCAAGATGGTTAAGTTTGGAGAGTACTTTTTGCCACATGTCAGTACCCCATTGGCTCCTTGGATCACCTTTATCACCTTATCCATCTACCATGGATTTCTCTCCAATCATGTGTTGCCACATGCTCTTATGGGCCCCACTTAAGCTCTTTGTTTGACTTAACTTGCACTTGACACGTGACACAGTGTCAGCCACTCTACACGTGCCAAGTGCCTCGTACTACCCCTGCCTCAAACAAATCCTGTGTGGAAATTTCGACCGTCTCAATTCGACATTATGAGTTTGATTTTGTATACGATTCCAACCTGAAGTCCGTTTTGTCATCCGAGATCTAGAAAAATTCAGATTTTTCCATTGAAATTACCGTTTTACATTTTTTCAAAAAATTGAATTTTCTCGGGTCTTACATTCTTCCCCCCTTAAAAGAAGTTCATCTCGAAATTCCATGCACATTCACATCACTCGCATGCATATGTAATGTGCACTATCTCATGCATGTAAACTAGCCATTTAATTACTAAACGACTAGACTATGTACCTTCATCCCTAAATAAAAAGGGATAGGTGGCCCACATTGTGTCTCGCTCCTCCCATAAAGGTTGCCCTCCACTCCACCTGTCGCCAATAACACCTCACTAAATACCCCAAGGTCTCATGGCCGCAAAACCGGATCCCGACTATCCATGATGTGCATTGGTCCCTCCTCGATGGTCCTATTTGTGTCAACAGTAATCTCTCCCCATTCCACTACATGAGCTGGATCTGGAGTATACTTCCGAAGCATGGAGACATGGAACACCTCATGAACACCAGACATACTAAGTGGTAATGCCAATCGGTATGCCGAACCTTACCACTCCTCTCTTAGGCATCACCTTTAAGAAGACATGCTTACCCACCTTAGACTTTAGAGGTCGACGACGCCTGTCAGCGTGGCTCTTATGTCGCATTTCTACAAAGGAGAAGATGTCGCCTTTATCAAACCCACACCTTCTCTAAGGTGTCTAGCTCTGATTCGTGATTCAGCTAATGGAGCTCTCTCCCACCTCTCGTCCCTACAAAGAAATCGATGATCACGCGGGTCTCCTATATAAAGCCTCATATTGAAGTCCCGTTGTGTAAAGATATACTTCAGACTTTGGTGGTTTGAAAAACATCTCAAACTGTTCACCGTATAGATAGTGGTGCAAAATCCATGAGGCCAGACTATGGCGCATGACTCCATGTCGTGGTAGCCGGGTAGTGCTCATGATTCTTTATTTGATAGGAACCATGAGCTACTACCCTCGATTTGCATCAAGGCGCATCCCAATCATCATGAGGCATCACAAAACCTTTGTGTACCTCTATCCACTAGGGACTATTAGAATAGGAGAGTGATAAGCCTCTTTCAATTGCAGAATGCCTTCTCACATAGGTCATTCCACTCGAATTTTAACCTCTTTCCTTGTACTCACAAACCACCCGAGGTAGACTCAAATCCCGAATTCCCTCATCCTGTAGGGTAAGAGCATCTCCAACCCACTCTCTATTTCTTATCTTTTAGCCACTTTAGCTAGCCAAACACCAAAAATTCTCTCTGACCCACTCTCTATTCCCTCTCTATTTAGATTAGAATGGCTCACGATGTGGTGAGCCATTTTAAAAAACTCTCTAAATTCTCTCTCTACCTTTTTTTCTCTCTATCTCTCTCTATATATATGTTTTACTTTTTTTAAATTATTGAAAGTTAGTGAAAATTGGGTGTAAAATAGAGAGTGTAGTTGGAGTGAATTTTAAAAAATTGCTAGCTAAAATAGTGAATTTAATATTTAAATATATTTTGAGTAGCTAATTTGTTGAGTGTGGTTGGAGATGCTCTAAGGCTTGCTAGCCAACTCATCAACTGTCCATGCCATATGGAATCGTACACGATCTGGGACAAAACATTGTGCTTGTCCCCCTTGAAACATAACACGAGTACCGTCCAGTGTGTCCATGACGGTAACCCTCCTATGCTCACAATCAATGACGACTCTATGGGCCATCAACTAGTCCATCCTAAGGATGACATCGAACTCTGATATGTCCATGGCCCTCAGGTCCATAGTGAGTAGAATCCACACGAGATCTCGACTCCTGATCAGAGCATATCCTAATCAACCTTTCGGCTTAGTTCCTAGGGAAGAATTTACATACATTGCCATTCTAGGGTTTCCACCTCTAAGCCCTAAACATCAACATTAGATGCAATAATAAGCAGGAATATGATGCATCTAAATTTAAATGACACTCTTGTGAGAGCGTAAACATACCTTGTATACCAGACTGATCAACAATCTCCATTTGTGGTACCACGAGACCCGCCTCTTAGAGATTGATCCGTCTCATGTACTAGAAATTTGGTGACAATATTAACTTATATCGTCTGCCGTCGCCTAGAAGTCAAGCTGCGAGCCATGCCATGACCTCGACCTATCCCACCTGGTCCGTAATGGGCGAGTACGCAGAATTAGTAGGTGCTTGTGCGGCTGCAGGCCCGACACCAGTTCCTTGGCCATCTTGGGGGTAGAGAACAAGGCTGCGTCGGTCTGAGTCCACTTGATGATTGGGACTGTGGTGTCCCATGTCTCTGGGATCTCTGCCTCTATGGACAATTCCATTAAAATGTCCCGGGTTAATTGTACTTGGAAACATGCTCTGTCTGGGTGGCTAGGAGGGTAGATGTCCCTTTGGATGATTGACCTTGGCCTTGGCCCTTGGTGGTCACTGACCTTATGCTGGAATACATAGAAACATAAGTCTTCAACGCTTCACGGGCTAGAAGAAGGTTGGCTCTCCTTCCTCTTGCCACTAGCACTTGCATCTTGGATGCTCCGTGCATCCTTTATTTCAATCTCTATGGTCATAGCCGTCTTGACCATATAGTCCATGTCTTGTAGGAGGAGTCCCACGATCTTGCCCTGGATGGACAACTTCAATCCATTCTCAAATTTCCTCACCTTGGCCATATCTGTGGCCACGTAGTATCAGTAAAACGGGCTAACTCTATGAACTTAGCCACGTACTCCATCACTGTCATCGTTCCTATGACTCTAGGAACTCTTGGGCCTTTGCATGTCTAGTAGTGGTACGGAAATACTTGCTCATGAAGGCTGTTGCCTCTTAATAATCTCAGGAGGTCTTAACCCGATCCACCATACTTGGGACTCACCCTCTATTTGGAATGTAGTTAGTCGATTAAGAGGATGATGCTTGACTTGAACCTTTAGATTTGCCGGACCTCCACGACTCCCACAAATCTACACTAACCTGTGCAAAGCTGGCGAATGCAGAGCTCATGGCCTCCGTAAAGGCCTATTGATCGAAGATAGGTGGTGCTTGACTTGCACCTCATGGACAACCTTTATGTCCCCAACCTTGACTTGCCATCTACATATGTTAAACGATAAAAGAGTTATTAAATTTCCATGTTCATTTTGTTTTCCAAACCCCTAAGGTTATGTTTTCCATATATATTCAATCACTCATAAATGCACACAACATGCAACACACATCATGTTATACACTAAAGTACACATAAAAACACAATGCATGCAGTGTTCTAATCCTATCCCGTGACTGCCTAGGTAATCACATATCTAAACCCTAACATCGAGCTGTGATGCTCATATCAGACACACCTTAATGACCATGGCCTAAACCCATGTCCCTCAAGCCCTAGGTACTCATGTACTTATGCTCTGATACCAAGTTATGAAGTTGGTATCAGGACCATACTTATGGATACCCACACCCAAGCTCCCTAGGTAATCGTTTACCTAAGCTCTGATACTAAGCTGTAACGCCCCTATCGGGGGTCCCGGTGGCAACGTGACACAAACGAGGCTTTTGGATATCGGGTGCTGCGATATCACGCTCACGTGTCTCCTTATATCGAGACCCATTTATGTATAATTTTCTTACAAATAACTTGATTTCTTATAATATTTCACAAGAGTTTGATGTCTGACTCTTTTACACTTTACATGCCAGAATATGGTAAAACTGGAATTATTCTGTATTTTACGGAAATTCTTCTCAAGGCTGGCAGGCCTTCTTCGTACTTTCACGGCCTCGAAGAGATGCGCCTTCGTGTACTTGAAGGACTTACGCCAAATTCCCTTTATTTCCCACCCAGAAACCGAGTCCTAAGTCAGGCCTTCAATGTGTATGATCAAAGAAATGGGTAGCTTCTCTTGGTTCAAAATGCAACGAGCATTACATAGGGATAGACACCACCACATAACCCTTAAGATAGAAAATAACCAAAGTAGGAGAAGACCTACCTCTTGGAGTTTGTCGAAACTCCCCGTTTCCTGTCTCTACTTGAAGCTCTCTACGTGGGGAATCACTTTTCTTCTTGCTCCACTGGAAACTGTCGGTCCGATCTCCGGGAAACCTAGAGAGAAGGTGGAGCTTCTCTCTCTAAGCTTTCTCCCTCTTTTCTCTTTATATTCTCTCTTCCTCCATCCCATCGGTTGGTTCAAGATGGTTAAGTTTGGAGAGTACTTTTTGCCACATGTCAATACCCTATGTCTCTTATGGGCCCCACTTAAGCTCTTTGTTTGACTTAACTTGCACTTGACACGTGGCATAGTGTCAGCCACTCTACACTTGCCAAGTGCCCCGTACTACACTTGGTGCCTCGAACAACGTGAAATTTTGACTGTCTTGGTTCGTTTTGTCATCCGAGATCTAGAAAAATTCCCGGGAGTTTTCCACTGAGTACAGTTTTACCCTTTCTCGAAGTGAATTTTCTTGGGTTTACAATATATTTGTTAAGATCTTCAAAATCAAAATAAAATTAATTAAAATTAAAAAATAGTAGTAGTAGAAATATCAAGAAGCAAAATATAAATAAAATCAATTAAAATTGAAAATTGTTTAATATTTTAAATTAAATAGTTTAAATAAGAAGATTAAGCTAGAAGGAACATAAAAAATGATTTATTAATTTAATTTCAACCATTTTCCCCTCATATTTTTGGAGAACATAGCCCTAAAGAATTATCATTGTCTTGTGCGGTGTGTTTTTGTCGTCGCCTTGTGTGGCGTATGGTTTGTGTTGTCTTAGTACAATGGTTTTAGTTTTACTTGATCTTATTTACAGCGGCTTTCTTATGCGTGGGTGATTCAAACGCCAAAACGATCAGACAGGGCATCGAATTCAAATCATGAAGTGAATCAATATATTGCAGAACTAGAGTCAGCGGGTGATGACCTTTAGTTATCCTTAGGAATTATCAAATGGGTAGGCTTTAAGCCGGTTCATTGTGCTATTAACTTGGATGTTGCATGCGTCATTTTAGAGTTTTTTATTGAATTTGATAATGTTTTTCTATCGAATGTATTGCTAGTTTGAATCAATAAAATTATTTTCCCTTCGAAAAAAAAAAAAAAAAAAAAAACATAGCCCTAAAGAAAACAAAGAAGAGACAATGAATATGTATAAGTTGAAGTTTAATATTTTTCTTAAAATAAGGAATAAGTTAAGTTTAAGTTTAAGATTCTTCTTCAATCCAATATGATTTTTTTTTTGTCAAAGAAAATAAGCAGAAATCAAGAAGGAATAAGTTGGTAAGTAATTTTCTTTATATTTCATGTTTCCCTCATATTTTTTTTGAGTAATTTATTTATATAAATTTCATAAAAAAAAATATAGCAAAGAAGAAAGTGATGGAAGGATACAATTAATAAAATTAGTCTCCTTTCAAAAACAAACATAACTACTAAGAAAACAAAAGAAAAATAAAGACAATACGTAAAAGTTTGAGAAAAATATTTGTCTTCAATCCTGTATAATTTTTTTTCTTCCAAATAAAATAAGTAGAAATCAAGAAGGAATAAGCTAAGTTTAAGTTTAAGATTTTTTTTCAATCCTATATGATTTTTTTTTTCTTTCTAATAAAATATGTAGAAATAAAAAAGGAATAAGTTGATAAGTAATTTTCTTTCTATTGCATGTTTCCCTTATATTTTTTGAGAGTAATTTTGTGACGCCCCAAAACTTGGGGGTCCCATTGATAGCCATCAGCTAGCAGAATTTGCAGTGGATTTAGAACGAAATGCCTGCTATTGTATCCATTTATCGGGATCCATATTTTCCACAAAAATCGACGAGTCTCCTTTGTTCGAGGAGCTGCGCGATATAACTGTATCACAATATATCCATTACCCATCCAGGGTCTCAACAAAATTAGTAATGACCACACAGGGTCCATCTACCCATATCCCAATATACAACTATATCACAATAGTCCATAAGAGTTTATTACAACACTCTTATATGGAACATATAGATACATGTCAAAAAAACTACCCAAACCACAATCCGACTTTCTTCACAATTGAGGCTTCTATTGAGTGCCGTCCTCCAATGTCTGTCCTGTACCTGAAATGTGGTCCCACGATGGGGTGAGCAATGCCTAGTAGAGAATAATTCCTACAAGGGCTACTCCCTATCAAAGTGCATATGCAATGCCATTTCCGCATTGAGTAAAAACATACATTCTTATAAATATACCACATGCCATGGATGAGAATATGACTGCACCTAATCCCATTAATGAGTCGCCGACTCTCTCACATGCACATTGCCAAAGTCGTAGCTTCATCATTATCATTCCATCGATGACCATTTTCAAGAACTTAAGCTTTTGTTTTATAAATCAAAATCTATTGGACAAAACTAGATATTCTTGTTTTACCAAGTCCCATGTTTTAATGGGTAACAAATTTCCAGAACTCCTTTGCGGGCTTCGATGCGCCTTGCCTTTATGAAACTTTCATCATTTGATACATATGCAACCAAGAATGCGGGTTTTCACCAGAAGTATCTATGTAGCACCACATTCCCGAGCTGGGCGATTAGTACGGATCGAACGAGGATTAGTTTGCTGGCGAGTTCATTTACCAAAACATATACAAAAAAAAAAAAAAAATTATTCCACGGGCCGACATTCCATTCGTATAAACATTTTTCGGATAATATTAGGCAGTTTTCAATTCGGACCCTATAAGCGCATTCTTGAATAACGCATTTATACAAGTGGCGTTCATGCCTTTTCAAATACATTCTGAATGATATTCTTAGAGTTCACTTTTCTTTAAACACATTCCATAAATATCCAAAACAAAATGAAGTCAAAACTATATTCTTCTCATGAAGACTTTACATCATTGAATTCAATGCCACTTGATTTCAGAAATATCATGAATGGAATGATATGCATGGACAGAGCATTTACTTATACTCCGCTCTGTTTGACGGTGACTCCACACTCGGCGATCTTTGGTCCTGCTACTTTCTACTTGGTACTTGTGCGATGACAAAAACAACGCGCTAAGCATTTTCATGCTTAGTGGTTCTATACGATTCTCTCTTTATTTCAGTTTAAATAAAATCATGCAATTTCATAAGACAATGCTTTCGTACTTTCTTAAATGACCAATGCAGTACAATACATACATAAAGATATATTTCCATTTAATCAATTACTATTCATTGGTCATCTCAAACTATGCATTTTCATGTGAAACAAATCATTCAGATCATAAGTCATGAACTTTTCAATCTCATTATCATTTTACTCTTATTAACTTATGCTTTCGGTGCACCGATAGCGAATCCTTCGGCAACCTGATCCAATACGAGGCTGCGAATCTGGCTCATATATATATATAAAGTTTGTACTCGGTTGGTGTACACTACCGATACTATCTCGTTAGACTCTGGTCGATATACTTTACAATAAATCGTTTAATTTGAGCTCTTATTGGTACTTGATTTATGCTTTAACTTCGAATTCTAACGGTTAACATTCTTTTAAAGAAGACATTAAAATCATTCCAATACAATTTACAATAGTATATATATATACATTTAGCCAAAACCAGAACATTTTGCTCATGCAATTTTTTAGCACAAGTGTTTCATAAGCAATTGTCTCGAATCTCCTTCAAACAAATCATTTCAAACACAAATCATGTACTTTCTTGTCGATCATTTCCAAAATTTTAAATCATTTAAAATTATTCAAATATTTTAGAAATAGAGAGAGAGTTTGAGAACAAACCAAAAATCGTCGCTTTGATTCCAATCTTCGGAATCTCGACTTCAATGCAGGTTTTCCTCCTCGTTAGCCCTATTCAAATACAATGACAATCACATATTAGTCTGTTATTCTAGGAGTTTTTGGTTAGGGTTGATGTCACCACCTAATACTCCTTCATTTTGAAAAAATTTTACGGGGACACATGTGAGACCTAGGAAAATCCCAGTTTCCTAAGGAAGGATAAAATGGTAATTTCGATTAAAATCCAGGAATTTTTCTAGATCTCGGATGACAAAGCAGACGGCACGAAGTTGAAATCGATCTGTGAATCTGGCTACCACGTCGAATTTCGTCGAATTCGGGAGCCCGATCGGAATTTCACGTTTTCGAGGCACGCGTAGAGGAGTCGCGGGACATGGCTTTATAGGTGGCCCAAGGAGGCGCCAGCCACGTGTCAGAAGCTATGGGAGAGTCAAACTTGAGGCAAGTTTGGGTCATAGGTGACCTTGGCATGATCTTAGTATTAGAGGGAAATCTAAGTTAGATGGATAAGGATAAAGTGTAATCCCATGGTCCAATGAGAAAGGGACAATTGGCATAGAGAGGACTTTCCTCTTGACCAAGTCTCCCAAATCAGTTTGGGGAGGAAAGAGAGAGCAGACGGAGAGAGAAAGAGGAAGGGGTTTTTTAGAGAGAGAGGCTCCACCTTCTCTCTAGAATTCCGTGATCGGGCTGAGTCGAACTAGGCGGGCAAAGCCAGAGTGCTCCCAGACAAGGACTACACGTGGGTACCAGTTTTGGGGAGTTTCTACAAACTCCGAAGGTAGGGTTTTTCTCCTACTTGTTTTACTTTTTGCTTAAGGGTCATGTAATGGATGGGGATTTGTTGAGGCCTGGATGGCCGTGGTTTCGGTTCCAAAAGATTTGGACCGACTGAATAAATCCTTGGAATGGTTTGGGCTGATCCACGTGGACTGTTTAGCAGTTTGTGTGGTGTTGTGTTTTTGCCATGAAAATAACATGTTGATTGTGATTTTGTGGGCAGTTCCAAGATGAATTTGCTTAGGATTGTCTATAGCCCATGTGAGCTAAGTTTTATGTTATTATTATAAAGCTGGAATAACGCGTGTATGGAATTAATTTGTTAATATATGCATGAGTGATATATTAGCATGTGTTGGATGTTTGTGTGTCATTGCATTGCACTTAGGTGGGGAGTAACCCAAGTAGGGAAATTCCACTACTGGGCATTGCTCACCACGTCGTGGGAATATATTTTTCAGGTACAGACGTGCCAGGGATGGATGCATCACACGGACCTCGAGAGGCGAAGAAGCGGCCAAGATGGCCTTATCTTGAAATTTGTAAGGTCACGGGCAAGAGACCCATTTTATTTTGTATAAATTGTAATAGGTACAATTGTAAACAAATCATTTTTGTATAAAATATACATTTTATGAGTATGATGTGTAGGCTAAGTGGTCATTTTTACACGTGTACGTGCCTCATGACTTGAGACATGTAATTTCCATGGATTGTGGTGAATCCATGACACCCCGGGTTTTGGGGCGTCACAACATGAGCCATATTTTGCTCATGATTCCTTCAAGAAAATTATATCTCTATGAGTATATTTTTATTAGGAATTGGAATCATCTCATTTGGATCACCTAAACTCCAAGGATTCTGGCATTTAATGCCAAGCGATCGATATACTTTCTTCATAAATTACCTCTTTATTCTCTCAATTTCAGGGGTCTTAAATCCATAAATTGGTAATAGTTCCTTCTATGAATTTGAAGCTATGGTTATAAGGTTTCTTCTCCAATTGGAATCATCCAATTTGGATAAACCAAACTCAAGTTATTGCATTTTACATCCAGACTACTCCAATTTGCAAGGTAGAATCGAATTTGTTCTTACACATAGCTCCATTTGGCGATTTAAAGAACTTTAGGTAACAATTTCCATACATTTCCTTCAAGTAAATTATTCCCCTAGAAGTATATTTTAACCAAAATTTTGAATCACTCAATTTGGATGAGTGAAACTCAACTTATGGCTAAAACACCATAACACCCAAAACAAAGCATACCCGTGAGCTACTTGAACTCACCTTTAAGCTCATATTCGGGAGCGTTAGAGCTACAATTTGCTCCTGATCACTTCCATACATTTGTATCCCTATCTCTTATGGTTCTTTACCAATTAGAATCACTTCATTTGGATGATGATAACTTAACCTATAGCCAAAACAAGAACAAGGGTTTTGACAAATTTTTGACAACATTTCCTTTGAAAACCCAACATTATCCTTTTTACAACCATTCCTCAAAACCAATCCAAACCAATCAAAACAATGCAAAACAACCTCAAACTGAACTAAAACTTCATCCAAGAACCTTTTATACCACATTTGAGGTTTTATTAAACTAAACACAAAGTAGAAAGGGGGTTAGGGTTTGGTTTTTCATACGCCAAATAACAGTTCTCTTTCCTTTCTTTTCCTCATTCTTCTTGATCAACATCCCTTGATTACATGAAGGAGAAATCACAAATCCCTTCCTTTCTCCCAACCGGATGTACCTAGCCCTTCTCCCTCTTTTCCTCTTTTAAGCTAATGTGAGAAAATGGCATTTTACAAGACAAATTTGGTCTTGAGTCTTAATTATTCATAAGGCCTTGTTTGGCCCTCTCATTAAATCCACTTTTCTCATTTTTTCCATTTTAACACTTCATTTCATTTTCATTTCATTTCACTTCATTTACATTTTGGCAATTCCATTCTTCATTTATGACCCTTAAGCCCCCATTTGACATTTTTACCAAATTTATTTGGCTTCCTATAGAATTTTAAAGTTATATATTTTTTTCGTTCTTAGGATTTAAATTCTGGAAAAATTTCATTTACTTTATTTTATGCTAAACATGTTCTGAAACTATTTGGGTATTTTAGAGGCGTTACAATCTATCCCTCCTTGCTATACCCAACACACGTATTTTTCATTTCCTTTTTCTATTATGCAACCGTGAGACTTTGGACGTTGTCCCATTTTACCGAGCCCACCATCGAACACTAAACACAGTGTTGATCTACCATGTACTCACGACATACCATTGAACACCAAACACAGTGTCGATTTACCAACCATGCACTCACACCCATTTAATACGATGTCCCCGTGCATATGCAATACAAGATGCCATTGCATGTTATATCATGTCACATGCGCAATGAATGCTATGGACAACCACGATCCACACCACTTACGATGTCATGGACATTCACATCACCTACATATGACTTTATAAATCATTTCATTTTATGTGGTATCATGCAAGCATATATCAACATTCACATTCAACATGTCATTCTATGATCAAGCAATGACACACACAAACAAGCCATGTAATGGCCATTGCACATAACAATTCATCATACGTCAAATTGTTGGAGTACACATATTGACATCAAACACATAAGTAGTGGCACACTCCTGATCGAGCCATGTCATGGCCATTTGCACATATAAACATCTCCGTCAACATGTTAGAGCACATTGATACCCAAACCGTCACTCTTAGTCAGCGACATGATCCTCAGACTTGATTTAGTAGTAAAGAGATGCCCCTGAAAACATTCTACACAACAAGACATCTTAGCCAAAAATAGTTCAGACTTAGTTAGAGACTATTCCCTAACGATCTCGAAATTTGGACACAAACCATTAAACAACCTAAGTTGTACTTGATCGAGAAATTGACCATAACTTGAAATTTGTACATATCCCGATTTAAGGTGATTAGCTACACATCAAGTTCACCGAGATGGCTATAATTTCCATGGAGACACTAGTCAAATTCCCTCTTTTTCCTAATCGAAAATCGAGTCCCAAAATGCGGATAGTATGTAGGATTATTTCACATCATATCAATATAGCGGTTAAGTTCAATAATCAAATTTTCGATAATGATACTTAGGCACCAAATTCCATCCATCAGTAGATGGTCAGATTCTAGACTCAAAGAGCTTTCCATAGAGTCTAAGAATGTGTGAATCGGAGTTCGGACGAGAAAGATAGACCATCTAAAGTTGGAGGCTTAAAAGGGTGTAGGGCTACGCAATTGCGTGACAGAGAGCTCCTTGGTAGCTCCAGTACACACCATTTTGACCCGAAACCATCATGGAACAGCCCTTTTCCACCAGCTACAATATCCTCCCAATTGAGGCCACAAAACATGCCATAAATAAGGCATAAAACCATCCCACAATCAATCCCCGAAATCGGCCCCAAAGTGAGAATAAAACCAAAGTAGGAAGAATCCCTACCTCTTGGAGCATAGTAGAAACCGTAGGAAGCCTTAAAATACTTCCTAAACTCGAAGCCCTTGATTTCCCCAAATCCCCTCCTATGGATCTTCGGTGAAATCCCTCATTTTTGGTGCCTACGCCTAGCCCTTGTTGAGACAAAGAACTTTAACTCACAGGCTCGGCTTGACCGATTAATGAAACCCAAGAAATCGCCAGAGAAACATGAATTTCCCTCCTCTCTTTCTCTCTCTCTCTCTCTCTACCGTTTCAAAATTTTGATTTTGGGAGATATTTCTCCCAAATGAGATTTTTCCCCTTTTTATACTTTGGACATGTGGCTCACGTCGTGCCACATGTCCCCCCTTGCTCGGGTCCGTTTTTGCCCTAAAACAATTTATTTCATCCCGGTTCAAGTTCAAATTATCTTAAAATATTTTTTACAACTTCCAAGATTTTCTTCAAAAATCTCATTTTTGGGATCCACCGGAATTTATAAGCAAAGAAAAAAGTGATGAAAGGATAGAATTTAGAAGCAGCTAAAGGAATTTTGAGCCATAAAATTATCTTTATGAATTTTATGCTTATTTAATTGTTGGTTTCCGCTTTTTCAAATTTTATACATTTTTGGTAATATATTTAAGCTTTCATAGTTGATTTTTTTTCCGTTTATGTTCGGTGAAACTAAACATTGGAAATATTTTTTATCAAGTTTGAATTACAAGAGCATCATCTTGGGAATGGGCTACATAAATGAGGAAAAATGACTTTGGAAATCAACTAATTTCTCACGGTCAATAAGACTTGGCTTAAGTGGTTAAGAGTTTAGGTTGGCATAGGGAGAAGAGGGGTCTAGGATTCGAGTCCCAGTAGGGAAAAATTTGTGAGGAATATAACATAATACTATGATGTAATGAAAAGTGAATAGATGTAAATAAGATGTAACTAAAATGTTTAGTTGTAAAAAAAATTGAGATAAATTAAGAAAAAAAGAGGGTATTTTGAGAACATCTTTATGTTATTTTCTAATCACTGCTTTATAAAATAATTAAATAAATATGTTGTGATGCTTGCCCCCAAAACCGAGAAGTCCACATGCTTATATACTATGATGTGACACTCTAAAATCCGGGGAGTCGGTGATAACTACGTCGGCCGGAATGTTAAATGAAATCGCCTTTCTGTATATTTTTCTTACAAATATACAAATTCTTATAATATTTTACAAGAGTTTGATGTACGACTCTTTTACATGCCAAAGTATATCCAAACTAGATTATTCTAATATATTTTACAAAAATGCTTCTTAAGGCCACAACCGGTGTGCCCCGTGCTGCGGCCTCGAAGAACCACTTAGTCTTCTCGTGTACTGAAGGGTGGTCCCACGGCAGAGTGAAACCGAGAAAACAGTAGTATATGCCATACTAAGGTTACTCCGCCCCTAAATTTTAACATGTAATGCAAATACATACAATCACATGCTTTCAAGTACCTATTCTTTGATGTACTTGAATGTCTACATGTTATGAATGCAGTATGCCCCTCATGACTCAAATCCTGATTTCTCATTGACTCCCTCACACCTACATATGCCAAATGTGAAAAACCGTTAAGGGCGTCCCGCCCTTGACCCTTTTTCCAAAACAAAAGCTTTTTGTTTTGTAATTCTAGACACATTGGATACCCCCAATGCCTACTTATTTCCTTACCCAGTACTGTGTGTTATGCATTTGTGGGCCACGGATTTCCAGGTTCTCACCTTAGGACACCGCATGCCTATACAACATTTTTTGCGGGCTTTCATTGACGGTTTCATGTCTAAACCATATACCAGGTTTTTCACCTGAGGGGGTGTCTATCCCTACTTGCTTCACCCATTTACACACGTACTTTTCATGCCATGCAACTATGAACCTCGATTTGGACGTTTCCCATTTTCACGAGCTCACCATGAGACACACGAACACGATTAATCGATTAACCATGTCTTCCACGACATACGGTAGACACCAACACAGTGTCTATTTACCATGTTCTCACGACATACATCGAACACTTAATATAGTGTCGATTTACCATGGGCGAACACCAAACACAATGTCAACCCTAACCATGCACTCACACTCGACTTGACGTGATGTCCTGTGCATAAATGCAATGCAAACGTCATTGCATGCCATTTCAAGCCTACATGTACGCTACGTGTCACATGCAACATATCTATTACACTACATGTAAAATGTCATGGATAAATTATATTTAATACATGTAATTATTTCCATTTTTATCACACATATATCACATAATTTCACACATTCAACATGTTATTCAATTTACATCAATAACACACATTAGCCATTCCCGGCCATAAATCTGACCATGCTTAGCCTCTAAAATGTCGGAATTAGTCAGTCGAGCTTGTGTCGAAAAACGCCTAAAACATTCAACACATTCAGCGGTGTATGCAGCCCCAAGCATTTCGGTCTAAGCCGGTTCCGAGCGAAGTTTGAGGAAGCAGACGGACCATTCTTCAACTGTACGTGACCCATCCCAATGTTCAGCCCACGGTTTGGCTTATAACTTCATCTTATTAAATTCTAGACTCAACGAGTGTGAGTCCAAGAACGCTTGAACTGAGTCAGATGAGAAAGCGGTCATTCAAGTCGACGCGACCGATTCGCAAGGGTGTTCGGAATTTCGGGCACACCCCTGTTTGCCATTCTGCTCGGGATTTTGCTGTTCTGGAACATAGTGTTCGGCCTTGGACAGTCCTGAAACCCCGTGAAACTGGTCTTTGACCATCATATAACAACAACCAACCACGTACATCTAAATTCTACCGAAAGGGGGCGAAATCACAGGCCACATAGTCCCTAGGCGTAAATAACCGAGTGTAAGGAAACCTACCTTTCGTAGCGCTCCGTGTCCTTTGCCATCTGGGCTCTTCCCTACGACGCCGGTTCGGCTCCCTCCCTCCTTCCTTTCTTCATTCTTTCATTCTTCTTACTTTTCGTTTTTCTTTTCTTCCTGCTTTCCTATTATGGATTTCCTCTCCTCTCTCCCACACACACCTCACTGGCTTCCTCCTTTCCTCCCTTCTCTTCCTTTATCCCCTCCTCCCACGCAGCCCCTTGCTCGGGCCTTTCCTTTCCATTTTTCATATTCGGTGGGGGGTGACTCATCCCCCCACGTCTTTCTCACCCCTTCCCCTCTCCACTTACTCCTCTCATGCAAGCCCCAGCCAGCCAAGGTCGCTTCATGTGCCCCTGCACCGCACATGGGAGCCAGTGCCTCACCACCTGGTGCCACGTGGTCACCATACCCCGATTCAATTGAAACACTGCTCGCCTCACCAACGGCCTTAACAGGTGCTTGGATTTCGCAGACGATTCTTAACGCAAATTGCACTGAGATCTAGGTACCCTTTCTTGTGATTATTCCAAAGAAATTACTATTTTGCCATTTTTTTTTGAAAATTTTAAATTTAAATTTTTCATAGGTTTTACATATGTGAATGATTTAGAATAAAATATTATACACAAATTATTCCGATGACATGTTCCAAATTAATAAAAATATTTTGAGTTATGAAATAGACTTTGGGAGTGCCTGGTTGAGGTGATAGGTGATTCATCTCCAACGAACTTTTATAGGCTACTTGGTAAATACTCCTTAGAGATACTGTTGATCAAGGCTAAATAAGTCCTAATGTGAAAAAGCTACAAATGGCAGCTTTTTTTATTCCCTCTTATTGAAATAGTAAATTTCCTTTTTTAAGTCCTCTTTAGGATTTTCATTAATTTTATAGCTTACAAATTATATGAATTTTTGTGGTTCTAAGTTTATTTCATATTATATTCATAAGATAATAATACGAAATGATAAAAATTTATAACAATAAATATTTATTTTTATTTTATGAAATAATATTATTTATGGTTAAATTTGTATAATTTCATATTATTTTTTATTTATGAAATAATATTCTAAATTAATTCATAAATTATAAATAATATGAAATATTATAATTTTTTGTATGGTTATATATAATAATATGAAAATGTATCACCACAAAAGTAATATATGAAATAAATAATATATTTTATACTATAAATAATAATATTTTTTTATTTAGGATTATAAGATTAATATTTTTTATTTATGAAATTATAAATAACCATAAAAAGAAATGTATTTTATAAATTTATAAATAATATTACTAAAGATAATATAAAATTTATACCTATAACCATAAATTTATTTATTTATGAAATAATATTATTTATGGTTAAATAAAATCTTCATATTTTTTATTTATTGTTATAATTTCTATATATTAATTTTTATTTATTTCAATGTGTTACATCTAATCAACTGCTTTACCATATATATATATATATGAGTCTTGTAACTCCCAAAAAAACAATTCAATTTGTAACCCTTTTCCATTTATGACCCATCAATCCTTATCATATCTTCTTTTTATTATTTTGGTGGAAACATAAGGAGGATGGAAACCTCTCTGAAAGTTGAAAAAACTATATGAAAGAGGTGAAAAAACCAAAGCAAAGAAAAGCGAGGAAGAAAAAACTATAAGTTCTTTATTATTTATCTTGTAAAATTTTATTATTATATTATATGAAGCATATTTATACACACATATATCCGCTTGTAGCAAATTGATCTAAATGTATGAAATTAGAACTATTAAATAAATAATTTTTTACTTCCAAGAATGAGGCGAATATATATTAATATGGAAGAAAAAATAGCCAAAAGGCGCCTAAACATATACATGGTATACAAGGAGAAGCCAAGAAGGCCTAAACAAAAAGTCAGGTGTGGAAAATTTTACCACCCAAAAACCGTGAATCAGAGTGTGAAACCCCGGTACTAATTTTCTCGAAAAAGTGGCAAATGGTAATTTCGCCAAACCGTGAATTTTTCTAGATCTCGATGATAAACAGACTTCACCGCTGGAATCGCCTTGCGAAATTCAGCTACCACGTTGAATTGCGACACCTAATTTGCAACGCTTTTCGAGGCAACGAGTGTAGTGCGACAAGCCACATGATTTTGTGCCACGTGTCGCTAGCATAACTAAATAATTTGAGCTCAAGTGGGGCCCACATGGACATGTGGCATTCCCTAATTGGGTAGAAAATTCAAAAGTTGGTGGATAAGTAGATAAGAAACGAATGAGCCACGATGGCTTGACAAGTTGCAGTTTGTGTATCAAAGAAACATTTCTTCTCCATTTGGCCTGGTACGTGCAGTAGGGGAGAAGGGAGAGCAGATTTTTGAAAACGGGAGGTTTTAGGTGAGAAAGTGCAACTTCTCTCTAGATTTCCTGTTCTGACCACCTGACTGCCGCCAGTTGAAGCAAAGTTGTTCTATGTCGCAAAGGGCTACACAGAATATTGATTTTGTGGAGTTTTGACACCCAAGAGGTAAGGGTCTTCTCCTACTCCTGTTATTTTCGCTTTTAAGAGCTTGTAAAATGGATTGAGTGTTTGAGGTCGTGAATGGTCAAGTTGATCGGGCCCCAAAACTGGGATTGAATTGTTGAATATTTGGAACCCGTTTTGATAGTTTAGGACTGTTTGGGTGTTTTTGTGTGATAATTTATGCAATAAATTATGGTTTGAGTGTTGTCATTGAAATGACCATGGATTTCTGGCCCACAAATCGGAATCGATGCTGTGTGAGAGGGTCAGCCCACTCCAACCCACCGGTCGCTTAGGGATCGTTAAAACAAACCTTGCTTGTTTGATCGACCGAAAAATGGTCCATGTGTTGTAAAGCAAAATATCGCTGAATCGATGGCTTGAATTGTGTGAAAGAAATGTTAACGCATGGAATTTAATGTGTTAACATGAGGTTGAATTATATAAAATATAATTATGTGAGAGCCAATGGAATTAAATTGGATTGTTGATTAGCTAAAGTGAGCTAATTTTGATGTTATTGCTAAGAATTGAATAACATGATGTTGTGAGTTAATTTATGTTAATATACGATAATCGAGTATATCGGCATACATGGTTGGAATGGCATAATGCATTTCATATGCACCAGGGCAACCTAGAAAATTAGGTGTGAGTGCATGACATGAAAGAAAAAAAATGAAAGAAAAACGGAAAATGGTTGTGAAAGGAATTTCAAGGGAAGATTTTCCAAAGAATTGCCTTGGAGAATGGTCCAACGCTTCATCTCTGAGGTCGAACGCATGACTATTTCGTAAAATGATCCAAAGAATTACGAGGGTACCCAATATATTTGGATTTAAACTTTTGGTATGATTTTTAAGAACAAAACCTTTTGTTTTGAACGTGTTTTCTCACATTTGACTTATCATGTGAGGGGAGTCAAGTGAGGCTCGAAGCCGAAGGGTGAGCCGCACTCATCCATATAATGCGCATATCCAAGTAGACTGTATTTGCTCGAATGTGTTTATGTTGAATCATCAGATGTGCACTTAGACGGAGAGTAACCCATGTAGGAGATTATCACTATCGGGCATTGCTCCCTTTGTCGAGGGATTGGCTATTTCGTACAGTGGAGCGTTTCGGAAGACCGACGCCTTTCATTGTAGGTCGCTTGAGAAGAAAGTTTCCACATGTGGCTTTGATTAATGCTTTTGCAAAAACATGTGATGAATTGTTACAATTGAAACATGTCGTATTAAGAATGTATATGCCAACTGAACTATGGTAAAATATAGTTGGTGTATTTTTGTGAGTATGGAGGTATGGGCCAATATGGCCATTTTACTCATGTATGGGTCTCATGATATGAGACACGTGTATTTTGGCGTTAACTCAGGACAACTAGGACACCTCTGATTTTGGGCGTTGCATTATAGCTTGGCACGTAGCATAGGCATGCGACTACTCAGTGGTTCGAGGACTCGGGCTTGTGCCACATTACGGGAGGCAGGTAGCAAGATCACAACTGCAGATACCAACGTCGGATACTAGAGTTATAGCTTAGTACAAGTTGTATATGGTCTACCTAGGACTTGATAGGAACGGTTAGATCATGCATCCTCAGGCATTTGATGAATTAAATGTGATGTGTGATTGGATTGTGTGTTGTGTATTATGTGAATTTGTATGCTTGGTGAGTAGCATAAGAGGAAAAATGTTGAACACTAGGGTCGAGAAAATATAACCTTAGGTGTTCGAGAATTTTTGGGCAGAATGGCCTAGAAATAAACGAAAAAATAAAATAAAATTTTGTTTGTGAATGATTTAAAATATGAAATGTTTGTCTTCAGACACTTCATGAGAATGCATCGACATAGTGTATGAAATTTTTCTAAGATGTGAATAGTGTCTTAAGGTCGGTTACGCACCTTAGAGATGTCGTGATAAAACTTAACTCTTGCCATTTCCGACATGTGTAGATGGCTAGTCGCTGAGAGGACGAGGTCGTCCACGTGGTACCGGTCGCACCACCGTGATCACCGCCAGTCTTACCAGCTATAGGATCGGCGGCCTGCTATTGCACAAGCTAGTGCAAAGAGGGTAGTCGGAGGTCCGAAAACTCCTGGGGAGGTTCAGGCACATCATCCTCCGATATTCAATGGGGAGAGATCCGATGGTGTAGACCATTGGTTTATGCAGCGGAGAAGGTATCGAGGCCATGAGATTACCCCGATACGACTCAGATCGTGACTAGCTGCATTCCAACTAGAGGGCGAGGCCCAAGTGTGGTGGAACGGGGCGAAGACCTCTAGGGATCTAGAGGCAATGACATGGGCAACAGTTCCCAGGAGCCGCTCATGGCAGCATTTTCTACCATCGCTAGACATGCAAAGTTCAAGATTTCTAGAGTCGAAGCAAGTGTGGCCACGGCCGTGATTGAGTATGTGGCTAGGTTTACGGAGTTAGCTTGCTTTGCTGACGATTATGTAGCCACAGACTTGGCCAAGGTCAAGAGATTTGAGAATGGACTGAGATTGTCCATTCGGGGCAGGATTGTAGGACTTCTCCTATAAGACATGGACACTATGGTCGGACTCCGCCATGACCATAGGAGTAGAGACGGAGGATGCACGTAAGCACTCCTGACGCGGTGTTAGTGGCAAGATAAGGAGGCCGCGCCTCTTCTAGTTCGGGGGTTATGCGCTCTTAAGGATTTCCAGAAATTGTGGCCGAGGTTATCGTGGCCAAGGCCAAGATAGGGCATTCGGGTCAGCATGCATGATATGTTATTTCGCCATAGCCCGACATATGAGACCCGAATTGCCCCTAGTATGGGTCGAGGAACCTGCCAGCTAAGTGGTGCTATACAAGCACCTTGGGCAGCCACATGGGCCACAGAAAGTGTGGGTCGAGGTCGTACAGCTCGTGAGGCTAGGACTTCGGACCCAGGCATGCTCCATGCCGCAGCGAGGCTCATGCATTTAGACTCGCCTGGACATGCAGGGTATGTTTTATACATGCATTTGTTTTCTGATGCGTCCTGTTTATTAATGCATCTTGTGTGATAGGTTTGGGCTTAGAGGTTGAGGCCTTTGGAGAAGCCATGTGTGGATGTTCTTCCCTAGATTAAGGCGAGGGTCGACCTCGATGGCCTGATCGTATTAGTGGCCCCGAGATTTGCTCATGGTGGAGCCTCTGGGATCAGTTGAGTTGGGTGGGTGCACTCCGCAGATGGTCATTCACCACTCTCGTGGTGGGTTGAGTTTTGCCCGGACTATGTCCAATGGAGACTCATAGTTCAAATCAGGAAATGAGAAGTAATTAATGTGTGCTGGGTGAAACAAGAAGGAGGCCGTTAATCCCCTTAGGTGAAAAGCTTGGAATTAGGGTAAAGGAGACCCGAGGTAGTATCTGAAAGGTCCTGTATGGGTGTAAGAGACCCGTGGAGATATCCAGAATTTTTGTGTGGGTGTTAGAGACCCGTGGAGATATCCAAAATTTTTTTGTGGGTGTAAGAGACCCGTGGAGATATCCGCACTTCGAAAAGGTAAGAGACTCGGAGATATCCAAATCACAGGTGTAAGAGACCCGTGAGATATCCAGACTTATGGGTGTAAGAGACCCGTGAAGAGATCCGTGCACTTCAGGTGGATGGAAGAGACCATGAGATGTCCTAAGTTCTGCTGTCTAAAGAAGACACACGGTCATAGTTATCACTTAAACCTAGAGTTGGGTGATAGGAGTTGGGATTGACTCGGGATTAGTTACCCATTGACAAATTTCGTCGGGTGTTGGTGAGCCGACAAGGGCTTAGTATATGGATGTCATTCATGACACGACAGCTAACGACCCATTGATTGTCGCGATTACGAATCTAGGAAGGTCGGCCGCTTGCACACCGCGTGGATTGTGTAGGGTTACATATGCATGATTGATACCGTATACATGGAATTTTGGGACGAAATTTTTGAAGGGGGAGAATGAAACATCGAAAATCTAATTTATGAAAAGTGGCAAATGGTAATTTTGGTCAAAACTGAATTTTTTCTAGATCTCTGATGATAAAACAAAAATTCATCGTTGAATCATCTCACAAATCTAGCTACCACTGCCGAAGCTTTCGGGCCCAATTCCGGCATAATCAAATTTGCACGTTGAGGTATCGAAAGGAAGGCGGTAAGACTTTGGCGATTTCGCTGGCCACAAAGGTGCCATGTGTCAAAAGTGTAATGAGTCAACTCTGAGCTTCATGGGCCCACATGGCCATGTGGCATCTCCTAATCGGGTAGAAAATCAAAGTCAGGATATGGAGATAAACTAATGAGCCAATGATGGCTTGACAAGCAGGCAAGCGAGGTGGACAAAAGAAGACATTTTCTCCATTTGGCCCGGGTACGCGGCAGGGAGGAGGATATAAAATTTGAAATGAGGGAGTTTTGAAAAGAAAAGCCAGAATTTCTCTCAAGATTTCAAAGCTCGACCGCCGGATCTCGTCGCCAAGAAGAAAGCTTCGTTTCGATACGCAAGAGCTACGCTGCGGACACTAATTTTTGTGAGCTGGCAACCCAAGAGGTAGTCCTCCACACACATGCCAAGAGCCAGAATGATTTTAATATTTCGGTCAGAACTGGCTGTCGGCTGTCCAAAACTGGGATTGAATCATGGAAGGCCTGAACCCGCTGGAGCGCTTAGGGACTCGTTTGGTGGTTTGTGTGATAATTTATGCAATAAATTATGGTTTGAGCGTTGCTGGGGCCAAATGGTTATGGATTTCTGCCCCACAAATCGGGAACTCAACATGTTATGGAGATGGCTGTCCACTGACGTTTCCATCGCTTCATTTGTGGCCGTTAAAAAACAAATTTTATTATTTTCGACGGACCAAAAATGGTCCATGTGTGTTGTAAGCAAAATATTGCTTGAATCGATGAGCTGAATTGTGAAAGAAATGTTAATGCATGGAATTTAATGTGTTAATATGGAGGTTGAATCTATATAAAATATAATCGTGTGAGAGCCATCGAATTAAATTGATTGTTGATTAGCCTGGGCTTTGAAAGCTAATTTTTGATGTGTTATCATAAGAAATTGAATAAATATGGGATGTCGTGAGTTAACTGGTGTTACATACAATTTTGAGATATTGGCATGTATGGGTTTGAATGGCATAATGCATTTCATATGCACCTGTGGCAACTTAGAAAATGAGGTGTGAGTGGCTAGCATGAAAAAAAAAAAAAAAAAAAATGGAAATGGTTGTGAAAGGAATTTCCAAGTGGAAGATTTTCTCCGAAGAATCATTGAGAGTGGTCCAACAGCTTCATCTCTGAGAGCTGACCCATGATTGTTTAAGAAAATGATCCAACACCCGTTTCTGATGGTAGTCCACTATATTTCACTGAAATCCAGATGATGTTTCAAAAAACCTTTGTTTTGAAACTGGTTTTCCTCACATTCGCTTGCACGCGAGAGTCAGCCGAGTGGCTCGAGAAGTGGGAAGGGTGAGTCACATTCTCATCCATATCATGTAGACATTCAAGTAGCATCATGTATTTGCTCTGTTCATGTTTATGTCAATCATCGCGATGTGCACTTAGACGGGGAGTAACTCCATGTGAGATTATCACCATCAAGTATCATTTCGTTCGTCGAGTGGATCATTATTTTGCGACAGGAGTGTTCTGAAAATCCACAATATTAGGCCGCTTTTGAGAAGAAAGTGACATGGCTTTGATTACGCTTTTGTAAAACATAAGAACTATTACAATCAAACATGTCAGATTAAGAGTGATATATTAACTCTCGAACTATGGTAAAATATAGTTGGTGTATTCGTGAGTATGGAGGTACGGGCCAATGTGGTCATTTTACTTCATGCATGAGTCTCTATGATATGAGACATTGTGACACCTGGCACTGATCTGATGGTCTGATACCTCCTGACTGGGGCGCTACAAGAGAATAAACATAAAGATTATTACAAATACAAATATCCATATTGGAAATTAAACCCAACTGTGATTTGAAGAGATAATAAAAAGAGTTTTAGCTCACATTAAAATTGGAAAAAAGAGAATAAGAACAAAGTAGAGATTAAACCAAGAAATTGTTCATTACACTTCTTTTCCTTTTAGGTGTTACAATAGTGAGAACATGATTTGCAAAGTTTTGTCAAACTTCAATATAAATCGGTATTTTATTATTCCACCTGCACACACTATGTTGTAGCATACATAATACTTAACATTGTTAATAGCAAATGCTAATGTAATTCTATAAATTATTCCAAAAGAATATTCCTAAAAATGATAAAATATGACACGTTTGAAAGTGCATAAAAAACCCTATTAGGCTTTTGATCACATGTTTCCTTACTTACTCATCTATGTTAAATGTTTCTCATTTACTATCTACATTAAATAAAATTAAAATAAACTTCCATTAGGTGAACAAATGCAATTTATGTATACATTATTTCATTTCACATCTCTTTCTATATATACACACACATCGCATGAATGTGAATATGCATATTCTACCTCCATAGGATCTATCTCTCAAGTCATTCTAAGAAACAATTATGTAGAGAATATTTGTTGAAATAATTTATAGATGGCAAGGTTAGCGCATGTGATTCCAGCAATGATGGTGTCCTTTTCTTTGTTTGTAATACTACGACCATGGCTACTGATCCATGGAATGAGAGAATAATAAGGAAGTTCCATGGTTTAGTGAAATCCTACCTCTCGAGCCATTTGTTGGTTTCTATACTAGGGTGGTTAAATGCTTAGGGGCTGGAAAACACCAGGATTACAAACTATAAACATATATTTCATCCATCCAAGATTCTAGATGATAATTGTTGTCGTAATGTGGTAAAAGTAGGTATGAGATGCAGTAGAGACCTGGTCACTCACTAGGCAGAAAATCTGCCTATACATCTTTGATCGACAAAATGAGTATAAGAACATACTGGTAATCCATCAATGACATCTATAAGGCACATGTAAAATGTGGTTTTATCAAATTTGTAACAAGATCGACAAAAATAGAAAGTTTAAATAAATCTCTGTTTTTTTTAACATACTAATTTTCTTCTCTTACCTTGGTAGGATAGAATATATCACTACAACAAATAATGGAATTCTGGACGAAAAATTTCGTCCACAAATGTACAAAATTCATCCATAAAGATAATTGTAGACGAAAAATAAAACGTCTCTAAAGGCTCCGTTTCTGCAAAGGATAATTGTGTGGATCTAAATAGTTGAAACCGGTCCCTAAATATTATATGATTGTGGGCGAAAATAAGTTTCGTCCACAATAGGTTATATATCTGGGACGAATTTTTTTGTCCCTAAAATTAATAACTATTCATCTGGAAAGGATATTTCGTCCACAAATGTTGGATGTGCAAAGTTAAATGGACAATTTTTGGTCCACGATTCAATTAGAATTAGATACGAAAACTATTTCGTCCACAAAGGGTTGAATTATCAAAATTGGAGACGAAAACTTTTTCGTCCACAAAGGGCTATTATCGGAATTGGTGATAAATACCATTTTGTCCACAAGGGGTTGAATGATAAGAATTGGGGACAAATACCATTTCGTCCACAAAGGGTTGTGATCGCACTGCGACAAATAATTATCAGTCTAATAAAGGGCTAAATGATCAAAATTGACAAATACCATTTTGTCCACAAAGGGTTGATTATTGTTAATTGTGGATGAAATTTGTTTCGTCCACAATTAGTATGGAAAAAATTTCACCACCTCAATTCTTTTGTTTACTATTATATACAAATAAAATTCTATATCTTATTATGTCAATTATATTAGCAATTTTTTTAATATCTAAAATAAAATTATTTAAAATAACATTATCATAAAACATTATGTTGTGATTAAAAATATAATCCATGCATAATACCCATGACATTAATAAATTAAGTATTTAACATAACAAGAACATAAAATATTATATTATACCATCTACTTAACATGTTCTATGTTAAATTCATAAGCCAAAATCTAAAACTTAAAAAAGTCTAAACAATTAACTAGCTAGTGGAATTGCATCTCTTCTCTTCCTGCACCTACAATGGACAACAATCAACATATCATTAATAATAAAAACCAATTAGTAAACTTTGTGTGGAGAGTAAGAAATTGAATCATTTCCTACCAAATCTTTCTAAGAAATATATCGGTGGACGACCATTCAGAGCAGAAACATATCAAACATCTTCTCTTGGCATTCAAAGCGAGCCTCCCAAATTTTTTTCTTGATTTTCCAAGCGATCATCCTAAACTCTCTCTTGATTTTCCAAACGGCTGGTCAAATAATCTACTATATCAAACTAATTTATCACCTACATCTTTCTCTTTTAATGTTTTCCTCAAGTCGATTTGGCATTTGAGCTGATTCCTTTTCCTTTGGTTTCTGGCCATATCCAAGACCTTTGATGTAGCCAAATCTAGTTCAAAGAACTCGACGCAAATTTCTACTTCCGACTTAAAGCATTTCTTCTTCTTTAGATTTCTCAATAGCCCATCATTTCCTTATAAAATTTTAGAATATTAATATGAAGATTAATATGTAAATCATGATTTAGAGTTAGAATATATAGCATAACAATTACACTTACATATTTTGACTCTGCCACTAGAGTCGACCATCCTTTTCCTTCTTTAAAGTGTGTGAACTTGTAAAAAGAAATCCGATCACATTCTCCCCCATCAAGTAATTTCTCCTTATAATACATAAAATAGCATGTTAAGATAAAGTCACAAGTCAATCAATTAAGAAACTAAAAGTTTTGTTAATTTCCCAACATAAAAATTCATTTCGAACAATAACAAAAGCAGCCAATCCTTGATCGTGATACATGTTTAGCCTGTTTCATATGATTGGCACATTTCGCTCTACAATGATTAATTACTGATCAATAACAATTCCAAAGTGATATCCATTAACTAATTAATAGGATTAACATTTTGATAATATAATTTTAACAATAGGATCATTCCAATATGCAAAGAGTTTCAATTATCTGAAATAAATTCCCAAAGTTCGCTTGCTTAAGCTACAGATCCTCAACCTAATCAAACTTATTAAAATGCTTATGCAAAGTATATTGTGCATCCGAGATCTGTTTCAAAATTCCAAGAATCTTATCAATTACGCCATCATCTTCTCCATCAACAATATCTAACTGCATCTGTAATTTTTTTTTGATGAACAGTGATAAATATAGATAAGAAACACTTAAAGTAAATGAAATTGGTAAATTATGATAAAACAGATTGGAAGTGCAATTCCAAGGTTTACATACTGTCACTTATTTTAAAAAAGAAAGAAAGAGAGCCATTGTAATAAAAACAACTACACTAAGATTCTCAAAAATAAAATAAAACACTATTGCAGCAATAGGTTGAACCCACGAAAAATACCACACAATTGGCTGTCCTTAACTTACTGCTTCTTTACTTCTAAGAAAACAATTTGATAATTTTAAACTTCAACATAATTGCATAGTAATACATAACTAATTTCTTTACACTATTCAACATCTCCTATGGATTTCTACATAGCCAACTTCACAATAAATCAATATCTTGGGCGAAACAAGTGACTGTAATGGAAGGTGACCTCAGAAAGAAATCAATATCAAGTACTGCACTAAATCACAATGAAAATGATAAGCATATTGCTATAAATATAACATGAGTTGATCGATATTTTAGAATTCCAAATTCAATTTAGTGCAATTTAAAAATACTACTTTGCTTTAGAAGTAGAAAAGGTGAATATTCCATCATTCTATTACCTCGATCCTTCTTAATGACTTTACATATGGGTCGAAGAAATACTTGATTATCGTGTGGTCAATGATAAAAGCTCGAGCATATACTCCACATGCAATACATCGTTAACTTGGCAAATTATGAACCGGTGAGAACAAATGTACCAAGAAAAGTCATGATCAGGGCAAATTATGATAACATTTTTCCAAACACGAACATCCATGAATAAGTGACGTATGTGAAAAGGCAATCATGGAAGTATTCCAATAGCAAGGAATATACGAAGAACCCTTAAGTATCAAGACCAGCTGCAAACTTGGTAGGGAGCAATGGGAGATCAAAGGCCACTTAAATGGCACACAAAGAGAAGGGTCTGATTATCAGACATAAAAGGATAGATTTTTCGCGATCTTCGCTTGTCTCAAACTCGATGGTCATAAAATCAGGAGCAATTATGGAAATGAAACTACAAACAAACAAGACTGCATAAATCATCCTTCATGTATGATATACCAGCTTCAAAACTTCTCACTTTGACAAATCAAACATTTGATTAAAGAAAATTATGCGGTATTTAGACAACAAAAATTTCCACAGTGCATACGCAAGAACAGTTGGCTTAGATGCTTCCAAGTGTGAGTTTGTGAGCAAAGATACATAAGAATTGTCAGATGTCAATACAATTTAGAATCAATAAGGAATCTACAACCTACATACTAATGGTATACCTACTTTCTAGCAAAGACACTGAACTCTCGGATTTCTGGTAAATGACCCATTGTAAATAAAGAGATATTTTCACTTACTCAAATGATCCATCGAAGACAATATCATTCTCCATATCACATTTTGTCAGTAATGTGTACGACTCCTTAGATATGAATCCTAACTGATTTGAAAACTTTTCCGATTAAACTCTATTAATCGCTTCCTTTTCTCGCATCGATAAGAATTTTCTGTACCTTCGCCTCGTTGCTTTGTCATTTTTCTAAATCCTTTCCTCGTGTGCTTAATTCTCGTTTTGACTCTAGTTTATGTTGAAGCTATACAATAAATTTAATGGACAGGTCAATTTTGTTATCAATGATTTATGAAACAAATAAAATACAACTTGATAAATTCAATCTGAGCAGATTACTAACCCGCACTACTTTTGACAGTCAATGGACCGCTTGAAGTTTTGAATTAGATGTCAATTGCAGGAGCCGACCTGCCGACGAAGCCGATGGAATATTATTTGACTCAAGGCTGTACCAGGGATGCATCTGGCCGAAGCACTACTTGCTCGCAAAGCAGACTCTTGTGATGACGTAGCACTGAAACCATTTTTCTCTCAACACCTATTACATTCAAACAATGAAAATGAGACTTAACTCTTTTTGGAATATTAAAGCATAACTACAACTTTATGAAAGAAACAACTTAAAGCATATACAAATTAAATTACATGAAATGGAAAGAGTATTAATACCCAACATCCATATCTTCATCACTAATACGACTTCTTTTTCTTCACTATAATGTCTTCTAAGATGTCTTCTTCCTCCTCATTAACAAATTCAGTTCTTATATTGTTCTCAATTGCTGATTGTCTAAAATTTCGGGATCCATATCATCTCTGCTTAATAAATCCATTTCTTGAACCCCAACACTAATGAACATTGCACTCTTGTAATTCATCTTGATACACTTCATCATTGGAAATATCCATGGAGATCATTTTGCATTCAAAGACATCAAATACATGTCTATGCTGAAACTTTTGCACAACTCACTGGTCTTCCCCAACTTTGTGTCGTGCTGACATAAAAATCATTTAACAGTGAGTACATATGAATCATTTTCCTTACCAAGTCGACTAACATTGGCGCTAATAATATACGCCATCTATATGTATATGTGGATTTCTACTCTGAGATCAAACCACTCACGTTGAAAGCACAACGATCTTTGTATTAAATATAATCTAACTCAAAATCTCGATTCTGATTCATAAAAATCAATAACATTATCACCATGATTCCCTTAACCATCAACCCACTGTTATTTTGGGTCTTCACATGATCACGATCAGTATGAAACCTAACTCCATTGACAGACTACAAGTGTAGTATTTCTTAACTTGACATATGATTATGCTAAAAACATATATTAGCCACATATTTGTTGAATGATTATTGTATAAATGCATCATCTACAAAAAAAAAAAAAAAAAAAACAGAGCGGAGATATTTGTATAAGATGGATATATCTATATTGTGTATATAAACTTTATGTTTTCAAATTACTTACTTTTTTCTTAAACCATAAAGGAAATTCAGCTTTGTGTATATCTTCTACATCCAATGGATTGTCTTGCACAAGTTGTTCCATGTGTGCTCTAAAATAACATTGTCATTAATCATATATTGGAAAACACTATAAGTAATCATTAGAAATGTTAAGTAACACTTACTCCATATATGGTTCTACTTCAGCACAATTACTTAGAATATACCAATGAGCTCTTTCCAAATCCTCTTTCAAGTCAACATATTTAGCCACTCCAACTGGTCTAAGTTTCTGGGACAAAATAGACAATCCGTCATTCTCTGCTATATCATTATTCCTTTATTCTTTATTAAATTGAGTTTCAATTCCATGCAAGTACATTGAACAAAAAGCTAAGCATTCATTTACGATATAACTCTCGTGGTGAGCCCTGGGACTATGTTTGAACATTAATTATGATCCACTGCTCTCTACAAAAACATATTCAAAGTTACAATGCAAATTATTAAGTCTTAAAGAACACTTTGTAAGATCAATCTTCATAGTTCGATTGGCAAACATCCATCTATTTTGAGCTGGACCATGACGACCTCGTTTGACAAATGGATTGCCGTGCACCGATATGTTAAAGAAAGGCGGTGGAAAGATCATTTCCGACACAAAGAATTGCAACTATGTCGGACTTCATTTTCACTACTTCTTCTACTTTTGAAGTCTTCTGACAAAGTTGTTTGAAAAAATGTCGACTCTGTCAAACGTGGACATTTCCTTCTTTAGGTATCCACGAATGCCAATAGGGAGTAATTGTAACAAAAGAACATGACAATCATGACTCTTCAACCCTGATATCTTGCCATCATTTATTGATGCACACCTAAGAGATGTTTGGCTTGCACCCATACGGAAACTTCACGATTTTAAGTGTAAAACCCTTACCTCGACCTTATATAAGTACCAACTTGTATTCTTTGTCATTATATTTTCCATCCACTTCTCTTTTATCAATGCAACTCATTACTTATGTTTATGTCTTCCCAAATCTTACTTTCTTTTGAATGTCCTTTGTTTTACTTATGATATTCAATAATGTTCCCAAAATTCTATCAATATTCTTTTGAATATGCATTACATCCAATGTTTCAATTTAACTATTACCCGATAAGGCAAATAAAAAAATAAAAAAATGCTCTTTTGGTCGATTCATCATTGGGAACATTTTCTTTCTGCAGATACTTTCAAACTTTACATGCATTTCAAATTTTCTAGTTGAAGCAAAATATACGATAGGTACCTATTCTTGATCGTAACCTGTTCCGTTGCCGATGATAATCGATGCACGGTCGAAGGGTCTTGTCAGCTAACTATGCGAAACGAGCAGGAGTGCCCCATAGTGAAGTGCTCGGTCTAATAGACCCTTATCCGGTAACTCCATGGCTGGACTCGGGTTCTGCGACTCAAGCGCCATCTGTCTGCAGTCATAGAGATGGGTGAAGTACCGAGGGGTGTAACAATCCCCAGGGAATACCCTTTATAGAGGTAATCTAGGTAGCTCATTAGGAAAAACATCCCTTTTACTTTTCACTTTCGAGGTAGATCACAATCACGGTCTCTCCTCGTCCTCTAGGTAAGCGCTTCCTTCTTGACCCGCTAAGCGTCACGACTTGGACACCGTATCTTGTGGGGAAGTGAAAGAAATGCCATCATATACCTGCGAAATACCATGTCACAGTACCGTCCTGGCGTGTGGCGACCCTCTGTCACTTGTCGATAGCGATCCTGTAGTATCAGCCGATCATCTGAATGACATCGGACGCTAACATATCCATGATCCTCAGTCCGTATGGTAGGTCCTCGAGATCCGACTCGCAGCCTCGACATATCATCCACTATTCTAGCCTAATCCTGGGGAGAACTCACGTCTGAGCTCCTTTCGGTCTCAACCTCCTGCGGTAAGTTGTTCGTATCGAGATCGTATCGCAGCGAAAACGGATCTGAATAACAAAACGATAATGGTCCATTATGATCTCATACGCGAAGACGTATCTGTGGCCCGTAATCTCAACCGTCGGGCTAATTAGTGAATTTAGCCACATAATCCATCGCGATCCTTAAACCTAACCCTGGACTCCTGAGCCTTCGCATGCCCTGCGCGATTTACGGAAGAAATCTCTGTGCCATGAGCGACTCTACGAAACTCTGTCCATATCATAACCTCTAAGTCTCCAGTCCCGACCATCTCACACACCATACATGGGCCTCGCCCCTCCATTTGGGCAACGGTAGTCTAATCGGTCGAAGTAGAGGTAATCTCGTAGCCTCTAACCCTTTCTGGATTACGCATGAGACAATGTGCGCCCCCCGCCGGGTCTCCTCCCAATGTGAATGCGGGGATGATCTTCAGCCTCTGGGAGATTGCTGGATCTTTGTCGCCACTTTTTATACTGAAGTGCCGGTGGCGTTCGTTCGTAGCCATACCTCGATCTGGCGAGAAAGTCTGAATCAGATAGCGATGATTGCTGACGATTTTCCCGTGGGCATCCCTCGTCCCTCGTCCTCGTCTGTGTCGCATCATAGTTCAATGACGCGTTCATTCAATTCGGGATCTCGAAGGCATAAACACAGCAGAGACACTCTTCATTACACATTAATCGGTGTATATGCATTGCCCTTATTTACAGGTAATCTGCGAGGCAATCTATTATATACATTTAAAACATTATCGCTAACAAAATTTTTGTTTTGTAAAATTTTTCATTACGAAATTTTATTTTCGAAAATTTTGTCTAATTTTATTGATTTTATTTTATTTTTTATTTAATTTAATATCAAATATTATTATTATTATTTTTTTTGCAAAAATATTTTGTAATGAACTGTGTTCATTTAGTGACAGACAGTACTTGGTGGCAAAGACCTGGTAGGTGCCTGGCCGGCCGGTAGCGCTTGGTAGCCCTGCATAGCGCACCCACGCAGCGCTACTGCGGCCATTGCCCACTTTACCTTCCGCTTGCGCGCGCTCGCCCTGAGCGGCGCCCGGTATGCCCAGCGCCACTTTGGCGCCGCCAGACGCCTGCGGCGCCCAGCCGCGCTGCACTTCTGCGCCCGCCTTGGCGTCTCCGTAACTGGTAGCGTGTCGTAGCCACACGTGTTGCAACGCAGTCGGCGGCCGGCCGCATATTGTCACAATGCAATTTTTGTATTGCGATAATTCTACCGCGACCTCTTGCAATACAATCACACAAGTACGCCCTCTGGCGACCTTCTCTTGCAATCTGATAAGCGCTTTATATTGCGTGCGATTCTCCGATGACGAACTACCGAGTCACTGATACAAATGTTGCTATTCACGTAAGTATTACAAATTCTGACCTTCTCTCCTATTTAGCGCATTACGAACAATATTGCAATACAATTTTTTTCCTGATATAATTGGCGTAGCGTCAGATTCTTGAGTTTTTATTTTTTTCACTTCATTCTTCCGGTATTTGAAAATCTACCTAAAAAATAAATTTTTCATGAATTTCGAATAAATTTATAAAAAATTTGTTTTATCATTTTCTTCAATTTTACAACTTGTAACTTTAAAATTTTATTTTCCCCTCCTGTAATTCTGAAATTTATAAAATTTATTTTCTTTGTTCTTTTTCCAGGTTTTACGCTTTGTAAAACTCCGAATTTTTTCATTTAATTATGGAAGATGGTCGAGAATTTCCTCAAAGCCTCTTTACTACAACACTAACCTAGTGTTCAGCCTCAAATTTATTAGAATTTATTCATTATCAGATAATAATAAATTTCTAAATATTTATTTCTTTTATTTATCCTTCAGGTTTACACACTTTGTAGCTCCCAAATTTGTTTTCCTTACCTGTAATGTGTTGCCCTAAACACACAAACATTTCACACACATAACAATTCATCAAATCACACAAAACACACCAAACACATCACAGGTGTCCTAGTGTTATCAAGTGATTCCGCAGGTAATCTCATTACTATGCCGCATCGACGCACCTGTTGGTGTTACGGAGTTCGGCCTAAAGGCTGATCCTCGATCTATAGGTTCATATACCTGCCGCTCCATCGAGCCGCACAGTGGTGATGGATACAGGCAGAGGCTCACAAGTTGTGTATAAAGCTCACGATGCATTTGTGGCTGTGACAGGGGTCAGTTTGACTCTGACCGAATACAAGTGGATCTTGGGTTGCGGGCGCCATCTTGAAAAATCTGGCGGGTCTCCTTTGCGGAGAGCCTGCCCCAGTACCAATGCACATACGCATCCCCGAGCGGTCTGATATAATAATCTGACGCGGGTAAAATGGCCATGGGCCCATAAACAATACTCATGGCATACCCATGAATCGACTATATCAATAGTTACAGGTTCAAATATTTTTACTCTTATCTGACCATATAATTAGAAGTTTCAATACCGTATCCATTAATAAGCCAAATACAGGCGAACATTTGATCATGATCACAGGATGATGGAGTCACTGTACTCACTGGCGCGTGATATGTCTCGATGGTGGAGCTAATGCTGATGGTGGAATCTCGTATTCATATACTAAAGTCTTGAGTGCAAATGTTCAAAATAGTACATTCAAGCCGATGCATGGTCCTCTTGGATATGCAACTCAATCTCTGTGATTCATAAAACTCCTCACTCTTCAAGCCTGCATTGTAAGTGTGTTTTTTGTTTGGATGGCCTCAGTGTCCGATTGAACATCCTCAGGCGTTGATGTCTTCTCCAACCGTTTATGGACTACCTTTCAGTGATCATCATTGGGCGTCTCAAAGTGATTGATGTTACATTGGACCCCATGGGGTGTAGTGTGTTTTGACCCCAGCTGACAGCTGTGAACTCTCATTGCACTCCTCCTATAGTCCTAGGTGTTCAAGTGTGGAGACCATATATGCAATTCAATGATCCCAATCATGTGATGTAACGTACACATGTCAATGTCAATCAATCATGTCAGCAACAATTATCATTTCAAACATCAAAGTGGCTGCCCGATAATAATCAAACACGAGCAGATGGCGATCTTTCGACCGACCCATTTTACTGTGTTTGCGAACACTGTCAAAGTCGTGAAACCCTCATTCTTATTAAAATGAATGCAATCATACGTTTCACGCGTGAACGCATTTCCGTACCGGCCTCATTTCCAATCAATACACTTGATTTATTGTAAAGCACAATTTGACACCCCAAACCCGGCCGTGGCGATCCACATTTACTATATAGGTTTCAAAAATTCATATCAGTCGGTCGAGTTTGGGGCCAGGTAATGCCTCGCGGCCTCGTTATCATTATTCGTAAAAAAGTACTTAAAGAGGAATTCCGAAACTCGTGAGACACCCTACCTCTGGGAGTTGAGGCTCTAAATCAGACAATCCATGAGCCTCCTGCGTAGAGACGGCTTTACTTTTGTCGAAGGCGTGCAAACGGTCGGATCGCTAGCGTTATTTCTAGAGAAGTTGAGATTCTCTCTGCAGAACCACCATTTTCGTTCTCCACATTCTTGCATCCCTCTCTTTGATTTCACGTTTTGGCCTTTTGAATTTGAAAGAACACTATACAACTTTTTGTCCTTTAGTGACTTAAATCAAATCCACTGTGACCATTAGTACTTCATTTCCGGTTTTGACATTACGATCTATCTCGTGATCGATTTTCATCATTTATCTACTCTCATACCTTATGGCACGCAATTAAGTGACATATCTGAGCTTCTGTCGCAATGAAAATGTTCTGACACCAATCGATGTGGCTTTGTCTGTATTTCATTTGTTTGAATTTTCACGAAATTTTATGTGCTAACTATTTATTGAAGGGCGATTATGGTGATCGTTTAAATATCAGGATAAATGAATTCAAATTTTAACGAAATAACAATTTTGTAATCAAAATTTATGATTTTGCCCTTTTCAGAAGAGATTAGATTTCTAGGGTCTTATTCTCCCCTCCTTAAAAGATTTCGATCGAAATTTGGGAATGATCACAATCACGCACATGTATATACAGCGCATCTATCATGCAGCACAAACTAGGCGTTTTAAATGTTAAACGACTAAACCACTGCCTTCATCCCTAAACAAGAAGGGATAAGTGGCCCGTCGTCTCGCTCCCAGTGGGGACTCCTCCACTCCACATAGATTACCTCCATGAGTACCTACGCTGACCTCACAGTTAAGTACTTAAGAACTACAGTCGTTATCTGACAATCATCATTGGTCCCTCTCGAAGGTCCATCGTGTCAACCTCGTATCTGATCTACCATGAAATTTTGGATCTGGAGTATATTCAGAGCATTGGGCGGTGGCTACCTCTTGGACACTGACATGCTGGGGCGATGTGCGATGCAGTGGTGCCTACCCTCTCGAGTATCTCGAAAGTCCAGTGAATTGGCGATATTCCCCGGCTTGTCGGGCATTGTAATCCCTCTTAGGCATCACCTTGAGAAGAGCGTGATCCCAGGCCTCGAACTCTAAGGGTAGGCGTCGCATCCGCAGCTCTTCTGCGTCTGAGCCATGAGAAATGGCTGTGGAAGTATCAAACTCACCTTCTCGGAGGTGTCCACTAATCAAATGTTGAGGACCCATTGATGGATCTCTCTCACCTGGATTAACATAAGCTGTTGACGTGGCCTCCCATCTGATTGCCTCATCGGTACCATACGCCTCACCGCTGATATTGTTGTGTGGCGAGAATTCCTGAGCCAAATGCTCCTCCCAAGCGCCCTTATGATCAGGAGCATGCTGCGTGGCATGTCCTCACAATACACAACATAGTCCTCTCGGTGACCACCATGCGATAGAGGGTGGAGCTATTTGTACTCATAGTTGGCGGGTAACATAGCCTTTTGGAAACTCTTCCAAAGTGTGCGAAACCTCGGGTTCTCCGAGCCATGGATCTTAGGTGCTTTTTCCATGTAGTAGGACTATCTCTCAGATGTATAGCTGGCGGGTCTGCAAGGCGAAGGTCGTCGACTAGAAAGTGTGCTTCATAGAAGCTTAGGTCTATCACCCATCTTCTCATGCCTGTTGCGTCAGTGGCAGTGGGTCCTGAGTCCATCATAGCGTGCTCCTTCCCGCTCGACCACCTCAATAGGTGTGAAGTGGCGCTGTGGCTTGGTGCTTTCGACCTTAACCTGTGACATGGGGACATGCTTCAGACAAAGTCCCCCTCTGTCTCTTATGCCTCCAGGCTAGTCTTTGGCGACGAAGATCCTAGTACATCTTGTACCACGGATGCCACGTAGTGTCGAGAAGGTGAAACTCCACGGGAATCTCCTGGTCAGGTGTTGGGAACCACCGTCCACCTCTCGAAGACTAACATCTGAGCAGATTAAGCTGGTCACGTGCACAGTGTGTTTTCAGAGTCCACGATGGACCTTTATCTCTGTCCTGCCCCCGCTGGGACTCAATCTTTCACTCCGAAGACGAGTGTAGTACTAAACTTCCAAGGTACGTGCAACAGCATCATGACTGAAAGCTGTCCCACAGGTCACGAGCATCGCCTCAGGAAGCTATACTATTAGCGCTCATGACTTAGTGGGGTGTCATTACATTGCCTGCGGGGATGGTAATGCAAGGTAATCTGTCCTCTAGAGGAACTGCATCAAATGCGTTGCCTCGTATTGAGGTCTGCTGCGTGAAAATATGCGGACATAGTGCAGGTACCTCGAAATCCTCGCCGTGTTATAGAGTGGTGGCGCCGTCTTCTCAAGGCGAGACTCGACCATGACTCCATGTCGTGTAGGGTAAGTGCACTTTCAGTGATTCTTCAGCGCGAACCATAGCCACCCTACCCTCCTGATTTGCATCGAAACGTCGATAAGGCCTGAGACATCCACGACATTTGTGCCCACCTGTCAAGATTATCAAGATGGGAGGCGATGAGTCTCCTCTTCAGCTCTTGAGATACCTCCACATCGGTCATCCCAATCAAACTTGACCTCCTTAGGGTCAACCTAGTCATAGATTCTGCTGCTATCTGGAGAGTCTCGTGGATCTTTCATAATGCGGTGATCGAGGAAGCTACGTATGTCGAGGCCGACCGGCCTCTCCCAACTCATCCTTTGCCTCGTCCTTATGCCAGGGTCATTAACTTGCCTCTTGATGACGTGTCCCAGAATCTCACCTCGGGTAAGCCAAAACTCGCACTTGGACAGCGTCTGGCTGATGGTCTCGACAAGCATGTCTGATCTCAGGCCAATTACTTTCATTGCTCCCGCTTTCCCGGTGGGTAGATCAAATATCATCCACGAAGACTCGACAAGCGATCTAGATAGGGTTGAATACCTATACATGAGATCCATGAATCTTTCTTGGCGCGTGTCAATCGAGCATCGTGCCGAAAATTTCTTCACAGTCTGCGAGTCTTGCGGGATATCTGTCTCGCAGCTCTGGTGATAATGCGGCGGTGAAGGTTTATCTTGGAGTAGACTCGCTCCTCTCGCCGATCAAATAAATACGTCAATCACCATTGTGGTACCGATCCTTGATTATAACTTTGTTCAATTATCGATAATCGTACGATGAAGGGTGTATCCTTCTTCTTATGATAGCGAGATTGCCATGGTAGGTGTGATGTGGAACCCCTGTCATTAACTCACATGGCCCGGACTACGAGGACCTCTGCAACTCATTTGAATTTACCATATAAATTACTTGAGAGATGGGTAAATGCAGTGTAACTTGTCACGAAGTCTACTACCTACCCTCTATAGAGGCAATCCAGGTAATCTTTAGAAAAACATCCACATGCCTTTCTCAGGTGATCTAAAGTAAGGTCTCTCGTCCTCTAGGGTAAAGCTCGCTAGCCAACTTAGCTATTATCCTGACATAGACTCGTATCTTGTAGGGCAAAATGCCACTCAACATCCCACAAGTACCATACGATGCGATCTGTGAAGGCGGTAACCCTCTACGCTCTGATCGATGATCCTTGTGGCTATCAGCCAATCCATCCCTGGGATGTGAACTTTAACATGTCAGTCCTTGGGTCCACTGGTAGGTCATAAAGGATCTCGATTTCGCAACGAAATCATCACCATTTTACTTTAATCCTAGGGAGAACTCACATACAAAGGCTCCTTTAAGGTCGACCTCTAAATGACTCTCTAATTGAGTTGTCCCATACCATAATCAATCCATATCACGAATCTACAATCCTTGATGGACAACTTAAGTCCATTCTCAAATCTCTAACCTTGGCGTGCCATGTGCCCACGTGTCCTGGCAAATCAGGCTAATTAGTGAATTTGGCACATAATCATCTGATGTGCCCTGTAGCTGTCTCTGAACTCCCGAGCCTTCGCATGCCTGTAATTACGGAAAATTACATACCCATGAACAGCTCATGAAACTCTGTCCATGTCTGCCTCCCAAATTTCGAAATCTGACCCATCTCCACCGTACGGGCCTGCCCTCTAGTTTGGAACACATTCCGTCTAATAAGATCGGCGTAAGAGGTAATCTCCGCAGCCTCTGGCCTTTCTGGATTCTGCATGAACCAATGGTATGCCACCATGGTCTCTCTCGATGTAGTGTTGGGAGGGATGATGCACCCAAACCTGCGGAGTTTACTAGGATCTTCACAATGCATGATACCGGCAATGCGATAGCGTGCATTTCATGTCACCTATCAGCCTGACAAGTGACTGATGGAGACACGATGGGTGCTGACGATTACCCGTGGGCGCCCTCGTCCTCGTCCTCGATCTAACCATCATCATAGTTCAATGCTTACGTTCAATTTCAATTGGATCTCTAAAGGCATAAATACGCGGAACGCTCTTCATACACATTCATCGATTAATATATACTTGCCATTTACAGTAATATAAGGCAATCCTATGTCTCCTATTCAAACATTATCTTAACAAATTTTATTTGAAATTTTCATTTGAGAAATTTATTTTAAAGCACGTATAATTTGAATTGATTTTATTTTATTTTATTTAATTTAATAAATATTATTATTATTATTTATTTTTTTCAAATATTTTGTAATGAAACGGTGTTCATTTAATGACTGGAAGCGATCACGAGGTGGCAGGCGCTGAGCCAGTGCAAGTGCACGGTACAGCCCGACCGGCGCCAATTGCGCCGAGTACTTCAACCGGCGCGCCTGCGCGCCGCTGACCAGCGCTCTAACGCGCCTGCCGCGCGCCTGTGTTGCCGCTGCCGCGCGCGGCTGCCAGTGCGGCAATACCAGCGCCCTGGCGCGCTGCCGCGCTGCGCGCCTCGCAGCGATGTTGTAACTTCAGCTGGCGATGTCGCGCGCCGCCGTTGCCGGTCGGCGACTCGTACCTGTTTGTCGCGATACAATTTTGTATTACGTCGATTTTCACCGCAGCGCTCTCTTGCAACCTGATCATTGCGTACCGCCCTCATTGACCTTCTCACGTGATACAATAAAAGTATATTGCAATCACAGTTCTCAATGATGGCCCAACAGTCTTAATACAAATGTTGTATTGCAATACAAATTTACAGCCTTCTCTCCTATTGCTTGCAATACAATTTCAATATTTTGTCTGGTTTTTTGTTCACAGCCTCATTGACGTGTGTTCTGCACCAAGAATTTTTTTCTTCAGGCTGCTGGGTAGCCTAGAAAAATCACTAAAATAATTTTTCTCAACACTCAAATAAATTTATAAATATGTTTATCCATTTTCTTCAGATTTTACAACATAAAACTTTTAATTCATTTTCCCCTCATAACCAAATAAATTTATAAAATTTATTTTCTGTAATTCTTTCAGTTTGTCAGATTTTTTTCATTTTAATTACGGAAAATGGTCCAGAATTTTCTCCAACCTATCTGAAACACTAACTCCATTGTTCAGCCTCAAATTATTAGAATTTGATTTCATTATCAGATAAACCAAATGAATTCTAAAAATATTTTATTTCTTTTTATTTTATCCTTCAGGTTCTTTATATGTGAATTTGTTTTTATTACCTATGTGCTATTTGCCTAAGCACCTGAACATTCCACACACATGTAACAATTCATCAAATCACAAAACACCAAACACATGCATTAATCTTGGAGTGTTATCAAGTGATTCTAGGTAATCTCATGCTATCATAACAACCATTTAAATGGCGTGAACCTTTGACTCAGAAGCTGCTTGACCATAATTATAGGTTCTATATGGCTATACTCCATGAGCCACCTAGTGGTGATGGATACCAAGCGAGCTCCGGTATTGGCCTTTAACCAAATCCACAAGCTGTGACCTTGGCGTAAGGTCGGTTATTTCTGCGTCGACCAGCGGATATAAGTGGATGTTGGGTTGCAGCGTATGATGGTGAGTCTCCTTTGTGCGGGCTCTACGAAGTGTTCCTGCGTGTCTGTCCCCCAAGCGATTTTGTATAATCTGACATGAGTCAAAGCGTACTTGGGCCCTCGACAATACTCTCATACATACCCACGTTGTAATTGACTATATCGATAGTTGCAAAGAAATTTGAGTGTTTTTATCTTCATGATACATCTACTAAGATTAGAAGTTTCAATACTGCGTATCCATCATAAACTGACCTGGCAGGCTTTCTTTGTCCTGATCTTTGGGATGGCGAAAATACTCGCGCTCCACTTATTGCACAGCAAAAATAATATCCCTCTATAGGGTGAGTTAATGCTCAGTAGTGGAATGACCCTAAGTGGGCTACTCACCTAAGTGCAGTCTGATGTTCAAAAATAAATACACATTCAAGCAAATGCATGATTTTCTTGAATCTCTAACTCCATCTCGTGCAGGTCACTCTTGACTCCCTCCCACACTGCTATTTTCATTATGAGAATTATTATTTTGTTTGTTTTGTGAATGACATAGGTGTGTATGCTCCAATTGGGCCGTCTCGGCGATTGATATGTGTTGTTTAATGGACTACCCTCAGTGAATATCAATTGGTGATCTCGAAGCTGATTGATATTTTAATTTGGACTACCCTCAGATAATTAATGTTTTAGACAACCCTCGAGACCATTTCTACATACTCATCTCATGCACTCCTCTATAGTCTAAAGTTGTTCTGAATTTTCAGGATACATGTATGCCAATTCCAATACGATCTAATCACATACAAATATGTAAACATGCACATATCCATAATATCAATCACTGATGTGTGTTATGATTATCGTTTCAGCTTGATCAGAAATTGGCTTAGCTGAGTTTTCAATAAATGAGTCATGAACAATTGACCCAGATGTAAACGAAGTGTTCTGAAAATATAATTTTGTGGGTTATATCAGGATAATTGAAACTTATCATTTACATTCGATGAATCACCGATCAATGAGTTCACATGTAATTTTTGTTTCGACCATTTCTGCCTCATTCAAATCAGTATGATTACGATATGGCTTTGATTGACTTAAATGAGTATGGCGGATCTGTTTTATATCTTTAGTTTCAAGATTATATCGTTGGTTGGTTTTGGACGATCAAATGTTCCACCTCGCGGTATATTACATCAAACATTATGAAATGGCAGGAGATCAAGGCGGTGGAGACACCTCTTGGGTTTGGAAATATCAAATCAAGGTGCCCCGTCAAAGCCCATCGTGTGGTCGATATCTTTATTATCAGCGCGACGATTGGATGGTGTATTTCTGGAAGTTGAAGGCTATATGCAGAAGCTTCTCTTCTGTTCGGCATTCGCATGTCTGTGTGGTTTTCTCTGTTTGAAGCTTTTGATTTGGAAAATAACATCTTTGACGATCGATCATATTTTACGGTAAAAGATAAAGTCCGCTCTGGTTTGACGTTCCATTCTGTCTGTGGTCGTTATCATTTTGTCTGCCTTGTTCGTGCAACGTGACGTAATCCGTTAATTTGCATCATCATGACACCGTTCGTGAAAAATCGTTCGACGCGATCGTCTCTTTGAAGCGTTGTTGTTTAATCAGATTTTCGAAATACCGCGATGTAATCAGTTTTGAAACGATTGGCGTTGAATCAGTTCATCATTGGAATCGAAGATAAATGCGGATTTTCTTGAAACTCTTTGTAATCAAATGATTTTGCCATTTTCAGAAGTGATTTCTGGATCCTTCATGCGAATATTGTGTAAGGTCTTGGGTTTTACTCCATGTTTTGTCTTACCATTGAAATTCCCTTCATTCAGTTGAAGTAAGCGGAGATGGGGTGGCCGTATATCAGTTGCACTCTTTGTGAGGTTTGTTGTCTTCATTACTGGTGATAGCTGTAATCGGTTGATAACGATTAATCGCGTATAACGGAAAATCATTTATGGTCATAAAGCCCTCGCATTTGAAAATTCCCCCTCGATGCATCATATGTCTCACAATTTCCCATAACTCTTTTAACTCATCCACTGAGCCTAGGTATACACTAATCCTTTCGGTGGGAATAGGTCCTAGAATAAAGCAGTGACATCATGGGGTTTTTCACATTTCGGAGGAAAGTTATCTGGGTAAAGAATTATGACCATATACTATAAAATGACTCTTCTTCAAATGGTTCGACATGGTTAGCTGGCGGAACAAGTAGTCTTGGAAAACAATGGAAATTCCTTATCAAAATATTTCCATGCTTTACTATGGTGAGATTGTAAAAGTACTGTCAGTGTTAACATCTTATGTCATCTCTTATTTACAACGGTTTTACTAAATGAAAATAGTCTTTCAGCTAGGCTTTAAAGGAAAATGGCTCAATATCTTATGTAGGATCTTCTTACCTTTACCAGCATCATCAATTTTCCATCTAGAAATTTCCATGCAGGACGTGTTCCTGATAAAATGCAAAATAGTGCAATCATACCTGGCATGAATAAATATATACGATCAAATCATTTAGCATCTTCCCGAGCCTCATAGTGAGATTTTGGGAGATCCTGCCAGGCTAATGCTGCGATGAAATAGATCAGACATGTCAAAGACTTGTTGTTTGTTTTATTTATACTTTTAAGTGAGTAAATTTAACTATGAAGACAATTTAAGAATTTTGAACGACCGAATATAATTCTTGTGGAAGCATTCCTGACAATTCATCAAAACTTTTCTTGTGTGTAGTTCTTGTATCATCTTCAATGTGCCTAAGCCATTACCTATGTGTTTTCATAGTCATCTAACATCTCTTAGATCCCATCATCTTCTATCTCATCATTTGGTGGAACTCCATCATCAACAACCTCTGATTGATTATTTGAATGATCCTTTGCTCTGGCATTATAATTAGATTTTTCCCCATGAAATATCTAATGAGTGTAAAATCCATCAATGCCCTTGATTAAAAGATGATCAAAAACTACATCTTGGCTCCAAACATATGAATTCAAACAATCTATGCCTTGGACATCTAACTCACACAATTTACTTGCAGAGATTATCTTTCTAGGTTTCATAAAGGTATCCTTAGCATAGCTAGGCGACCATTTTTTCACCTCATCCAAGTTTTATCCATGTTTTTGTTGTGATGAAAGGAAAAAAGTTTGTATGAAACAATAAATCATAATTGGGAATATATTCATATTCTTTGCTTGCATAAGGCGTACTTAAGAGTCTTTTGCTATAAACTAAAATGACATGCATATATTGAAAAATATAAGAATTTTAGCTAAAATGAAACATAGCAAAAAAAAAACTTCTCATTTTATACGACCAAACATTGATGCACGATCTGAGATGGATATGGCTTTCTGGTAACTTTAGTTAATTAATAACCTTAAACTTTGCCTCTCTGCGACCCGACTAATCCAACAAAATAAATAAATAAGTAAACCGATATATGAGCTTTAAAAACTAGCTAATAATGTAACCATGCACTAACATTGCCGCAGCTTTGCTTTGCATTAATTGATTCACTTTACTATCTTGATTAATTATGAGAATTCGGCAACAAGTGAAGTTAAAGGATTTGCACTAGGAGAAAGAAAAGCTTTCAGGCAAAACACAAGTGAAGTAAGTAGAACATAATAAAAAAATGATGATGTGGCTTGCATCTATAAAATGAGTAGTTTCTTTCCCTGCAAATCAATGGGAAGACTATGTGTATATCCATTCTTTTACAATTCCATACATGTGGATTCTCGCTGCTTTCATTGCATTGACAATGAGCTTTCACCTAGTAATTTGTATCATGTATTCTCCTTGCATATTATTCTATTCGCTTTTTTTAGGCATATATTCTTCTCATAAAAAAAATTAGCTATAGATCTTTTGGATGTGAAACCTCGGAAAATCCAAATTTTCGAATAAAGGGTACAACAGTAATTTTGGTCAAAAATCCGGAATTTTTCTAGATCAAGGATGACAAAATGGACTTCACCGTTGGAATCATCTTGCAAAATCTAGCTACCACATCGAATTTCATTGAATTACGAGATAGTTGGAATTTCATGTTTTTCGAGGCACTGAGAGTAGTGCGGGACATAGCTGTTGGGTGGCAGATGAGACACGTGTGAGTGGAGAGTAGTCAAACAAATAGCTCAAGTGGGACCCGGAAGAGACATGTGCAGCACACTTGATTGGAGGGGAAATACGAGTGGATGGATAAGGTGATAAAGAATCAGGGTAGGGTGGATAAGTATTGAGTGAGAGGACATCTCACTTGACTTCTATATTCTCCCAACCGGTTGGGAGAGAGGGGAAAAGAGAGAGAGAAAGGCAAAACAAGAAAAGAGAGGGAGAAAGTAGAGAGAGAGGCTCTACCTTCTCTCCCCATTCTGGGTGTCAGGACCGACGGTTTCGGCGACAAGAGGAAAGTCTTTCACTGTGATGAAACCTCTAGTAGAGACCCGAATCAGGGAGTTTGACAAACTCCGAAAGTGAGTCCTTCTCTACTTTATTATTTTCCCTCAGGGTTGTGTGATTAGTTGTCCTTGTAAGGAATGTTTGGTTGTATTTGACCATGGAAGCTTCGCATATTGTGGTAGTACATTAGCAGGACTTTAGAATTGGTTTTGAAATAAGAATTTGGCGATCCTTAGGTGAATTTACAGCCACATATGGCTTCGTGCCAGGCTTTGATACGCATCTTGATTCGGACCTCTGCGACATTATGATTACTTACCCTGAATAGTCTAATCGGAGAGAGAGGTGCGACTGTAGAAGGTCATCTTGTAGGAGTCATTCGCTAGAGAGGTTAAGGTACGCCGAGGAAGGGTAAGCTCGTGAGGTCAGCTCATTTCGGCAGTGATTGATCAGCTGGGTTTGAATTACGTGTGATCTCGGCCGGAGGTCATACTTCTTTGTAAGAACTCCTTTGGTGTTCTTAGACTCTATAAGCCCATTGTGTCAGAAGTCATTCTGTGTAGTGGAGGACGGAGTTTAGTGAGCTTAGATGGGTGATAAACTTGTCGATAGATTATTAGAATGGTTTTATTAATTATTGTGCCTAGCTTGGAGATTGTAACCTTAATGTAAACTCAGTTGGATTGTTGTGGACTCTATGTAAAGAACAATTAGAGATTCCATTGTATGCCTGGAGGGACAATGGAGGTGAACCGACTGGTCCGGTCGGCTCATTGGGTGGTCGACTCTTTAAGTCAGTTGACAGCGGGTTGATCTGTGACCTCTAATTTGGAAGGTCAAAACTTCTTATTCAGAAATCCGTTTTGGGGTGTTCATGGACTCCTTAAATCCATTGGATTAAAGATTAGGATATGCCTATGGAGACAATGATTAACTTCATTGTTGATAGTGGGTTAAGCGGAAGCGAGGTGGTGGTATTTGGTGAGTTGCGTTACTAAGTGGCGAGACCTCGAGCTTGGAGGTCATAACTTAGTGCCGACTCATTTAGTTGTCATGGATATGGAAGGCCAGTTGAGTTAAAATTTAATCATGATCTGGGAGGGAGGTTGATCTTGACATATACGAAACGCTGTAATAACACACATTGTGCAGATTGTTGTTTGTGGTGTTAATGGCGGTTTTGGTAGTATTCGCCGCGGTCGTATGTTATTGCATTGGATGGAATCACCATCGTTAACTTCGGAAAGGTTCTGTGGTATCAATTGTTTTGAGTCATGGGTTCGATGGCGTAAATCGACCCATTAATGGTTTAGAGGTGGCGGAATTGGCGACGTCTTAGTTCGAGAGAAGGGACATAATGTATGATGGAATGATCTCATGGAAGATCCCTGACTTAGCGTTGGAGCCATTATATCAATCAGGTTTTAATTAATTTTTATTATCCATATATATTTGTAACATATTATTAGCGAATTGAATAACATATGTTTATGAAGAATGAGTGTTTATTAATGCTCATTGATAATGTTAACATGAATAGTTAGATTATGAAATATATTGTGTGTGACATTGGAATTGGATATGAACAGCATCATTCATTTGATTGTGGCGTGTGATCAGATTGTGATTATAATATGATTGTTCACGATATGGTGATCTTAACTGGAAGCTTCTTATGGGACGGTCTCCAATAAAGACTCATGGTTGAGATCATGATGAAGAATGGAAGATTAATTGTTGGTAGGAAGCGAGGCGATTAATCTGAGTTAAGGCTTGGAATTTGGGTTATAAGGACCATGGAGATATCGAAAGTTTGTAAGTGCAAGAAGGCTATGTTTGACCAAAGTTCTATATGGAACGAGGGCGTGGATTCTATCAGAAAATTCTGCAGTAATGGTGTAAGAGACCCTTGATTGTAATCAGAAAAAACACATTTACTTTGAAAGAAGACACCATGGTTGTGGTTATCACATAGACTTAGAGTTTGTGATGAGATCGGATCTTTGGATTAGTTACCCATTGGCAACACGTTGATGATGGTGAGTCGGGCTGGTGTATCATATAATCGTTGGTATACAGTGATGGTTTATCATGGCATGGCTGTGTAGAAAGTCGATGGTGACTCGGGGATATGGAAGAACGTGTTCGCCATGACGCCATGACATTCGTAGACATTTCACTTTGATGTTTGTTTGTTGTGACCATTGCATGACGTAAGGTGGTAAACCCTTGGCAGGGGTGTCGCCTCTTGTTTTGCTCTGCCATACATGGACCCAACTGGTACCGCTGAGGCGATTGCTCCTTGAAGTATTGAAGTACTGAAGGCCGGTTTGTAGCCTTAGAATCATTTTTGTAAAATATATTAGAATAATCTAGTTTTAATATATTTTGAAAGCATGTCAAAAGTGTAGGATTATACATCAAACTCTTGTAAAATATTATAAGAAATTTAGTTATTTCATAAAAAATGGAAGAATGAATTTGATATATGAGCGTGTGATTGTGATCTTGGAGGCGCCCCCAGTATTCCACCAGTTCAACGAGTTAATGGGTTAGCCAATGGGACCTGGATGGGCATCGCGACATGTTAGAGCTTTGCATTATCATTCTTCTGGGGCAGGAACATCAGGTTTAGAGGCCATGATTATGTTGTGAGAATTGTTATGACATCATGACATAGTGTTATTGGAGCTTAGGTATATGAATACCAGGAGCTCAGGTTTGATATCAAAAATAAATAGGTGTGGCTCAGGTTGGGTAGGTGACCATACAGGTTCATTGGGGCGGGTTTGGATCTGTGGTGTTTCGTATTTATTGTTCTAATATATGTTCCATGTTTGTGATTGCTTTGATATTATTCACGAGGTGCCGTGGAAATTATATACATAAGTAAGATGTATGAACATTGCTGGTTAGAAAATATAACCTTTAACAAAGGTTTGGAAGATCGGCGAATAGTACTGACTATATTGTGTGATATAACGTTTGTAGTATATAGGAAATGAATATCTTCTAAATTTGAAAATCGGAATTGGAGTTTGTCATTAAAGTTGGCCGGTTGGCACTAAAGAAAAAATGTGATGAAATAGGTTAGTTCATGATGAGTAGAATCTATTAGTAGTTGGCATGTGCACTACTAAAGTTAGATTGGGATGAAAATTGGCAACATATATTTTAGCGACGTGTGATAAGCACGTAAGTGGGCATTTTTTTTTTGGTAAATCATGATTAGTTATTATGATCTTATGTAATTGAGTTTGACTGGGTTTGAGGCCTGGGAAGAAACTAGTGTGTGGAAGATTCTTCTCTAAGACCTAGAGGTGAGTTGGCGAGGTGAAAGTTGACTATGTTGAGATCATGAGTTCTATATAGTGGACATTGAGTTGATAGACATATCAGGTTTGATGTGGCTACCATGACATCTGGATTAGGTTCTTGACCATCGGGTTGCATGGGTTGTCAGACCATGTGTCATTGTTATACCAAGTAGAAAATTAGTTGTGGCAGTTTACATATTACTTCGTGGATGTATGTTTAATATATGGAATTTTGGAATGAATTCTTTTAAGGGGAAAGATGTGACTTAGAAAAATCCAATTTAGATAAGGGTAAAATGGTAATTTAGATTCAAAAACTCAGGAGTGTAAGATCCTTGAGATGATGAAATGGACTTCATAGTTGGAATAGTCTGTGAAATCCGACTACCCGCATTGGAAATTTATTGATTCCGAATAGTTGAAATTCCAGTTTTTAGAGGCCTGGTACGTGGAACAGGCCTTGATTGGTGGCTCAAGATGAGACACGATGTCAAGTGGAAGCTAATTCAAAAACAATGTCCAGGTGATTTCAGAGAAGAGACATGTAACATGGGTTGGAGGAAGAAAATCCAGATGAATGGATGGCGGGTGATGTGGCATGATAGAGACATAGGATTGGGTTAATTGTAGTGGGAGGGACATCTACTTGACATCTCTCAGCAGTTGGGAGAGGGGAAAGAAAGAGAGAAAGGCAGAAGGAGGAGAAAGTAGAGGAGGCTCTCTTATGTGATTTCTGGTGGTCTGGATGTGGGTTTAAGGCAGAGGAAGCAGAATGGAAGTCTTCCTGTGTGAGGCTACAGTGAGGCAGACTCGGGAGTTTTGACAACTCAGAAATTGATCTTCTCTATGGTTATTTCTGCTCTAAGTTATATGGTGATTGTCTTTGAAGTGTTTGTTGTTTGAATATTGGAAGGCACATATTGTGGTAATTTTGCATTGGACCTTAGAACTTGTTTTGGAAGGAAATAAGAGAATTTCGGCGATGAGCCCTTCGAATTAAATTGTGACCGCATAATTGGAACGATATTAAGGCTTTGATTTCAGAGTTGAATCTCTGTGGAATAAGTTATGATCCTTTTACCGCGAGCAGTCTAATTATAGTTAACTACAAGATTGGCTATGGAAGGGTGTTCTTAAGAGATGTTGCGGAGAATTAGCTATTGATTGAACTACTTGTGACCTCAAACTTAGAATCACATCTTAACTGTAAATCAGACAGTTTTTAGTTCTGAATTCTGTGGCCATTGATCAAAGAAGCGATTCATATCAGGTGGAGAGGGCGTTGGTGAACTGACTAGTTCAGTCGACTCATTAGATTGGTTGAATAATTTGGTTTATTCTGTGACCCTCCAACGAAGTTCGCAACTTCTCATTGAGCAAGTTTTGTGTTTCTTAGATACTGAGAAGCCCGGTGATTCAGTTATTATTATCATGCTGGAGGATGATGGTGAGCTTCAGCGGTGGGTGAGTTGACTGAGTGGTGGGCTGTTGATCAGTCAGGCTATTTGGTTTATTCAAGTGTTTAGACTTTGAGGAAGGATCTTGTGCCATTAAGACTCAATTTTGGGTGTTCATCAGACTCTGTGGAAGCCCAGTGAAGTCAGTTCTAGAGAAGCGAGTGTGCTTATGGAGGCAGATCAAGTTCTTGATGATGGGAGAAAGAAGCGAGTCATCGAAGGTGGAGTCAGAGTGGGATTGGGCGGTGGGGCTTCTTCTGTATGGACCTCCAACGGAAGGTCATACTTCTTACGTTCGAACCGTTTGGGTGTTCTTGAACTCTCCGATCCATTTAGTCAAGATGCAACCATGCACAATGGAATCGTTGGGTGATCCTTAACTAAAAAATATGTTTTCCCAAGTGTGCGAGTTGTTTGGTTGTGTGAATTTATAAATAGCAGTTTGACACGCAGCTATTATTTGTGGCTGTTGTAAGCCTATTATAACCATGGATAAGAATCCGTAGATTAACCTAAGGAAGTTGTAATCATTGTTAAGTCATGGATTAAATTGAAGCGTAATGAATAGCGTCAATGGTTTTGGGAGGTGTGAAATTTGAGAATATGGCTAAACATCTCGATCACGAAGGAGGACATATTTTGTGGTGAAGTTGTTTAAAGATAGTCCACGGCTGATTGTTTTTATACAAGTCAGTTTTTTGTTGATTGGAAATTTACATTATATACTTCTTAGCATGTTATTGTAAGAATTGAATAGCATGTTATTATTTTTTGAAGAATAGAGTGTTATTACATGTTGTTTGTTAATATTAACATGAATAGTCTGAATTATGAAATATAAGTGTGTGGTATTGATTGAATCTGATTAATAATTACACATTCATGTACAGTCCTGTAGTGTTAAGTGGTGTGGGTGCACCAGTATGTATTGTTACCATTGACCATTGAGTGAGCAATCATGATGACATGTTGGGGCGATACAATAAGATATGGATTTTCCAGATCATAGTGAAATAATTCAATTGTGTGTGTTGTGCGAAACTGGAAGGGCAGATTCAATACCAGAAGTTCGAAGAAGCGATTTGGTTGTTACAAGAGACTCACGAGAGATATCAAGTTAATGCGTGTGAGGGCTTTGTGGCGTGATTCAAAGTTCACGTGGGTGTAAGACCAAGCGAATTACTATCAAAGTCATATGTAGGTCTTGGGGATACGCCGTTTATGGTGAAGCTCTGACCTTTGAGAAGGCCGCAGTTAATGGTTATCATGATTTGGTTATGTGTTGATGAATTGGGGATGATGGGATTAGTTACCATTCAATGGCCGCTTTGCATTGGAGTGCGGTGGCGTGAACGGTATATAATGTTGTTTTCTGTGTTATGTGGTTGTCCCACGCTAGCATAAAATATAATGAAATTCGGTGGTGGCCTCAGGACGTGAGCGCTGAAAACATTTCATGCATGACATGACATTAATATGACATTTCGATTGGATGTTTGTTGTTTGTCGACCATTCGCGTGACTGCGGTCGCGAGGGCGCCGCGTTATATCACTAAGACTTTATAATCATGTTCAAGGTTCCCACCAGTCTACGAAGATGATTACTCATGGTACGTGCGAAGAAGTAGATTAACAACCTTGAAACATTTTTGTAAAATATATTAGAATAATCTAGTTTAATATGATACAGCATGTAAAGTATAAAGTTGTACATCAAACTCTTGACTAACCATGAAAATTATAATTGTTTGTATGAAAATACAGAAGTAGGTTATGATATATGAGACATGAGTGTAATCGGAGCATGAATGTTCCGCGAGTTCCATGGTGTGGGTTATAGCGGATGGGATGAGTCACATTCTTGCTAGTGCCCTCAAATGAATGAACCTACATGCAACGATGGCATGCAAGAAATATATATTTTGTTGTGCAAAGCCAGTATCATAATAGAACCGATCAGCGATAAAATATTGTATTTGGAACAATTGTTTATAGTGCTGTTATTGGAAGAAAGGCTCATTAATTCAAACGAGATTAAACACTAAATGCATGGCCTTGTTATACATTATCATTATAAAGCAAAATTTGGGTATCAAATAGAAAGAAGTTTCAAGAAGATGTGATGTATATGTTATATCTGCAAAGATCTGAGTTGTTATCAAAGTAGCATTTTATAAAAATGAAAAGACTAATCAGATTTGCATGTATAATTAAATAATGAATTTTATAAGGCTGTCATGTTTTGGATGGTCACCTTCTGGCATTCATGTTTGCAGAGGCAATGGATGTGAAATTGTCCTCAGGATTGTGCTTTTTTGTATTCTAAAAAGTTTTCATCTGTGACTAAAGAAAGAAAGGCCTTGTTCAGTGTTCGCATAATGTTGAGAATGATAGTGCCGAGGACATGCAATAATATATCGCATTCAAACGCCCTTTACATTTGAAAGAATGTCAGTTGTATAACATCGAACGGTCCACATATACTTCCTTTTTATAGTATAAATAGATTAAATAATATGGACTAAACTTAATCATTTAAAAGTTGCCCTATGTTCGTTTCAATTCATGCTTTTAAACGGTGTGTTTTTCTTATAGGCGAAAATGTTCTTGCCATATATTAGATATCTGTTTTAAGATAAAACACTGACATGATGTGTTAACAAAACGACCAATTGCTATATAACGAACTGAATTTGAAAGTTTTTAAAAGAGGAAAATAAGCAAAACAAAACTAAAAATAAAAAGGAGAAGTGTATACGAAATGATAGCGAAAAATACCACTAATCTTTTTCCATGATCAAAGAAAAGCTTTACAGATTCAAAGGACCAGTTAAGCCTCATTGAGTCACCTTTGCTGAAATTATGTAATTGGTGACCATCACTGTATCTGTATTTCGACTAATTTGAGATGATTGTGAAAATTACCGTGGCTTGTGATATTCTACACTCCATTAGTTCAGATCTTACATGCGAAGATCATATAATCGAAATCGTCGAATGGACTCAATTAGGGATCTATAAATAAACACTCTCTTCTCTTTAAATCAGCATTTAATAACCATTCTATAAATGTTGTATCAAACACGGAATTGGAAAAACCTTACCATCGAAAGGCAGAATTTAAGAACACATGAGTTTTCCTCTTTAAGCAACGACTAGCAAGACTGGATTGCTCGTTCAACACGATGTTGATTGGGTCCTTAGTTCATTAGCGTAACAAGGAGGCTAAGTAATAGTAAGACCCAGATTCACCTCCACAGATCTCCTTTTTTTTATTCGATTTTTGGGATTTTTCTCTCAGGCTTAGTTTGTTTTGCCATGCTAAACCTTTGATTTGTTTCAACAAAGGAGAGAGTTGCAAATCTCTTTTTATTTTGAAGGAAGGAATTAGATTTACTGATTTAGAACACTAGGACGGTTTTGTTGGCAGAAGGTATGAGGAGTTTTGATATTTTTAAGTTAACGAGACCAAAAAAAAAATGCTATTTGTTTTAAATCATAATGAGTTCTTTACCAATTAATTTTTTCTCATTTTATGACAAGATTTAGTCATAATAAGTTTTGCTGGTCTACTTGACAGTAAAATTGTCCACAAATGATTTTAGCAACTGGGGATGAAAATATTGATGTAAAATCATCCTAAAAATTTAATGACTTTTCAAATACAAAATAATTATCACAAAAGTTAAAAATATCACAAAGTCATTTTCCCTCAGACAGTGACCTAAATTCGTGATAAAATATGGTGCCTTCATTTATGAATAATTTAGATTTAGATCACAATTATATATATTTGTGAATTGAAATCATTTAATACCCAAATTAGTAGCTATTTTATAATTTGTGTGATATATGTATTTCTAACATTCAGGAAACATGCTTTTATCAGCTTTATTATCTGATAAGTTAAAATTCATTATTTACCAGTCTTGGTGGAAAGTTTGTTCTAGATTATCATTCATCAGTTAGTTGTCCTATGGTTTGTATAAATACTCTAGATTATTCAACCTAAAACAACCCAAAATCAAACATATTAAGATTTATTAGAAGTGTTCCCTTTTTTGAGAACTATTCAGCGGATTACAGCATTATAGTACTAATATCATCTGAAGTTTGGAATATAATTACTTCTTATATAAGACATTTCTTACTTGGCGGATAAGGCTAGTTTGATGACGACAGTTTCATGAAACATAAAGGTTACAATTATGTGAGTGTGAGTCAGCCCAAGTGATATTGATCATCGCATGGTTAGGTGATTAAAAATTCTTTAAATTAATAGATATGATTGAACTTTTCATAAACATGGAACTTCTTGTATGGACATTGGTATCTTGGTGAGTATATTGATCTTAGTTTGGTGGAAAGTTCTTTATCAGATAGTGGATGACTAAATAGTTGTTAAAACAAATTATAAATATTTAATGAGGTTGCGTCAAATAATAAATTAAAAATAATAGTGTATGTGGTTTGTAGTTGAGAGAATGAAAAAGGTAAGACAATTCTCGAGAGTTTAAGGATATTTGCCGCTCAAAGTGTGTTTTATAACAAGTGGGTGTATTGGAAAGTGTAAAATTAATAATATTATCCCAGGATGGGCGCTCAACTTCTCCCTCATTACGATTTGGTTATCATGTTAATGAGTTATTGGTGTAGCATCAGTAAAAATTGCAGAATGCAAATAGTTGGAGACTATTTAGTATCAAGTATGTCAAGTATGAATAGGTTTAAAAACAACTTGGAGCAGGTTTAACTCATGTTTTGCAAAATGGAACTCAGGTTTTTTAATTTATTTTTATTGTACATTTTGTAGAGTATCCTTGATTGTGGGATGCGATTTATCATGCATGAATAAAAAGACAAATATTTTGAGCACCTCGAATTTTTTAGAATTTAATGTAAATCTTGAAAGATTAAAAACTAAATAGTTTGAATTTGAAGCTATTTTGACTTTGGCAGCGAAAAACGTCGCCATAGTCATTATGTTTGAGACTCTTGAGAGTCTCTTAATTTTGGCAGTACAATTATCTTCTGAGTGATCCTTGGAAAAAGTGATTTGGTGAATTCTGTACTGAATTTGAATACCATAGTTATTAAAAATGTGATGAATCATAATTTTATTTTTAAAAAAAAATGAAAACACCAGTATGAAGAAATATTAGGTAACAACAATGTATTAAAATTCGATTTTTATTAATAGATATTGGCACATAGGAAGGAGTTTAAAGAAGTTAAGGAAGTATTTTGTTCAAAATGTAGTAGTAAAGCTCCATGTGGCACTTAGACAACGCGCTGGATGTTGCTAAGTCAACCTCACATATTTACGATACCATTACCAAGCGGATCGAAGGGCGTGAAGATCAAACGCTTGAAAGAAGGCTGTGGAAGGGAAGGCTCTCATTGCTTTGAGAAGCTCCTCAGCTTTGTTGGTTGGGTGGTGTTGTGGCCTTCTCGGGGTCGTTGATATTACAGATCAACCTATCAGATTACTGTGTCTCTTAATAAACTGAGACCCGCCCATGATAAAATGGCCACATTGGCCCATACATCCATACTCACAAATATAAAACTCATATTACCATAGTTGAGAGTTAATACATCCTCTTAATGACATGTTTTGATAAACATTCATTGCATCATTTTACAAAATGTTATCGAACACATTGTTGGCTTTCTTCTCCATGACATAATGGCGTATATTCTAGTTTGCTCCTGTACTAAATAATATTCCTCGACGAGTGAGCAATACGATGGTAATCTCCAACGTGGGGTTACTACTCCCGCTAAAATTGCACCATGTAGTAACAACCAAACATTCAAACAGTAGTGATCTCGCCAAGATGTCTACCTTACTAATCCATGTCTCGAGTCTCACCAGACTCCCTCACATGCCTAAGCCATGTATGAAAATCATTTCTTTTCAAAACAAAAATATTTGTTTTAATTTAGGACAACCCTCCGATATAAATATGTTGGACAATCCTCCGAGGTGAACTTGTTGGGTAACTCTCTAAAACAATTCATAGGCCCCTCCGACGTGAATTGTTGGACAATCTTCCCAACACAATTCTTTGGACAACTTTTCGACAAAATTATTATTTTTAATAATTTTATAAATGAACTCATCGTTTGAATGACCTCAGATTATAATTGTCGTACCTTTCGCTTTGCCGTTACAGGGTGCTCTAGGTGCATATAGATAATGTGTACATTTTCCAACGAATTCATGTTAATATATTTTGGCTTATGCATATACTAACAAAAATTCAACTCACAACATCATGTGTTCATTAATTGTACCAATAACATACCAAGTTAAACTCATGGGCTAATAACGAATTCAAGCAAAATTCTGTTTTGAATCTTGACAGCACACAAATCACATAAATCAGTGAACAATGACTAGGTCTAAACCATTCCACATTACTAGGGATTTTCTTCCATGGTCCAAATATTTTGGGGATCGAAAACACGTAAATCTATTTAAACAAATCCATCAGGTAGTGGATCTTGGCCAAAGAATAAATAAAGTAGGAAGACTGCCTCTTGGAGTTGTTGAAACTCCACGAAATCGATTATTGCATCTGTAGCCTTGTGGCGTGAATCAAACACCTTTGGCTGGCTGTGACCGATTACCAATGAAATCTAGAGGAAAGTTAGACTTTCTCTCTACAAAACGATTTTCTCACGTTCCTGCAAGTGAAGGTGATTTACTTTATTCTTTTCACTTAATTCCACTTTTGTCCTTAGTTTGACTTAAGACTTTTTTAGTATGAAACCAAAATCTGACCATTTATATCTATCTCTCATAAATCTATTGCAGCATGTCACATGGGTACCTTCAGTAGGTGACCATCATCTGTGCCTCTCTGTTTATCATCTGACCTGACAGGTTCTGAAGGCATTGAAGTGTTTGTCTTCCGGAATTTGTGAGTCGGCAATGGTAATAGATTTCACAGATGGATTGTACCTGGTGAGATGTTTTTCATTATCAGGATGGAAAATTCTGGGATTTTGACTTGAAGTGCCATTTCCTTTTGAAAGTCAAGGTACCAGGTTCAGTGCATAGTGAAATGAGGGCCTCCTCTATTTATGGGAACCTTAGAGGAATCGCTAGAACCTTGGATGATTCTTTTACAATTCGAATGTTCTAGAACATCCTAGTGTGCAGTACTTCTTCCAGCTCATTTACGGAAGACTCTAGATCATCTCACATCCCATGATCTTTGTAAACTGCATACCACATCCTTCCATACCTTTCAAATCCTTCACCTTACATGGAAGGTGTGGACTTCTCTAGGAGTTTCTAGAGTTTCGAGCTCTTGTAGCAAGGAGATTATACCTTAAAATCTCTGGGTTCTTCCCCCTCTCGTTAAGTAAGGCTTTGAAGACCTCCTTACCCATGGAGGATCGCCCATATGATGGTGGAGCCTAGAGGGCGAGCATGTGACATAAGACCCTCAATTTCTTTCCTATGAAGAGTGTTTGGGTGATGTACCTATTAAAATTGTTCTTTGGAGAAAATTTTTACAAACATAGACAATTGTTGAAAAGAGGTTTGCCTTTACTAGTAGATGTTTTTGTTAAAGTGCAAGGAAATTGCAAATCGTCTTATTTTCATTACTTAGGTGACAATAAAAAAGTCAAAACAGCTTCCAACACTGTGAAAAATGAAGAAAAAAAGTGTCTAATAAAAATTAGAAAAGTAAATAGCTATTCACTAAGGAAGCTTCTAGAAGCATTCAAAAATGGCTGAGATACATGCCGGGTGTAATATGGTCCACGATTTATGTATTATTATTATTAATTTTTTTTTTAAAAAAGAGAAGCAAATGAAAGAAAAAAGAAAAAACTTTGGGATTCTATTTGATTTGAAGAAATAGTAGAAATATCAAAAACAAAATATAAATAAAATCAATTAAAATTGAAAATTGTTTAATGTTTGAAATTGAATAGTTTAAATAATAAGATTAAGCTAGAAGTAACATAAAAAATGATTTATTGATTTAATTTCAACCATTTTTCCCTCATATTTTTTGAGAACATAGTCCTAAAGAATTATCGGCATCTTGTGCGGTGTGTTTTTGTCATCACCTTGTGTGGCGTATGGTTTGTGTTGTCTTAGTACAACGATTTGGTTTTCATCGTCTTGTTGTGGCTCTTTCTTGTGTGTGGGTGATTCGAATGAAAAAACCGATTGGGTGAGACATCAAGTGATCATGATGCGTCGATATATTTACGGAGGTGGTGTGAAATCTGAGAAAATCCTAATTTGCCAGAAAATGGTAAAATGGTAATTTAGATCAAAATCGAGGAAATTTTCTAGATGGGATGATGAAGCAGGACTAAGTTGGGGTGATCTCTCACGAAATCTAGCTATCACGTCAAATTTAAATCGAATTAGAGATAATTAAATTTAGTTGCTAGGCAAGGAGTGAGGCGGGACATGGCACATTTGGGTGTTTCAGGTGTGCCGCGTAATAGCCGATCTGCAGTGGTCGACATAGGCTCGAGTGTGGACCGCGCTGGGCGTGTTATGGCGTCCACCCAATTGGTTAAGTAAGTAGATGGATAAGCCCGGATAAAGTAGGTAGGCGATGATGTCTTGACAGTGGCAAGTGAGGGGACAAAGAAGACATCTCTTCTCCATTGCTTTGTGGTATGTGCGATGGGGAGGAGAAGCTGATTTTGAGAAAGGGAGGGTTTTTAGAGAAATCCAGCTTCTCTGGATTTCCAGTGTCGGGCCAGATTTGGTTCGTCGGGCAGAAGCAAAGTTGTTTGTTCTCTAGCTGCAAAGACTACTCGTGAGCGCCGGGTTTGTGGAGATTTCTTTCAGGAAGGTAGAGGTTTTCTCCTACATGATTTAATCCTCGTTTAAAACCTTGTTAATGATTTAGTTGATTTGAGTAGTAGTGCGTTGATCGATCCAGAAAATTGGGATTGAAATGCTGGGAATTTGGGACCCGTTTTGGACAGTCCACGGACTGTATGGGTGGCTTGTGTTATATTTGTGAGTTTTTTTTTTTTTTGATGTTAAATAACATGCAGATTGTATTTGGTGTGTGTGAGGCTGGAAATGGCCATGGATTCTTAGTTCTAAAGTGGAAGGCAGATGCTTGTTTTGCCCACGGATAGCCCTTTGCTCGATTTGGGGCTATTAAAAAACGGTCAAACATGTTGGACGAAAATGTCCATGTGTTATTTGCATGAATTTGCTTAAAATGAATGAAAAGCGAATTGTGTGAAATTAATACGTTAATGCATGGAATTTAATGTGTTAACATGATGTTTGAATTATATAAAAATATAATTAATGACAGAGCCATTGGAATTGGATAAATTCGGTTAGTATATCATGATTTATATATTAACATAATTGTTGGAAATGGCATAATGCATTCTCCATATATAGGGGTACCCTAGAATGGTAGGTGTAGTGCATGACATGAAAGAAAATAAAAGGAAAATGGTTGTGAAGGAATTTCAATGGAGATTTTGGATTGGGTTGGGAGATTGTCAAACAATTCACGTCGGGGAACCGGCGGTTTTGGAGGTTGTATCAACCGTGCGCCTCGGAGGGTTGTCTAATAGATTTTACGACTTCGGTAGTATGTTTTTCTAGGAAGACAACAAAAACCTTTTGTTTTTGAAAATAGTGTTTTTCTCACTCTTGTGAAAGAAGCTAGGCATGTGTGAAGAATTCAGTGAGAGACTCGAGACATGGGAGTGGTGGATGCATATTCTCACATCCATATAGTAGACATTTGAGTAGGGACTTGCATGTTTTACTTGAATGTGTTTGTGTTAAACCATTACACATGTGCATAGGTGGGAAATGCTTAGATGTAGGAGGTTTATCGCTCACCCAGGCATTACTCACCTTTGTCCGGGGAACATTATTTTGGTACGGGGAGTGTTCGGAAGACAAACGCTCATTAGAGCCACTTTTGAGAAGAAAGCCGATATGGCTGATTAACTATTTTTGTAAAAACATGTTTAGAATTCTAAATTTTAATATATGTTTATGGCCCAAGAGTGATGTGTAATAACTCTTGAACTATTATAATATAGTTGGATTGGAATTTTGGTGAGAATTGATGTATAGGCTCAGTGGCCATTTTTCTATGTATGGAGTCTCCTTGATATAATTTACATTTCCCTTGTTTGGCGGTTTTGTCCACGTGGGACCCTTGGGATTCTTGATTATGATGAACAGTATCAGCCCCAGGTAAATGATTGCATGGGAGTTCGATTGGGTGTGAATACATGAGTTTAGTCACATGTTGCACGGCACGGCAGGTGTCGGAGCATAGGTGAGGTACCTGGGGCTTGAGGACTTGGGCTTAGGCCATGGTTATAGGTGCCCAAGAGCATCCACGACTTGGTATAGCCCGATGTTGGATACTTGAGTTATGGCTTAGTGTCGATGAGTTAGGTGTCACGGTTACAGGAAGGACTTGATGTATAGTTTAGATCATGCATCCCATTTATTGCATTTGATGGTCATTGTGATGTTGTATGTATTGTGTGCTTGTATGCTTGGTAAACAACATATAGGAAAATGTTGAACATTAGGGTCGGGAAAACATAACCCCTGAGTGTTGAGGAATTTTGGGCAAAATATTCGGAAATAAGCGAAAAATAAATAAATTTACGGATAGTTATTCTAGTTTTTGCACGAAAGCGGGGTTAAAATTTAACTCTTAAAATTTTTGGGTTGTATAAAGCTGCGATTGTCTAGAGCTTCTCCATTTAAGGAGTAAGCGGGGGAGGCCTACTAAAGGAATAAAAAAAAAAATGTGTGTTGAGAAATTTTTTTTTTTTTTTGGGTTTAAAGTATGTAAAATAGGAAAAAAATATATAAATAAATAAATTTATGAGGTCTATTGGAAAAATGAAAATTAAATATATATATATATATATATATATATATATATATATATATATATATATATATATATATATATACTTACATATAACCCCTTATATATATATATATATATATTATTATTTTTATTTTTAATTGGTCTTTACAAGAGTAGGTGGAACAAAGAAAAAAAAAGAATGAATGAAAAAAAAAAAAGGCATGTAAGTAAACGGGGCTAGCTCGCCATTTTGGTGTTGGGTCACGTCTGATGTTTTTGTACTTCGTGACGAGTATCTTTCTTGGCCTTTATGGCCGGAGCACGACCACGGCCAAGGCGGGCCGTTGGGCGTCGCGAGCTCTGCGAGCCACGGTCGGCTTTGTGTGTGCAGAGCCCGAGCGACGACGCGTGCGGCACAGCCCCTTTGGGGATGTCGCGATCACAGTTTTGTATCGTGGCGGAGGGCGATGCTGATGTGTCGTGACATGGGCTGCGACATGGCGCCTAGCGCCTTGCGATCTGACCAGCGGGACCCGTTTGCGATCTGGCGCGCGGCTCATTTGCCTGACCAGCGGAGTCTGTATGTGAGGGATTTAGGTCGCGATACAATTTTTGTATGTCGTGGCCAGGGCGATATGGGCGAAAATTTAATTTTTCGGAAAAGGCAAAACGGTAATTTCGGTCAAAACCCGAAATTTTTCTAGATCTCGGATGACGAAACGGACTTCACCTTTGGAATCATCTCGTGAAATCTATCTAACAGGTCGAATTTCGTTGGTCCAGGGAGCCCGATTCGAAATTCCCGTTTTTCAAGTCGTAGGTGTGAGGTCTTGGCTGAAAATGGGTTTGAGAGACATGTGATGGGACCAGTCACTACTACATGTACCCATGTGACACGTATTTACGAGATTAGAGAGATGATGAAATGGATGGCTAGATAGTCTTGAATTAATCGAAAAATCCAAGACTTGAGGACATGGATGGTATTAATTGAAAGTTTAAATGAATAAAGACAAGAGAATAGTGTCTTCTTCTCCAAAGAAGCAGAACTAGACAGTGAGATGCGTATTTTGAGTTTGCAGAGAGAAGGTGTGCCTTCTAGGATTCCAAATGATTCGACCGCTCTGGGCTCGACGAGTAAGAAGCAAAGTCGATCTACGCGGTGAGGGCTACGAGTGGACACCGATTTGGTGGAGTTCCGACAACTCCAAGAGGTAGAGATCTTTTCCTACTTATGTTAATCTTTACTAAGAGCCATGTAAATGGTTAGAATGTTTTGAGGTTTGTTTTGCCGTAAACCTTGGCCTCAAAAGCTTTGAACCGAGCGGAGAAAATTTCCTATTTGTGCTGTCGGAACAAGAATCCGAGGCTCTACTGTTCATGGAATAGTGACACGAAATTTTTAGCGGTAAATGTGTTTGGTTGAGTGATTCAAAATGAATCGGCCAGGTTTGCCACTCACCCATGAGCTAATTTCGTGTAACTGACAGAATTTTCATAACATGTTTTATGTGATTTAATTATTTATTATATATGCATGTGAATATATTAGCATGAATGTGTTTAATCGCAGATCACGCATTCCATATGCAATCAGCACCCTGTAATATTAGAAATGAGTATGACAGCGAAATTGAAAGAAAAAACGGAAATGTTTGTGAAAAAGGAATTTCAAGGAAGATTTTCTCCAAGAACATTTGAGAGTTGTCCAACAGATCACTTCGAATGAGGACCATGACTGTTTCGGATAAATATCCAAAGAATTCACCCTGAGGTATCCACGTAATTCTATCGAATTAAAGAGTGAGTTTTCGAGAACAAAGCTTTTGTTTTGAAACTGATATTTTACTCGTGATTCGCTTAGTATATGAGGAGTCGGTGAGGACTCGACATGGATTTAATGCGTAGACATTCGAAAGTTCAAGGAAATTGCTTGAATGTGATTGTTTGCCATGACATGTGCACTTAGGGCGTGGGAGTAACTCCAGAGCAGGAAATTATCACTAATGGCTTTGCTCAATTGCCGAGGATCACCATTTCAGGTACAGGGAGGTTCCGGGAAGGCGGCACTCATTAGAGGCCGTTTGAGAAGAAAGACGAATGTGCTTGATGTTACTGTGATAAATATGTATTGAATGTTGTAAGTTTAATATATGTTGAATTAAGAGTAATGTAAAAACTCTTGAACCATGTAATATAGTTGATGTTTGTTGTGAGTATTAATGTAGGGGCCCAAGTGGCCATTTTTATTCATTTTAATTGTATATGAACCCGATGTGGTCATAAGTTGATTGTTGGGACAGGTTTGTACCTTGGGTAGAGCTCCCTGTATAAAGGAGACTCTGCTCGATTTTCATGAGTGGTGTCGGGTTACTTGATAGCCACGAATATTTTGCAGGTTGACGGGTTGTCAAAGGACACCCCGTTTTAGCGCCACAGCGACGACATGGAGGCGGGTACGTCACACGCACACGGCCTACGCATACACCCGCCAGCAAGGCGCTAATGATACGGCCCGAGAGGGCATAATACGGTTTCCAATACACACGAGACACGGCGCCTACGCCAGAGTTCAGTCGCACACCGTGCACCCAACCCGGCCAATCTAATGCAACTGCTTATAGTCACCGCTTGAGCACTTTTCATGGACACCGCTCATGAACATTGTTCACTGGCTTTAAAAAATAAAAAAATAAAATTTTAAGGTATATGATTTAAAGTATGGAAAATTTTTCTGATGTGAATAGGTCTCCAATAATGTTACAACTAGAGATCTGATCAAACCTTTAACTTGTCTTATGAGAGTGACGGAGGTCCCATTATATTGGTCACCAACGGCTTTTGACCAAATGGCCTTTGCCGAGGCTCGGTTGCAAAGAATGCTTTGCAGCACAAAGAACGCAAATGGGATCGTGGAGGTCCGAGTCACCCGTAGATTCAGTCCCATTAACCTTCTCTACGCTCGCTGTGGAGGAGGAGATCCGATGGTGGCAGACCATTGGTTCTTGCAGGTCGAGAAGGTGTTGGAGGCTAGAGAGATTACCTCCGACACGACTAAGATCAGACTAGCTGCATTTCAGCTAGAGGGTGAGGCCCAAGTGTGGTAGAATTGGGTAAAGACCTCTAGGGACTTAGAGGCAATGACTTGGACTTGGTTCCATGAGCTTTTTATGAGCAAGTATTTTTCGGACACTACTAGACATGTTGCTCAAGAGTTCCTAGAGCCGGCGTGACTATGACCGTGATTGGAGTATGTACGTTCACGGAAAGTTAGCTCATGATGATTAATATGTACACAAACCTGGCCAAGGTCAGGAGGTTTGAGAATGGACTAAGATTGTCCATTCAGGGCAGGATTATAAGACTTCGCCCACAAGACGTGGACTCTATGGTTGGGACTGCCATGACAATAGAGAGAGAGATGGAGGATGCATGAAGCACTCGGGATGCGGGTGTTAAGGGTGCAAAAGTGAAGGAGTCGCCTTTCTTTCAGCCGGAAGGAGGTAGAGGGTTTCTAGTTCACATGGGTTCCAGAGCCGCAATCATCCGAGCTGTGTGACGATCAAAGTTGCTGTTAAGGTATGGTGTGCTTCCATTGCCAGCAGCCTAGACATATGAGGAGGGATTGCCCCTAGAGACAGGATCCCGTGGCTCTGACAACGTAATCCCGCCGCCATGGGACAGAGAGATACAGCTTTATTCCTCCACACCCTAGTATGGGTCGAGGGGGAACCGGGGCTACGCAGAAAAGATACAAGCACTTTCGACAAAGACGATGGGCAAGAGGGGCTGAGTGTGGTCGAGGTCAAAGTAATGCAGCTCAAGGTGTTAGACTTGGGACCTAGGGCGTGCCTACGCTGCCGTGCTGCAGGCCGAGCATGCAGATCAACCCAACAACATGCAGGGTGCATTTTATACCTGCATTTGTTTTTTGATGCATCATGTTCATTAGTGCATCTTGTGTGATAGGTTTGGGCTTGAGGCTGAGGCCTCCTGAAGTTTTTCATCAGATGTGGGAAAATTCTTCCTGGACGGCGAGTCAGTTAGATAGGTCGAGATCGTGAGTCAGATATCTCAGTGATTCTGCTCATGGTGGACCTTCGGGTGGTAGACATATCGGGTTTTGATGTCATTCTTGACAAGAGGAGTTGACAGCCATCGGGTTGTCAGTAATTGTAACCTTAGGCGGGTTATCATATCCGACACGGTCTTGGAGTTGCGAAAGGCGGCAAATGCATGTGAGTGATGCGTGGGTGTACGAAATTTCGGGACGAAATTATTTTAAAGGGGGGAGAATGTGAAACCCCGAGAAAATTCTAATTTTATGAAAAAGGGTAAAATGGTAATTTTGGTCAAAATCCGAAAATTTTGGTCAAAATCCAGAAATTTTCTAGATCTTGGATGATGAAACGGACTTCACCGTTGGAATCGTCTGGCAAAATCTAGCTACCATATCGAATTTTATCGAATTCCGAGACAATGAAATTTTCTACGTTCAGGCAACAGGGTAGCAAGGCGTGACACTTGACACATTTTGAGTGGCTCAAAGTATGCCACATGTCAAGTTCAGAATTAGTCAACATGAGCTCAAGTGTGAGGCCCACATGGACATGTGGCATCCCCTAATTGGATGGAAATCCAAAGTAGATGGATAAAGTGGATAAGGAAATCCAATGAGCCAATGATGACTGGACAAGTGGCGCTTAGGGACAAAGGAAGATTTCTTTCCATTCGGGCTCGGTACGTGTCAGAACACTTCGAAATATACCCTAATGCTTCGACATGTTTAGGGTATTTTGTAAGCATAATTTAAATGTTTCGTAAGTTAAACGCGAAACATGGAAACGAGAGACCCGGAAATTTACAAGACTTAAGGACAAAATTGTAATTTGTCCAAAAAGGGGCTTAAAAGTCATAATTTGAAAAGACTATGGGCCAATGTGGAAATCACATAAGCTAAGTTGCAAAAATAAGAGAAGTGGAGGACTAAAAGGCAAATAAAGAAACTTCACCCAAAATGGTTTTGCGGCCAAACATGGCCTTAACTCAAAAGTTTGATTTAAGACCAAAAATTGGTCTCATTTGGGAGGAGAACAAACCGAGAAGGGGGAAGAGAAGAGAAGAGGAGAGGAAGAAGAAGAAGAGAAGAAGAGGAGGAGGGAGATCAAGCAAAAAGGTATGGAATATAACTTTGGGTATGGATTTCTTTTATGGAATTCTAAAGTTTGTATGAATTTCCATGCTATTGGATGGTTATTAGTTGTCCCCAAACCTAGGGTTTGTTAGGATTTCATCCTAACCAAAGAGGTATGGAAATTAGAGTTGGTAAAACTCTAAATGGCACAAGATGGGTATAGAATCCTCCCTTTGAGGTTGAATTCATGGTTAAATTGTATGTAATGGAGTTAGGGTTTAGAACAAACCCTAACAACTCTCTATGTTTGGATCATGTATGGGTTGTGACCCATATTAGAATTATTGTTTGGAAGGATTTCATGATATGTTTTGCAATAAGATAAGTATTGAAAGAGGAATCGAAAAAGAGAAAAGAGGTTACAAGGTGAATTTGAAATGGTTTTGATGTGTGTATGAAGTATGTAGTTGAATCAGGAACAATATGGAAAATGGAAGAAAAAAAAACAATCCGCACTTTTCGTGACATGTAATGGGTACACTTTGAACATGTACCGGTACATGTTAGGTTCTCGTCATTTTTATTACGTACCGGTACATGTTAGACATGTACCGGTACACCCGCTCGCTTTTCTCGCTACCCGCCAGATTTAACCACAAACTTGCTCATTTCTTATCCGATTTGAGTGATTCAAGTTTCTAATTAAAATAGACTTCAAGGTGAACCAAACATAGAGAAATAGACATCGTCAAATTCTGACTCTAAGTGGCCTACAAAATTTACTCAAAGTGGGGCCATGTGCAAACCAATTCCAGCATCAGTATTGATCATAGAGTAGTCCGAGTTGTTTCGGACGTATCTTGAGTTTCGGTGCTCCGAATTGGGTGATTCCAGTTGGAGTAGAACCCTTAGAACCTTAGATTTAAAGGGGAGTGCCAAAGAACCAAAGGTCAAATATGGAGACAAGGCACTTGAAAATGAATATTTCAAACTGGTCCCTGTAAAATCCCAAGACATCGACTAGTTGGCATGAAAATGCCATAACTCGAGTTCGATGATCCGATTGAATGATTCCAATTTCTAAGTAAAGTTGATTCATAGAGGAACAAGAATACATGAATGATGTGTGAATACGTAAGTATTCATGTATAAGTATAAGTTTATGAAATGCCATATGTAAGAGGCATGAAATAAGAAAAGTATAGGAAATGCAATAGGTATAAATATGTTCATGAAACATGAATTCGATGTGAAACATGAAATGAACAAATATGAACATGAACATGAACATGAAATGGCAATATGTCATAAAAACATAATGTGGCTAAGAAGGTCCCTTATTATAAGATAGTAAGTTACCGAACTAACACCAGGAAACTGCCTAAGACCCGCCATTGAATGACATGGCACCCATGTTACGTAAGGTGCACGCATAGTACTCGCACTCGAATAGCGACCCACACCTCCGATCGTGCTCGGCACACAGCACTTTCTGGTACTCTCGATTAGTGCGACGGCACCCCGACTGCAGGCTTAGGGCACATTAGTACTCGCACTGACAGCGCGCGACGACACTCTCCGCTAGCGACCGACACCTTTCTCCGACCATGCTTCAAGACATTAAGATCTACACTCCGATTAGTGCGACGACACTTTCTTCGCGTTTCCGCACTCCCGCTTGTGCCACGGCACCTCAAGATCAGACAGGCCTTCGGGTACTTATTGTGCTGTGTCCTACTCATTCCGTATTACTGGTCTAGGCAATCCAACAATTATATGATAAGACTCTGAATAATGAATAAGAATAAAGATCTGAATGTATCTTTAGACCGCTTTGTGCACCTACGAGTACTCAGATCCGATTAAGTTCTCACAGAGTACCTACTCGTAGACAAGAAATAAGTATAAATCTCCGTAATATAAGTATAAAGTCCTCAAAGAGTACCTACGGGTACTCCGCATAATGAATCCGCAGTAGCGACCTACCCGTACCTCCGTATATGTTCCTCGTAGCACCTATGGGTAAATTCTCCGTATCGGTTCCCTGTAGTACCCACGGTTACTTAATAAAGTAAAATCTCCGTAGTACCTACGGGTACTCCCGTATTGGTAAAATAAGTATAAGATCTGAAATACAAGAATAAGTTCTGTAACACGAGTATAAGATCCGTAAGACAAGTATATGCTCCGTAATACAAGTATAAGTTCCGTAAGATAAGTATAAGTTCCGTAATATACATGTAAGATCTAAAATATATGTATAAGTTCTGTAATACACGTATGAGATCCGAAATACAAGTATATGCTCCGAAATACCAGTATAAGGTCCGTAAGACCAGTATAAGTTCCGTAAGACAAGTATAAGTTCTGTAATACACGTATAAAATTCCGTAATACATGTATATGCTCTGTAATACAAGGATAAGATCTGAAATACCAGAATAAACTCTGTAGTACAAGTAGAAGATCCGTAAGACAAGGATAGGCCTCGTAGGGTACAAGCATAAGATACTAAGCACCAATATAAGTTCCGTAGTACCGCCTGCACCTCCATCCGACAAATTATGTAGTACCCCACGGGTACCTCCAGAAGTATGGGTTCCGTAGTACCACGTGCACCGCCGTATAAGTCTCTGATAAGGATGAACTTAGTAATACCTATGGGTACTTTCGTATAAGGATAAGTTCAGAATAATCTCGTGATGCCCGTATCTCCTTAGGTACCTACTGCACCTCCAACAAATGTAATCTCCGTAGTATAAGTACAAGTCCTATGGTATAAGTATGAGCTTGTAGTACCTAAGGGTACCTCAAGATAAGCATGTTCCGCAGGACTTAATGAGATTTGAGATAGATATAGCACCAAGACGCGTACAAGCATCTCCCGCATAAGCCTAAGCCATGTAACCCTACTCGAGACCTGGAACCAGTATAAGATAGATAGAAATATGAGTACGTGATAAGTACCGTTTATAAGGAATATGAATAAGTATAAATATGTATCCTACGGGAGATAAGTATCAGTCTGACAGAAGTTCAAGCAGATGTCCTTTGAGAGATTTGAATAAGTATACGTCTGACACAAGCATAAGTATGTGTCCTACGGGAGACAAGTATAAGTATATGTATAAGCTCGCATCAGATAATGAGGAATATGAATAAGTATGTCCTATGGGAGATCCGTGATAAGAATAAGTCCTGCTATAAGTAGATGATCCGAACGCTTATAAGTATAAGATCCGACAAGATTACACTCGCTATGAGTATAAGACCCACATAAGAATAAGTTTGCTATAAGTGTAAGACCCAAGTAAGTATAAATTTGTTATAAGTATGAAGTAAGTTCAAATTCCTACTATGAGAGATGAACAAGCATAAGTTTGTTATATGAATAAGTATGCATGCAAAATTGTTATATGAATTCTAAGATTACTTATCTCGTTATTGTTTTATGTTATTTGTGATTCAAGATAAATGGTAGCCAGATAAGATAAGTTTCAGTTTCCCCGCTAAAGCGTAAAAAGCTTAGCACGGGTTTTAATCCATATAGATTACGGAGAAGGCGTCGGCAAACATCCGCACTCTGGTTGAGCTGACACACTTGTAAGGGTTCACTACATGTAGGTTCAGGTGCTCACGATTTGTAAATGTAAAGAAATGCAGGTTGTAATTGTAAATGGGACTATGTTAATGTATATGATATTTTTGATTCCAGTTATAAGATGTAGGCCATACCCCGCAGTACAAGTTTGGCTTTAAAAAAAAAAAAAAAAATCGGGTAAAGTCTATTATGTGGTCCTCCACGTCAGCTTCGGTTCAGTGTGTAGTGGGAGATACGGGACGTGACGATCACCGTCGATGGGATGACCGAGAGTTTTGAGAGAAAGTCCAAGTTCTCTCTAGATTTCCCGGTGTTCGGACGTCGGTTCTCGTCGAGCGAGAAATGAGATTGTTCTGTTGCAAGGGGCTACATGGGCCGTAGATTTTGTGGAGTTTCAACAACTCTGGAAGGTAGGGGTTTTCTCCTACATGATTTAATCCTCGTTTAAGAGCCTTGTTAATGATTTGGTTGATTTGAGGCCTTGAGTGGCCGTTTGATCAGTCTCGAAAATTGAGATTGAAATGCTGGGAATTTGGGACCCGTTTTAGATGATCCATGGCCCATTTGAGTGCTTTGTATTATATTTGTGAGTTTTTTTATGTTAAATAACATGCAAATTGTATTTAGTGTGTGTGAAATTTGAAATGGCCATGGATTCTCAGTTCTAAAAGTGAAATAAATCTTTAGTAGAAGAAATTTATGCCAGACGTACTATCGGTTGGGGCTATTAAAACGATCCTGGCTTGTTGGGCGAAAATGTCCATACTGTTATTTGCATGAATTGCTTAAAATGAATGGCTGAATTGTCAATGAAATCGTTAATGCATGGAATTTAATGTGTTAACATGATATTTGAATTATATAAAAATATAATTGTGTGTGAGCCATTGGAATTGAATAAATTCGGTTAGTATATGCATGATTTATATATTAACATGAATTGTTTGGAAATGGCATAATGCATTCCATATGCACCGGGGCACCCTAGAATGGTAGGTGTGAAAGGAAAATGGTTGGGAGAGGAATTTCAATGGAAGATTTTTCGGAGAATTGGGTTGGGAGATTGTCAAACAATTCACGTCGGAGGAGCCCATGAATTTTTTCGGAGAGTTATCCAACAAATTCGCCTCGGAGGGTTGTCGATAGATTTTACGAGCTTCGGTAGTATGTTTTTGAGAGCAAAACCTTTTGTTTGAAAATAGTGATTTTTCTCACTTTTTGGCTTAGGCATGCGTGGGGAGTCGGTGAAGGCTGAGACATGAGAGTGGGTGATCTATTCTCATCCATATCATGTAGACATTTGAGTGGGACATGTTTACTTGAATGTGTTTGTGTTGAACCATTACATGTGCACTTGGGTGGGGAGTAATCATGTAGGAGGTTATCACTCTGGGCATTGCTCCTGTCGGGAACAGTGGCCCAGTCTGGGAGTGTTAGGAGGCAGCGCTCATTAGAGGCCGCTTTTGAGAAGAAAGCCGATATGTGGCTTTGATTAATTATTTTTGTAAAACATGTATTAGAATTCTAAAATTTAATATATGTTTGTATTAAAGTGATTTAATTAACTCTTGAACTATTGTAATATAGTTGGTTAGATTTTTGGTGAGTATTGATGTATGGGCTCAAGTGGCCATTCTTACTCATGTATAGGTCTCATGATATGAGAAACAGTTTTTCGCTAGTTGACGGGTTGTCAACGGACCCCCGGGATTTGGGGCGTTACAACTGGAGTCATTTGTATTCTAGTCATCATAGAATTATCAAATATCTAGGCTTTAAGCTAAGCATATTCATTGTGCTATTAACTTGGATGTTGCATTATCCTCTAGAGTTTTTATTGAATTTGATTATGTTTTTCTATCGAATGTATTGCTAGTTTGAATTAATAAAGTGTTTCATACTAAAAAAAAAAACATAGCCCTAAAGAAAACAAAAAAGAGACAATGAATATGTATAAGTTTGAGTTTTATATTTTTCTTAAAATAAGGAATAAGTTAAGTTTATGTTTAAAATTCTTCTTCATTCCAATAAGATTTTTTTTTTTATCAAATAAAATAAGTAGAAATCAAGAAGGAATAAGTTGGTATTTCTATTTCATGTTTCCCTCATTTTTTTGAGAGTAATTTATTTATATAAATTTCATAAAAAAAAAAATTTAGCTCAGAAGAAAGTGATGGAAGGATACAATTAATAAAATTATTCTCCTTTCAAAAAAGAAAAAAAACATAGCCCTAAAGAAAACAAAGAAAAGACAATACGTATAAGTTTGAGTAAAATATTATCTTCAATCCTGTATAATTTTTTCTTCCAAATAAAATAAGTAGAAATCAAGAAGGAGATAGCTAAGTTTAAGTTTAAGATTTTCTTCAATCCTATATGATTTTTTCTTTCAAATAAAATATACAAAATAAAAGGAATAAATTGATAGTAATGTTCTTTCTATTTCATGTTTCCCTTATATTTTTGAGAGGAATTTTTTTATATAAATTTTATAAAAAATATAATAAAGAATAAAGTGGAAGGATAGAATTTAAGTATTTGAAGGAATTTTGAGTAATTAAATTATTTTATGATTTTTCTTATTTAATTATTTAGTTTAGCTTTTCAAATTTTAAACATTTTTAGTAATATATTTAAGCTTTCATAGTTGATTTTTTTCATTTTATGTTCGGTAAAACTAAACATTGGAAATATATTTTATCAAGTTTGAATTATAAGATCATCATCTTGAGCATGGGTTACATAAATGAGGGCAACATGATATACAAATTTGTGAAAACTCGGGTAACTTTAGAATATTTTTTTTCGCAAGACGATAAATTACCACGACGGTATGGGTTGTAAACATAGATTTGTCTAGATCTCGAGTGACAAAATGGACCTCACCTTTGGATTTGTTTCACGAAGTCTAGTTTACTAGCCGATTTTTATTGAATTCGAGATGAGTGAGGAATTTCCACGTATTCGAGATGAAATGGACGAAGACCAGTTGACACAACGACGCGAAGAGCCGTATGGCGCCCAAATCGAGAGTCTTTTTCTTTTTTGGCTACTTGGACAAATTAAACCGGCGATAGAAGTCTGTCGTGCGTGCCATGTGTGCGATCACGTCGCCCGCGTGTGCATGTCTTTGTGCGCCATCGCCGTGTCTGTAGCCAGCGTTCTTTGTGCGTAGGCGTCGCGTCGCTGATGTCTGGCGACTCGAGGCCGCGCATCGGCCGGCGAAGGCGTAATACCCGTCGCGCGCGTCAGCAGCGTCTGGCGCGGTCGCATACGCCATGCGGGTGGTCGTGCTAGCGTTAACACGCTTTGTCATGCGCGTTACCCGCGTGCGTGATAGACCGGCTGTGCGACGCCAAGCCACCACCTTTGGCCCGCCGTAGCGTAAAACCTCTGTTACGACAAAATCCATCATGCTCGACCGACCTCTGTTGTGATAGAATCCATCCTACTCGACCGAACTCTGTTGCGACCAGGGAAAAACCTTGTCGCGACCTGTGACACTATCCGAGCGAAACTTATGCATAGCGAGAGGACGTTGTCGCGACAGGGGCTAAAAACAAAACTACATTTGTGAAAGCCTGTCGCGAGCCCAAACCGCTCGGCATGCACGGGAACCATGTCGCGGCATGGAGACATATCAGCGACACTAGAACCTGTCGGGCGGATCTGGCTTTGTTGTGCGAGCCGCAGTGATTTGGCCGGCGTGCGGCGTCTCGACGCTAGCACCCGTTAGGCGTGCCAGGGCCCTTATCGTGCGGCGGCGAGGACCATGTCGCGACCGCGAAGCCATGTCGCGACACGATTCAACATTCTTTGTCATAGCGGAGAATTCTCTGTAAGTGATAGAGCCCGTGGGAGTAGCCATTTTGGTCTTCTCACCTCTAGTTCCCTTTTTAACACTTTTTTAAAAACACCCCCAAATTAAGATACAAGCTAACCTTTTTATTCAGGCAACATGAAACATGGAAAACTTGCCTCGTGCATTAATAATTCAAAATGAGTTTAAATTACAACTCTTTTATTCTTACATATCTGAGCTGGTTTCTGCAAGTTACAAATAAAACAAGCCCGATATGGCCTTTTCTTTAAAGCTGAGTCTGGGTACGACTAAATCCACAGATGTACCTCGATGCACGAAAATATTTTTTCATAGCCGGGGTGAGCAATGCCCAGTGATCGTGCATCCTACAAGGGTTTACTCCCACCCTAAGTGCACAACATGATGACACACACATCATACACATTCCGTCTGAAAAATGCAATCCTACATGTAATATTTCATGTCATGAATGAAATGGGACTCTTAAATGCCATGCTTGAGTCTTATTAGAAATTCTCCACACATGTGGCCTTAGTGTGAAACTTGTCATTAGTGTTCACCTAATGACTCTTTTCTTCAAACAAAAGCTTTTTGTTTTTAAAACTCAAGACACATTGGAAAACCCTCCAATGTTCTTTTGATTTCCTCAAACCCCGTGTGTTTATGCATTTTTGGGCCACGTATTTTTCGGGTTTACATCGCAAGATCGTTGCGTGCCTTTCTAACATTTTTACGGTCTTTCACTGCCGGTAATCATGTCTAACCGCGAATGAAATTGGGTCTTTCACCCTTGGGGGGGATCTACCCCATCATGCTTTGCCCATCATACAATTCATTATTATATATTTTCCATGTTACCCGGTAGCGAGTCTCAATTTTGGAGCGTTGTCCATTTGAACTCGCCACCATTCACGAGAATGGTGAAATAACCGATACCATGCACACACTTTTAGGCTTCGTAGCGATGTTACCGTGCATATGGAATACAAATATGCCGTATTATGTAACATCTTATCATTTCAAATCATGGAAAATAATTTTCATTCACCATATATCTCAATGTCAATACATCAACCAGCATATAATACTTGTGAATTTACCACGATCGGCATTATTATTCATTTTTTTATAATAACACACAAGCGGCACACATGGACCAATAATAGCACGAAAATCGGTCACAGGGCGAAATAGTCCCAATTGATTTCGAATTTGCGTGAAAAAGTCCACAAATTCATTTAGATGTCAAAATAGTCCCGAAATACTTATTTGTTGTTAAAAAACGGTCAAAGAAATCGTACCATTTGTCTGAGAAATGATCTTGAAAATTACGACATTGGTTCCACAATTCGGAAATTTGACTACGTAGCCGTCCGACCCAGGCTGCTTTATCCATTAAATAGCACTTAGATAGAAATTAAGCCAGAGTAGGAGAAAAAGCCCTTACACTCTCGGAGTTTGTGAAAACCGGATTCTTGTACACACGCAAGCTCTCATCGCGTAAGTAGAACTTTTGCCTCTTGCTAGATGAAAACCTGACTGGTCAGATCTCGAAGTCGATCCTAGAAGAAATTAGACTTCTCATCCTCTCTTCTTCTCTCTTTTATTCCTTTTTTTCTCTTTTCCCTCGAATTTTCCTCCTCACGAAATTCACGACTTGATTCAAGTGGGAATACCCTCTTGCCACATGCATTTCTCATTTAAACCCCACTCCCCTAACCTTATCCCCTTACCCATATATTTGGATTTCCTACCTCTAAGGGCTTGACACATGGTCATCCCTTAGACTTCCCCTTTTTTTTTTGTTTTTTGTTTTTTTTACTTTTCCTCTCCTTTTGACACATGGCAATGTAGTCGATTGACCATGTGCCATATCACTTCTTACACTCGATTTTCGAAAAACATGAAATACCGACTGTCTCGAAATTCGATGAATTTCGAATAGGTAAGTAGATTTCATGAGACGATTCCAATGGTGAAGTCCGTTTCGTCATCAAAGATCTAAAAAAATTTCAAGTTTTCAATTGAAATTACCGTTTTACCTTTCTTTAGAAAAACTAAATTTTCCCGAGTTTTACAGTCCACATGGTACATGGGGGATGGAAGCAGTGTGCAGTGCATCGCGAGGAGGAGCAGATTAATTGACACATGGAAGCCATGTGTCGCGCACTAGTGTAAAACGGGAAAAATTCAATTTTTTACGAAAAAGGGGTAAAGCGATAATTCGATTGAAACTTAGGAAATTTCGGATCTCGAATAACTAAGCCCGGACTTCAGCTGTCAATTCTTCTTGAAATCTAGATTTTTGTTGACCCGTTGGATTCAGAGATAAATTTGGAATTTCACGTTTTGAGGCATCAGTCCTCGATGACAATATAGCGTGATCAATGGGATGCCACATGGAACCTTTAAGGGGGTGACACATGGAAAGAGCCATGTGGTACTTGCTTAAATGGCTTCCACATGGGAGTCAAGTGTCAAATAGAGAAGTATGGAAAAAGAACAAATTCACATGAAAATAAGGAAAAATGGAAATAAGACATGGAAAGAGGGGAAAGTGAGAGAAGCTTCCCCACTTATTGATTTGGTCGATGACAATCAAAAGAGAGAAGAGAGTGAGAAAGGAAAATAGAAATAGAGAGAAAAAAAATAGAAAAAATAGAAAAAGAAAATTAAAAAAGAAAAAATGATGGGGTAAAATAAAAGAAAGGTATTTTGAGTGGATAAGAGAGTAGAAAAGGAAAGAAAAATGGAAGGAAGAATGGGGAGGAAGCGGACGGGGAGAGAGAAAGAGAGAAAAGAGTGTAACATCCCAAGAAAAATACCCTAGCGGTTCCGGAGCATGTTTAGAATGTTTTGTAAGTGTAATTTGATATTACATTGAGTTAAATCACGAAACAGCAGACTAAGAGACAGGAAATTTACAAGACTTAAGGACAAAATTGTAATTTGTCCAAAAGGGAACTTAAAGTCATAATTTGAAAAGGCTATGGAGCGAAGAAGAAATAATAGGAGTATTGTGTAATTCCTAGAAAATTAGAGGCAAAATAAAATAAAGGAATTGAAATACAAATGGCTTGAGTTGGAGGACGAAAAAAGAAAAATAAAAACTTGCTTAAAATAGGTTTTGAAGCAATGAAACAAGGCTGGGATATTTTGATTTAAAGACCAAAATTTGGTCTCATGTTGGGAGGAGGAACAAACCGTATGGGAGAGAGAATGGGAGAAGAAGAAGAAGAGAAGAGGAAGAGAAAGAAGGGTTCAAGCCAAGGCTGACAAGGTATGGGAAACTAGACTTAAAAGCATGGAGTGTATGGATCTATGGATTTTAAGGCTTGGTATGGTTAATAGCTTGTCTCTAAACTAGGGTTTTGATAGAATTGTATCTAACCTTGGATTTCTTTAGAAAATAGGGTTGTTAAAACCCCCATATGAGTGCAAAGATAGTTTATAGAATCCTCTCTTTTAAATTGGATTCATGGGTTAATTGAGAGTAATTTAGTTAGGGTTTAGAATAAACCCTAACTAATCATCATATTTGGGTTGTGTATGGGTCTTAACCCATATTAGGAGAATGGATTTTGGGAGAAATTCATGGAAAAGTTTCAGGAAAGATAAGTGATGAAATATAATTTGAGTAGAAAAGAATTTCAAGATGAATATAAAATGGTTTTGAAGTGTAGCCAAGTATAGAGTTGATTGGGTACAAAATATGGAAAAATGGAACAAAAACACGTGCAGGCATTTTTGGGTGACATGTCGGTACACAGCAGACATGTCACCGTACATGTTAGGTTACTGTCATTTAAGGCCAACATGTAAGTACATGTTAGGGATTATCTTAGTACATGTGATGCTCTGTTTCCTATTTCGACCAATTTTACATTATTTTAGCCATACCTTTCTCATTTCGTATCCGATTTGAGTGATTCAAGTGGCTAATTAAAATAGACTTCAAGGAGAACCAAACATATAGAAATAGCTACCTTCTAATTCTGAATCTAAGTGGCCCAAAAATTCACTCAAAGTGAGGCTGATGGCAAGCCAATTCCTGCATCGGTTTGATCATGGGAGTAGTCGAGTTGTTTGAATATCTTGAGATCCAGTGCTCCGATTTAAGGTGATTCAGTTGGAGGAGAACCTTAGAATATAGTTTAAAGGAGTATAAATAACCAGTGTCAAATATGGAGAAAAGGCACTGGAAAATGGGATATTTAAACTATTTCTCGGGTAAAATCGGTAAACCGACTAGTTGGCATAGAGAATGCCATAACTTGAGTTTGGATGATCGGTGGAATGATTCCAATTTCTAAAGTAAGAAATAGATTCATAGAGGAGATAGAATACATGAATGATGTGTGAATACATAGGCATTATCACAGTACAAGTATATGAAATACCATATGTAATAGTAACATGAAAAATATAAGAAATACAAAATGTATAAGCGGTGTTCATGAAACATAGATTTGATATGAAACATAGCGAACTGAAATATAAGACATGAACATAGATATAGGAGATAAAATGTAATGATCACAGAATGTGATTAAGAAAGGTTATAAGTTCTGAAAGACATATGACAATATGACTACCTAGGACCGAAGAATGAATGAGTGGACGTCCTGCTGGTGCTACGGAACTCCTGTTGCGTGGGCAGACACTCTCTGATCGTGCTTTAGCACATTATTGCCAGGTACTCGATTAGTCACGGCTTGACACTCTTTGATGTTGTGTAGCACATTAGTATGACCTCCACGATTAGTCTGACGGCACTCTACGTCGTCTTGACACATTAGTACTTGGTCTTTCTCGATTAGTCACAATGACACTCACGATCGTGCTTGGCGCATTAGTGCCGTTACTCACTAATTAGTGCGACGGCCTCTCTGTCGGTCGCCCGACACTCCTCGCTGTGCTCTGGCACCTCGATGCTATCTTTAGCTGCCGGGTACTTAATGTATTGCGTCCTACTCGGTATTTCGCTATGATTGGTGGTAGTCGGACAAACATATGATAAGACGGGTTGAATAAAGAATAAATAAAGATCTGAATGTATCTTTGCTCGATTAAGTTACGTAGTACCTCTGGCCACTCACTGTATCTGCAAGTTACACATGCATACCTACGGTACTCCTGTCTCTGATTAAATTATATGGAGTACCTAGTCTTTTTGTATCCCGATTAAGCTCACGTATCTCTGGGTCACGAATGATAATAAACTGTTATAATTATAAATTACAGACCAAGGTAAAAGCTGTAACTCCTACGGGAGGTCCGGAATAAGTATAAGTTCTGTAGTACCTACGGGTACTCCCGTATCAGTAAAACAAGTATAAGTCCAGTAGTACCTAAGGGTACTCTCATATCGATAAAATAAGTATATCGCTCAGTAGTACCTATGGGTACTCTCATATCGGTAAAATAAGTACAAGTTTTGTAAAATGAGTACTAAGTCCGTCGTAACTACGATTTGCTTCCACATATAATGAATCGTGATCTGTACCTCTGAAAGACTAATGTCCATTATGCAGCCAAAGTCGTCGACCTTGTATGTATGATATGATCGTCTGTTAGAGCTCATCGTACCTCTAGTCTATTGCACAAGAATAAGATCCATAAGACAAGTATATACTACATAAGACATGTATAAGATAAAAATACATGTATAGTTACGCAATACATGTATAAAATCAGAAAATACATGTATATGCTCCCAATAATATCGAGGATAAAGATCCAGAAATATCGAATAAACTCTATGGTACCAGTAGAAGATCGAAGTAAGACAAGGATAGGCTCTATAGTACAAGTATAGTCACGAAGTACTAAAAATAGGTCTACTACATGGTACCTACGGGTACCTCTCTACTTTGATTAAAGCTCGTGTACCTCTGGGTACTTTCGTATAAGGATAAGTTCTTGTAATACCGATTATCGTTCATTAATCTATCAGTACCTCTGATTTTTCTCCAGGAACATGTAAATTAGTAGGATAAGTATGAGTTCTGTAAACTCCTACGAGAGATCACAGAAATAGATATAAATACCAATGTGTTTAAGTACCTACTGTATAAGCATAATAAGTTACATGGCTCCTACAAGAGATGCGGATAAAATGTATTCTGACCAGGAAGTTCAAGTAGATGTCCTTTAGGAGATCTGAATAATTATAAATCTGAGACAAGTATGAGTATAGAGTCAGCAATATATGTCAGCTGGGAGATTTAGAATAAGTATCACGATACGATATAAGCATAAGTATGTGTCACATAGAATGTGAATTACATTTAAAGGTCACAAGGTACAAGTAGACAGAATTATGTCAATGACATGAATAGGAAAACGACCTGAAAACCTGACTTATATTGGATGTATAAGAGACAAATTGGATGACTTGTCATTGTATATGTCTAAGTTTGTTTTGAATATGATCTGACCTGTTATACCTTTGGATTATATGAATTCAGGAAGATTATGATATCTGTTATTGTTATCTGTTATTTGTGTTTCTCTATAAGATATGTTTCCCACTAAGCGTAAAGCTTAGCACGGGTTTTAATCCGTGTAGGTATAGGAGAAGAAATTTGAAGACATCCACGCCTATTTGGAGCTGACACATCCTGGCAGCTCACAGATATGTAATTGTATATGTATAAGTAAATGGGACTCGGTTATATGTGTCCTAGATTTTTTGATGGACACCACTCCGATGGTAGTTCTTTTGATTTGTATATAATATTTTGAATTTGTTATAAGATGTGGGCCATACCCACAGGTATAAGTTCGACTTTAGAAAAAAAAAAAAATCAGGTAAAGAGTCCCAGTTCGGTCTCGCGCCTCGGAACCCGGTTTGGATCTGCCAATCGGGTCGGACCGGGTATCAGGGCGTGACAAAGAGAGAGAGAGAGAGAGAGAGAGAGAGAGAGAGAGAGAGAGAAAGGGAAGAAAAATTTTTTTGCTTCTCTTTAAGATCTACGAAATTAGATTACGTGGAGTTTTTCGTTGGGCAATTAAAATTATCCACCCACTGATGAAATTTCATGGGTACCAATATCTAAGGGTTTCGTCAAACTCTAAGAGATATAGAATTTTCTTACTTTGATTATTTTCTAACCTAATGGTCATTTAATGACATGGGCATTCTTTGGGGCCATAACTGACCGCGTGATTTAGTCCCAAGATTTTGGGACTGAATATTGGAAATTTTTGGGACTGGTTCCAGGTAGTCTCGGATCGGGTTGAGGTTTGGTTTTAATCCCAAGACTGATGTCTTCGGGTTTTGTTGAGTTTTTTGGTATTACAGTAATTTGTTGATGAATGGAACCAAAAACGGTTCATGGCCATGAAGGGACCGAGAGGTGCCACATTTATGGTCAGAGATTTAGGCCATTTGTGTGTTATTCTTTGGAAAAATAAATAACATGTTGTTGTGTGTAAAAATCATGTTAATATATACTTGTGATATATTAGCATGAAAATTGTGATGAATAGAAAGGTATATGTAGAAAATATAATTATCTGGAATTTATCAATGTTGCATGTAGCTCTTATTGTGTATGTAACATGTTATAGTATGAAATGACATAATTGCATTTCATATGCACGGGGACATTGCATCAAGTCGGGTGTGTGTTCTTAGTATTGATTATTCACCATTCTTGGTGAATGTGCTTAGTGAAGCTCGAAGTGGAATGACGTCGAAATTAGAACTCGCGAGGTCAAATAAAATAATAATAATAAATTTTGTGTGTTTAGGTGAAGCAAGATCGGGAGTAGATCCTTTCTAGGGTAAGACCCAAATTTTATTCTTGGTTAGACATATGTATCCAGCTATGAAAGTTCGCGAAAGTGTCGGAAGGCATGCGAAGCCTGCGGTGAGACCCTGGAAATTCGTGACCCACAAAAACACATGGGATTTAATGAAATTAAATAAATATTGGAGGGTTGTCCAATGGGTTAAGTCATTGGGTGAAACACCATTGATTGGTTTTCATACTTGGCATTTGCATGTGTGAGGGAGTCGGTCTGGACTCGAGTTATGGGCATGAGGAGTCTCATCTCATGCATGACATGAAATATTCCATATATGATTGCATTTTCTATATGGAATGTGATTTGATGTATGTATGCCATTGCATGTGCATTTAGGTGGGGAGTAGCCCTTGTAGGAGAATTTTTCTACTAGGCATTGCTCACCTTGTCGTGGGACCCCCTTTCAAGTATAGGGAGACAACGCTCCGACGAGGCCGTGATTATGAAGGAGGCCGATGTGTGGCCTTGATATTACCTTTATACAAAGTATTTTGTATAATCAGATAATAACTAAATTCTTTTGGGACTATTGTCCCAAATAATCGGGTGTATGTAATTATCAAGTACAAGAGAGGGAGTGACGAGTCGGACTCTTGGACTGTAATTAAGTGTTTTATTTTCATATTTTGAATTAAATGTGAATAGATAGGTCTCGATAAAAGGGATGTATATTGAGGATATGGAGCCAGATGGACCTGGTGTCTTGTTTGGACATTTGGATGGAGTTGTAATTATATTGTTATACGGGTTGTATGTTGGGGTAGAGGCTCTGCGAGACAAAGGGAGACTCACTTGATTTTGTGAAAATATGGATCCCGGAATAAATGGGGGCCTGACAGTGTGGTATCGGGTCACCAGAAATCCTGAGAATTCACGGGTTGTGGGTTGTCATGGGACCTCAGTTTGGGTGCGTCGCTGAAAGCAGTATCGAGTTTAGGTTAACGATTACCTAGGGCGCTTCGGGTGGGGGTATCCACCCGATGTTTTGGGATATTGGCTTGTCATAGGCGGGTGTTAGTGGTAGGAGGTCCGATACCTAGGATTAGTGGGTATGAGTGTAGAACACGACATTGTGTGCATTGATTGCTTTGGTGTTCTAATATGTACCACGGGAGATGTATTGTGGTTATGTGAATATATGCATGATAGAATGTGTATAGAAATTGAAGAACACTAGGGTTAGAAAACATAACCTTAGGGGTTCGAAGAACAAAATGAACGTGATAGTTCGGGATGTGAGGTCCATTAGTAGTTGCACTTACACCCACTTGGTTGCGAAAGAAAAAGAAAATCTCGGTTTGCTATTTGACTTGTGAATTCGGAAATTGAGGACATAGAGGTTGTCCACGGGAAAATAGTTAACCACCACCTGTGTTTGACCCACATGCCTTTATAGAGGGCTATAGGCGTAGTTGGCATCATTGTGTAAGCGAAGTGTTGGCCAGCCTGCCGTTGCCTGAGACTAATTACTGATGGGCGAGGAGGGACGAGAGTAACCTCGGGGTTTCAAGCACATCATCCTCGACATACGGGAGGAGGGACTCGATAGTTAAGGATGACCTTAGCCATTAGAAGAGAAGTAGATGACACAGACATCTAGAATATGGGTGCCTATCTTTTAAGAGGAAGGAGAATCAATCTTCTTCTAATTCGGAAAAGAAGCAAAAGACTGCTACTACCCGAGGATTTTAGGGATGGGGCCATGGATATAAAGGCTAAGGCCAAACCAGGGCTTCTAGCAAGTTAGGATGGATGACATGTTATTACTGCCATCAACATGGACATATGAAGCGAGATTGTCCTTAGAGGCGGGGGATCTCGGGTTATGCATTACCATTGATCGTCGGTGGGACATCGCCAGCCTTGATTTGTTCCTCCTTACCCAAGCATGGGCAGGGCTGATGCGAGTCCCGGGGTCTTGCCACGAGCACTGCCTAGGGCATGTCGCAGATGAGCCATATAGGTCAGAGCATGGGTCGGGGTTAGAGCATGGGTTGAGGTTGAGGCCAAGACTTCCAAGCCGGTACTTCAAGGACCCAGGGGCATGTCTACGTGGTGGTACCACAAACTGAGCTTGCAGATCAATCTGATGTACATGGTACATTTTGGCTCTCGCACTTCTTGACTAGAATGCTGTTTAAATTTGGATGCATCGTATTCGCTTATAGTTGCATAATGTGTGAAAAGTTTGGGCTTAGAGGTTGAAAACTTGGAAACACCGTTGTATGTGAAATCTCCCTAGGGATTAGGGTGAGGATTGATCAGATATGTCGGGATTGTAAGTTAGAGATCTCAGGAATTCTACTCACTATGGACTTGAGGGTCATGGACATATCAGAGTTCGATGTCATCCTTAGGATAGACTAGTTGATTAGCTGGTGTGTTGGATGAATGTGGAGGGACCACGCCTACACACGGGCCAGTATTAGGTGTGACTTTTCGGGGGAGAAGCATGATGATTTTGGTGGGTACGACTCTAGGTGGAGTAGACCGGAGTTGATGGGTTGGTGCGCAAATGCCACCCTGGGTGAGAGAGATCAATTAGCCCACCTCGAGTGTTGTGGGATGTTTTTCTACAGCTACCAGTTACCTCAGTTGGGGATATGGTTTGTATTAGTTTGTTCGTTATTTCATCTATAGTCATCAGTGGAGTTGCGGGAACTCAAGGTCAAATGCAAGTGGATAAGGGCTTTGTGGAAGTAGAGCACTTCACCATGGGCGCTCGGTTATGTTTGCTAAGAAAAGGACAAGACTCTTCATTTGTGCATTGACTATCAAAGAATTGAACGGGAGTTACGATCAAGGGTGATATCCGTGCGAGGATTGATGATTTGTTAAATCGGTTGAAAGGGTGCGAGTCAACTCCAGAGATGAATTATCAGCACGGTTATCATCAATTGAGAGTCAGGGAGGCAGATATCCCCAAGACAACGTTTAGGAAGCGGTATGGGCATTTCGAGTTCACAGTGATGCTTTTCGGATTGACGAATGCTCTAGCGGCATTCATGGATCCTCATACATAGAATTATTCCAACCACATTTGGATCGGTTGTTGTGGTCTTGATGGCGACATCTTGATCTACTCCCGGTATGAGGAGGAGCAGCAGGGATCATTTGAGATTTTTCTAAGCCACTGAGAACATCCCGAGTTCTGTAAAGTTGAGTAAGTGCTGGGGTTTTGAGGCACTCAAATTGAGTTTGCTGGGACATGTCATGTCTCGGCTTTAGGTGTGTCAATGGGCCGTGATAAGGTCGAAATTTGTTATGTGAGTTAGGAGGCGAAGTGGGTCTTCGAGATACACAGTTTCCTAGGATTGGTTGGGTACTACAGGAGGTTCATTGAGGATTTCTCTCGAATAGCAGCACCTATGACTAGATTGACCCGGAAAGGGGTCAAGTTTGAATGGAATGACCTGTGTGAGAAGGCATTCCAAGAGTTGAAAATGAGGCTTACTTCAACTCCTATTTTGAAGTAGTCCGGAACGAGGGACGGAGAATCTGTGATGTACTATAGTGCTCAGGACGGGCAGGATGTGTCTTAGCGGAAGTGCAATCCCGGGAGGGTTGTAACATGGTTCAGACGGCTAAGAATCATAAGCGAATTACCTTACATGACCTTGGGTTGGCCATAGTCTTTGCTTTAAGATTTAGGCGCCACTATTATGGTGAGCAATTCAAAGTGTTTTCAAACCACGAGAAGTGCGAAGCATATTTTCACACACGGGACCTCGATATGAGGCACGCGAGATGGATAGGTATTGAGGCGTCAAAGGCTAGGACAAACTCAATGAAGGTAGAAGAAAATTAGTTCGGTGGGAAGGAAAGAAAGGAAGGAAATGAGAGAAAAAAAGAAAGGAAAAGGAAAGGAGAGGAAAAGAAAAGGAAAAAAAAAAAAAGGAAAGAGAGATGAAGGAAAGGAAGAAAGAAGCGGGGTTTCCTCCGACCTAAAGTAGCTTTCAGTATCGAAATTCATTTGACTAAAAGCCAAAGTTTGTCTACGCGACGCAAGCTACGCATGGGTATTGGAAGTAAGAGGTTTCAATGAAGCTCCAAAGTGGTAGGGATTCTTCCTACTTTGGTTTATTTTCCACCCTAAGGGTTGTGTGATTTTATCTTTGCCTTAAGGGGATGTTTAGTGAATTTTTTGAAACTATAAAATCTTTTGCCATATTTCAGTCTACCTGTGACCGAATTTTAGGACTGATTTGTAGGTGGGAACTCGAGGGAATTAGGACTCGGATCCTTCATGTAAATTGTAGCTACGTTAGTGAAGTTGATGTAGGATTTTGAACCAACCAAATTGGACCTTTACAACCCAAGTTCTGGTCCATTTCTTGAGACTACCACAATTGGGCTATTATTTGTTATATCTGGATTTTTTGACTGATTTCGGTACTAATTTTGGGACTAAAATTCTGGACTAAGGTTCAGAACTGTCCTTTGGTCATGTAGTGCCGGACGTGTGGCCCCAGTATGGCATGTTTGTGTGGCCTGTGATGGTTATATGTGTGGACTGTTTTGTGGGCATCTCTTATGCCACAATTGGTACCAAGTTGTCTTTTCTCGCTTTTGATTGACTTACTTGGTGATAGTTATTTATTGAATGTTGATATATGAGTTCTAATATATTTACATTGAGATGAAATGTTGGAAATCATATTCTTTTGATAAAATTGTTCAAGATATATGATAAATTCTCCATATGGCATACACATTACATTTTATGAGGAATTGACATGCAATGGCGTAATGCATTGCATATGCATTGAGGCCTTCAGCGTTCACTGAGTGTAAGTGCATAGTGCCATCACACACCATCCTTGGTGGTTGATGAGTGGGCTTCATACATTGAATGAAGTTCAGCGGAGTTCCACTGTTCCCATAGCAAGAAAACTTGTGTAGGGTAGTAGCAAGCAAGGATAGATACCCTCTCGGGTGAAAGACCCAGTATTTTTGGTTATACATGTGTCCAACGGTGAAAGCTTGTGAAAGAGTAGGAAGGCTTGCGAAGGCTGTGATGAGACCTTGAAAATTCGCCTACCTATAAAAGACACTTGCTTTGTTAATAAAATGATTCTTAGAGGTGAAACATCAAGTAAGTTGTGATTTCAAAAAACTTATTTTTTTTTCAAAGTGATCATTGGATGAAATTCATCGAAGATGGGTGTTATCACACATTGGCTATGCATTGTGTGATGGGAGTCTATGATGACTTGGGTTTTTCATGCATTGAGTGAGTTTCATCTCATTTCATGTCATGTCATGTAGTATTCCATTAGGGTTGCATCATTCTATTGGAATGTTGATATATATGTGAATGTGTCCAAGTGAACATTGCATGTGCAATAGGGGGGGTAATAGCCTCTATAGGAGTCTCTCTACTGGGCATGACTCACCCTTTATGGGAAAACATTTCAGGTGCAAGGTATACACCAATGGACGACTCTCATTAGGAGCTGCAATTGTGAAGAAAGTCGAATTGTGGCTTTGTAAAATTTTTGTAAAAGTATTGGACAAATTATAAAACCCGGAAAAAAATACAATTTTTTTGAACAATGGTACAATGGTAATTTCGGTTGGAAACTGAAAATTTTATAGATCTCGGATGATGAAATGGACTTCATCGTTGAATTTCATTGAATTCTGAAACAGTAGGAATTTCACGTTTTTCGAGGCACCGGGTGTCGGGTGACACATGGCATGACCATGTGGATGCCACTTGGCACCTTGGGAGAGTGACACATGGCATGATGGACATGTGGTGTAGCAAGTGACACATGGAATTTGGATAAATGGCTCATATTGAGCCATGTGTAAAATGGAAAAGAAAAATCAAGAAAATAAGAAAAATGTGAAGAAGACATGTGGCAAAGGAGGAGGGAGAGTGGAGATTTCCCACTTTTGGGCTATTCGGTAAATGAGGAATCAAAAGGGGAGAAAAGAAAGAAAGAAAATGAAAGAAAAGAAAAAGTAAATTAAAAATGGAAATGATGGAGAGAGAGGCAAAAGAAAAGAATTCGGTGGGATAAGACCCGAAAAGGAAAGAAGAAAATGGAAGAAGGCAAAGAAAGAAAGGGAGGGAGAACGGTGAGAGAGAAAAGAGAGAAAAGAAAAAGGAGTTTCACCTTCTCTTCCAAGATCTGGGGATCGGGCCGTCGAGTTTTCATCGGAAGCGAAAGAGCAAAAGTTGTCCACCTGACAAGAGCTTAGGTATGGGTGCAAAATCGGGGAGTTTAGTCAAAATCGAGAGGTAGGAATTTTCCTGCTAATTTATTTCTAGTCTAGTATTTAATGGCATGGGGTCCTTTGGGGCCATGAGTGGCTATGCGTTTCAGTCCCAAAATTTTGGGGACTGAATATTGGATAGTTTGGGACTGTTTTCGGCAGCCCCGGATAGTGTTAGAGTATTGGTCTTGATCTTGGGATGGGTGTCTTTGGGTTATGTTGTGTGTTTGGTGTTTGGGCTGTTCTGACTGAAAAAGGGTCGAGGATCAGCGAGACAGGAATGAGGCTCATTTGCCCAGTGAGAGGACAGGAAGGTACCTTGTTTTTTGGGTCCGAGATTTGGAACCATTTTGTGTGTTGTTGCTTGATTTGAATGACATGTAGTTGTGTGAAAAAGTTTATGTTGATATATGGTTATTAAATGAATTGACATGATATATAGTGAATGAAAATTATCTGTAGGAAATATAACTATCATGATTAGGAAATGTTGCATGTAGCTCTCATGATTCATGTAACATAATATGGCATGAAATGGCATACTTGCATTTCATATGCACGACAACATCGCATTGAGTCGGGTGTGTGTGCATGGTAATGGTTATTCACCATTCTTGGTGAATGCGTGGTGAGCTCGAATATGGGACAATGTCCAAAATTGAGACTCACGGTTGCATAACATGAAAAAAAAAAATATACGTGTGTTGGGCGGAGCAAGATGAGATGAATCCCCCAGGTGAATGTTGGAATCGGCGATAAACGCAAGCGAAATAAAATTTAGCGAGGCGCATCGGGATCAAGCGGTTTGATGAAACTAAACGGCGAATCAAGGAAATCCATATCACCTCTTGTAGACCAAATCCTTTTCGACTAGTGCGATTTTTCTTGATGCACGATTCGAAGTACCCGAAAAATTATATGTTTGGTCTGCCAGATAGTTTGGTGCTTTTTTGCGTACTAATCCATATGGCGATGGCTGGAATTGACATGCTCTTTGAGATCCGTTTAGGTACTGCGATTTTGTTTCGAGGTTATTTTTAGTAGTTTTGCGGGTTTGGGAACCTCGGTAGTAATTCAAGCTTGGCAGCCCGTATTAGTGCTGATTTATGCCAAGGATCGTATGAATTCTCGAAGCGATTTCATCAATGAGATGAAGAGATGTCAGTGGTAGCGAAGAAATGGAGTGAATTAGTCTGGGAAACAGAGCCGGGAGTTGATTTTTCGCTATGGCATGCGAAAATTCGCAGGATGCGAAAATTTATGACCATATGTTAACTGATCTAAGCAAAGGGATTCCCATTATATTATATTCTTTAACTGTAGTAGCGAAAATTTATAATATAGCGAAAATTAAGCTATCATAAATTCTTTGTGCATAAGCGAAAATTCATTTATTTAATATAATTCACTAGTAGAGAAAATTATATTTTGCTTATTAAACTTCTATTCCTATGGAAATCTTTTGATACGATTCCTTAGTTCACCATAAAATGGCATTTCTCAGTTAAGCACTGATTCTTTCAATTACTTTTTGTGCAAGGATAACTAATTTAGTTAGACATTCTTCAAAATCACCTCCATATCTGATGAAGTGTCATCCATGTAAGCTTCCATTATGCGCTCCTGTATCCTTCATTATACTAAGCATGCATCCTGCGAAGGTGGCGGGGCATTGCAAAGGGCGAAAGGCATCCTCCTGTAAAGCATAAGTGCCAAATGGACAAGTAAATATAGTCTTTTCTTGATCTTAAGTTGCAATCTCTATCTGAAGAGTACCACTGAATACCCATCCAAAGCAATAGAATGGGTTGTCGAAACTCTCTCGAACTAATCAATGAAGGCGGTGAGGTAAGCCATATTCCGCTAATTCAGGCATGCATAATCTATGCATGCCCTCAGGCCGTTGGTAATTGAGTGGGCGATTCTCACCATTTCATTTTACAGTGGTCACCCACGATTTCTTGGGCACTACGAGTTGGGCTTACCCAGTCTTTATTAGATATGGGGTAAATGATGCAGCTACTTGTGATTTCGAGGACTTGATGCTAGCTGCCTCACAACGAATGAGAGTTGGCCTCCTACGTAGGTACTTTAACAGCTTTAGATTCTTCTTCTAAATAAATGTGGTGAGTGCGGATTATTTGGGTTTATGCCCTTTTAAATCGAAATTTTCTGAGGCTTACTTGTTCCATACTGAGGAGGTGCGACGGGTTGTGCTCCTGTGAGTGGTCGGCCCGATGATGATATTACAAGTGGACGTGCACCATTGTTTTCTTCCGAATGCATATTTAACTCAAGCTGGTAGGGGTTTGAGCTCCTAGCGTGGGGTTCGCTAGTTCTTCACCCCGATCAGTGAGAAGGTAAATTTCTATTTTCTTTCTCTAGCACCCACACCTTAGGCTCTCATGCATTGAGGTTCTTGTTGCTCCATGAGTCACTGAGGTCTTTCAAGGTTAACACATCCTTAACGCTCAGTGGCACATTCTTGAAATTGTATCTATTTCTGGACTTCACTTCACGGTCGTCACTCCAGCACAGGTGCATATGCCTTTTACTTTCGAATGGAAGATGTGGGTTCTAAAGTCATATTCCCAAATGTAGGTTATAACCCCCATTCCGTGATTTAATATAGCATTCGAAGTAGCGAATGGCTTCCCAATATGATGGGCACATGATTGGCTCCCCTTGCAATGCTCTGTCAAGTACAACAAATCCAACTGGATAGTAGAATGCATCCCTTGTATTAAAGCATCCTCAATGATCCCCTTTGGTATTTTAATGGACCTGTCGGCTAGAGAAACTGATTGTGATGGAAGTGAGCTTCAATTCTCTCTAAAACTGTTTGCTTGTACATGGAATATGGCGGTAGGTTCCACACTAAAACCATGATCTAACAGTGCTTTCTACAATAATGCCTCGATATTAACTAAGATTGTAGGACATCCGGGTCCTTATATTTCCTGAAGTCTTGCACTCAGTGATAGCACTTACTTGCTTTCGGTCAAAGGCCTTTTATTAACATTGAAGCCTCTTTTTACCATACATAAGTCCTTCAGAAATTTAGCGTATGTGGGGACTTGTTTGATCGTGTCAAGGAGAGGAATGTTAACAACGCCTATATACCTCACAAAATCTCGGCTTGGTTGAAATTAGATTTTTCTTTTGAACACACAGGAATGGAGGGAGTACTGCTGAGCTTCCACCTCTTCCACTTTTGCTTTGGGTGTTCTTCTCTGAGGTGGACCAGCAACTGCTATAGGGTTTGTCTTAGGCGGTCTTTAGGACTGTTGGTCTCAGTTCTTTACCACTCCTCAAAGTCGCATAGGCTTTGTCAGTTCTTACATTTGGATCATTGGTGAGCTGTTCATGCCTCCCTTCGGGTTTCTTTGTGTCTGGGAAATCTCCCTTTTCCAAAACCACTAGCTATTTGGTTGGACAACTAGAAATCTCAGTGCACTATCAATTCTGTTAGTGAGCTCTCTCTCACATATAAGTTTTCACAGTTAGTCACAACATTCAAGCACATATGTTCTTCCCACTGAACATACTGCCACTTTGCTTAAATTCAAATTTTACTCAAATAGGAGAAGAAGGTGGAGGCTGCTTCTTTCTTTTATCTTTGAAGTGAGTGCTTGCTCTTGTGTTCTTGGAGGGACATTTGCAGGGGGTTTTGGCTTCCATGGAAGGTTTGGATGATTTCTCTCAGTGGGGTTATAGGGTGTTTACCATATGGAGCATTTGTAGGTGGCTTATTTTGACCCGAGACATGGGCATGCTCTTGTGAGTGCTCCTGTGGTGCATTTGTTGGTAGCCAATTAAAACAAAATTTGCCAGTGAGATCACGGGCAACTCATTCACTTTACTTGCACTTCATCGCTGATTTCTCATTTCGGCTCCTCTAACCTTGAATTCGAAGTGGTCGATTTGCTTTCATCTCCGTATCTTCGGAAAGTTCATAAATGCCTCCCACTTTGGTGGGTGAAGGCTTCATTCTTCGGCTTCCACACTCGGATTAGGTTCGTCATGCCTTGGAGTTTCAGCCACATAATTCAAAGTCCATGGCTTCGGTGTTTGGGTTTGCTTTCAGAAAGTCACCTCCACACATGGTTTCTAGCAGTTGCTTCATGGCTGGAGACATACCATCATAAAAATGATTCACACAACATCCATGTATCAAAACCATGGTGTGGAGCATGGTGATGGTCTCCATGAACCTCTCAATGATAAAACTTCTCATTATCATAGGCCGAATGAGTGTAGATCGCCTCTTCAAGCTTGTTGGTCTTGGTTATGCTTGAAGAATTTCTTCAAAAATTCGACAGTCATTGATTTCTAATTGTTCGGCCTCAGTGAATTAGAGCCATATTTTGGCTTTGTCCTTGAGGTTAAGCAGGAATGCCTTCAACCAATAAGTTCATATCGGTTATACCCTCCTTAAAGTTATGCATACTTCCTCAAAATCACGAATGTGTAATTATGGATTTTCATTCTCATGCCATGAAAGTTGGGAGTAGGGGCACGAGATAAGATTCTTGCCATATCTCGGCCAATTGGTATGATCTGAAGGAGCACTAACTCTAGAAGGTGTATGTAGTCCCTCTAGTGACCTATATGTTGTTGGATTCATTGGAGCGCACAGCGACTGTTTTGTTTCCTCAATTGGGGATCCATTTGCTCCTTGTGCACAACGAGTTCACAACCGTTATAAAACGCACCGTAGCATAAACACACCCTTAACCGCAAAAATGGGAATGAAGCGGAGAACTGATAGAAGCATGAAAAGGATCAGTGTTAACCCGAAATAGCAAATAGTATAAAAATAAAAAGCAACTGTGGTAGTATTAATTAAAAAAAACTTGAGATTAACTCATGAAATTCAAAAGGTTAAAAAGATCTATACCATAATGATTCCTGAGTTCATCTGGCTCATCATCTGTAATCCCAACTTTCATCCCGACCATGGCATCATTCGGTCGTGCCCACAGTAGGGTAATCAGGAATCAACAAAATTTGTATCTATGTTCACTCCTACCCCTCTTTGTAATTCATTCTACTACTTGATATAGCAGTCTAGGTAAGACACGAGATGGTTTCATTCCACAAATGATTCATATCATGATTGAAATGTTGAAGAGGCTTTCATTTGGATTTTCTGATTTGCATTAAAAGTGTGGGTGTTGTTGTCACTAGGCTAGCTAAAAACGGCTTAAAATGGGGTGTGAGAGGAGACCTTGAAGGCTTGGAGTCACTAGCTTGATAAAAGTAGGGTTGCGATGAATTGTCCTCAGGTTATTTCCTACGCATTTAGAGCAAATGACATAGTCATTGCCAAAGCGGATCTTTGTTTGACTTTAAAAACCAGCCATAAAAACAATTTCCCTGCACTTGAACTTAAGCATTCTTACAGGCATTCAATGTTCATTGAGTAGAAACATAGCATTTAACCTAATTTCGGTGGCTCGTGATGACATCCTAAAGAATGTCGGTGTATCTACCATTAAGAATACCCTTTGAACCTAAAACTTTTATGACAAGTATTGACGAAAGAAAAACATTAAATAGCATTAAACATAGTTTTGGAAAGTTTGAAACACATAAATGCAGTACACGCTCCATTTTAAGCAGGAACACTGCGGACCCATTAACCAACCTACTTAGCCCTCCTCTTCCAAGGTTTTGGGAAGCAGCAAACATCCTTTGAGGTTGTCATCCTCGAAGAAATTAATTTATTGCGAAAATGAGAGAAAGAAGAGAGAGAAGAGAGAAAGCGTAACCCTAAAATGAGAAGGCTGCGTGGATTCTGATGTGAATAGAAGTTAGGGTTGCAAAATGTCATAAGGTATGGCTTATAATACATACGAGATGTAGGAAATACCAAAAATACAAAAATACCAAAAATATATGATTAATTACCCAAGGGACAAAATAGAATTACACAAAAGCAGGGTCGTTTGGATCAAATGAGAGGGGCAACAATTTACGCTATCTTTGTTGATTCTTTCCGTGCCACGGTGAGGTGAAATTTGAGATCAACAATATTTATATACCTAAGTTCCTCCCTTGCGTAGTCAAGCTCTTACTAATTATAATTAGGTCGAACAGGGATGGTTTCATCCTAGAAATGGTTTGCATTGGAGCATGAGGTAAGGCTTTCTATTTGGACTTTGGATTTGTGTCAAAAGGCATAAATGGTTTAAGCGGAAATTGCAAAAGCGGAAATGGTAAGCGAAATTTAAATGAAGAAAATTAAACACTGAAGATTTAGGTCATGACTTTGACAAGCCCAGAAGTGAGCCACATGTCCTCGGGTTTTACTCTCCCTATGTGAGTCAGCACGGGATGCAGTTATGGCCCCTTTTTGTTTAAAACCCTAACATTCCTTTATCATTTTTCTAAGGCTAGTAAAGACCACCTAAAGAATCAGATTTATCTCACTAGGAAACCTTTGAACCACTAAAGTATGGAGGTATTGGCCAAAACAATAAAAGTCGATGTTTAACCTTTAATTTGAAGAACCACAACATGTAAATGTTATCTCGGAGGCTCGTAAAGACCATCCTAAAGAACAACAGTCCTAAAGCATGGAGTATTGCCAGAGACAATAACATCCATGATTATGCAAGTGAATTTTGAAAATAAGGGCCATAAATACTACCACGTGACTTTTTAGTCTGAGGACAGCATGCCAACCCACACTTGAGCTAGCTTCCTTCCTCTTCAAGAGGAGGAAGCAGCCAACATCTCTTGAGTTGTCATCTCAAAAGAGGTGTGTTTAGCGGTAAGGAAAGTGAGAAGAAGAGAGAAAGAAGAGAGAAGAGAAAATAAACAATTATTTACAAGCATTAAAGAATATAACACAATCACCCAAAAACTTGTATTCCCTTATCACCTCCTTTTATTGCAGAAACAGAAATTATTTATAAAGCCTCCTCAAGGTATAGAAAATACCCAAAATTCTTAACTAAGCTAAGTTATAGGATGAAGAGTAATTCACCAAAAATGAGAAAGCGGTTGCATTAATTACAAAGCATGGCGAGGCATGCATTTTGCCTCTGAGGATGAATTTAGCTAAATTAATGAATTGAATGATGTAAGCGAAAATTAGAGAAGACTAAACTAAAGGGTGCATTTTAGCTAGCTAAGAAATTTCGCTAAGCCTTCGCGAAAATAATGTGAAGTAATGATAATTTCGCTAATGAAGCAGTGTTGATGAAATAGGATTTGGTTTATGAAATTATCATTTTCGCTAGGCTTGCGAACATGTTGCGAGGGTCGCTTAACTTGCGAGCCCGGTGCGAGATGTTTTGCGAGGTCGCTAGGGTTGCGGTGTTTAACAGTTTGAAAATCTATTTCTTTGTTCTTCTATGCCTCTCATCTTGTCTTCCAGTATCTCGTTTCTTCCATTTCCTTTGTTTTTCCATCAGATTTTGGGCTTGTTGATGCATTTGAGACTAAAATTTCCGACCTCATGATTGATCTATTTGCATTGTAGTTGAAACTGAGGCATAAATACCTACAAAACAACCAAAAACATGCTCAAATGGCATAAGTGTTACTAAAAGATGACATGAACACTTCAATTGGGATATATGAGCATGATTAATGATCAAAAAGTATAAAAACCCTATCTATTATAGGTTGAAATTGCACTTTTGAGCTTTAATCACCTCTTAGAAACGTTGCTAGTCATAGCAATGCAAAATAAGAGTGAGATGCATGTGGTGATTCCCTTTCAAAAGGTTGTGTTTCAAAAGATTTATTGCTTATATACAAACTAACATTACTTTAAAATGAACAATTGAAATATTTCATTTAAAGAAAACCTATATACAAGAATAAAATCCATAAGAGAAACAAATTTTAGAACAACAACATTTCCATGATTTTCAGCTTGGATTTCCAAAAAGTCTAATGGTTCATTTTGTATCTAGATTAGTCCGTAAATGCAAAATTTGTTTCCCCATTAGCATTGACATGGCCTTAAAAATTTGTTGAGCAATTAAGATAGGGCTGGTTACACTTCTCTTGCTTTCTCGAATTTATATTGTAGGATGCAATGCTTAAAAATCAGACTTCACCAAAGTCCATGTAGAAGTCCACCGGCGACTCCCATATCCAATTAAGGTTTAGGAGCATTAAGCCAAGGATCAAAGACCACCCCTAACTCCTAGAAACTACCGGACTTGGCGACATGCATGCTGCTTGTTTGTGCATTTTGAATCAGCACCTCTGGTGCTTCAAATTCACTACCTATCCACACTGCCTGTGAACACAAATCGATGACTTGACCAATGAAGGCTTAGGGCATCTCGGGTTTAAGCTTTAAGCCATACACCTCGGGCCAGGTGCTCGAGGTTTTTATTTTTCTTTTTCTTCTTTCTTTCTTTTTCTTTTCCTTTTTTGGAAGACAACATTCAGTCTTCAATTGTTAGTAACTTTCGAAGACCTATTCTGGGTTGTCCAGCATGCCTAAGGCCGGCTTTGCAAGGTGGAAGGAGGCATACAAATTTACAACCTATTGGCACAATGAAGTCTGCAGTGTGTGACATAATAAGGGGGAAATTTCGAGTTAGATTATCTTTGGAACTGATGTGAGGCGAACCTGAAATTGTTTCAAGCATGGCATTGTTCTAGCATATAGGTGACAAATATATTCAATTAGCCTCCAATTTAAGCAATTCCAATTTATTTCAATTTGAGAAGCAATTCAATTGTTCAATTTGAAGCAATTTAATTATGTAGTTTGAAGAAAAACACATGCCTTCCACTTAGGGGACCGATAAACACAATATCACGAAAATTTGAATATATATATATATAATACGGTAGCTTTTGATATAGCCAAAATGGCTTAATACATGTATAACGAATACACAAAAACATATCAACGCCTCTGTAAAGCTACCCAATACAAAAATCATAATCAAAATTATTGGCGGGTTGATAAAGGCGAGAAACTATACATAAATCAAAGAGACCTAACACCTCAACTGCTTTGTGGTGGTGGTGGTGAAACTCTTGCAATTTCTTCTTAAGGATATCGTGAAATTTTGCATCCCGAGTGTGAGTCCTCTCGGGAGTAAGGATCATGGGGAGAGACCAGTGGAGTCATGATCACGGTAAGGCTTATGGAATAGCCTTTGACCCCCAAGTAAGCCTCATTCGAGCGATCTACGGTCATGTCTGCATCTTTGGTGATGCATTTTGCTAGTGTGCGGATCGCATCCATCACTCAGCCATCTCCCTCGAGAGCTAACACGTGCATACTCACGTGGTGGTGTCTTTGAATATGAAGGCATGAGGCATGTGGGATCTGTAATTTTGTGGAGTAGTGTGTGGGGAGATGGAGGTGGAACGATCCCCGAAGCAGAGTGGGACCTCCTGCTGCACCTCGGATCTGCGGGAGGCGGGTGGATCATCTGCTGTGTGCATCTCAGGCCTCTCACCAGTACCTCCTCTGGTCTCGGCGTATATAGAATGGACGGGCATAAAGTCATAACCAGGTCCGCTGCTCTTACATGTAGGCATACATCTCGCATCTGTCAGGCTCCTCTGGAAATCCCATACAGCACCGAAAGAACATAGGAAAGAAACCTCGGTATAAGAAGTGGGTGCATGCTCTGCTTTCGTGTGAGGAGTCTCTCCTATGGACCTTCTCCTCAAAGCTATCAAGGCGAGTCATCATCATTCGGATGGGCCTAGACCGAAATTGCCCGAGATCTAGGTACAATGCCTCCAGGGATGGGTCCCTCCTCTTGCACATGTCTTTGGAGGGAATAAGCGAGTGCACGTGGATGGTCGATGTGAGTCGACATATGGGCGAGGCGCCTCAGTTCAAGTTTGGACCATTTGTGGCATCACTGGCGGGGTAACCAGACCATCTATTTGGGCAGGAGGGATGAGACTAGTCTCTGACCTGGCATTGTGGGTGATGCGCCAATCCTGTTTGTGAGAATAGCAGGCTGGATTTGGTGCACCACGGTCGTCTATCTGAAGTGAATCTGCAATGGACCATGCGTCCGGGGATGTCGTGGAATTGGTAGAGGCGCCGGACCACTTTCTCGGGGTAGTAAAAGCATCTCGAATTATAAAGGGAGGGTAAGATACCTCTCGATCAATCTCATCGACTCAGTATCGGGGTGACCATCCAAATCGGGGCGTCGTAGAGCGACTCCTCTTTGAAATGGTCGCATTTACGATATATACGCATTCCGGAATGGGGTTAATCCTCTGAACATAGGCCTCCTGATCCAGCGGCCAGGTGATCGTGAGGTGAGTGTCGTCTCAGAATTTGTTGATGCGGCGAGTGATGGTGGCGGTCTGAAGATGGCTCGCTTTGGGCCGAGTGCGGGCACTCAGGCGGCCCTCTGGCTCTCCTCTGGGAGCCACAGGGATGGGGCCCGGGTCCTCCAGCGATGACAACGTCCCGAATCCAGGCTCGTCAGTGCGACCTCGGGGGCCAGTGATGTGGCGAAGTCTTTGGTACTAGTGCTGAGTCTTTGGTGCTGCGGCCTCTTGCTCGGGTGTGCTAAATCTCACCCGAGGCCGAACACAGGACCCACCCCTCGTACGGACCATATCACGATATCTAAAATAAAGTTCTTTGGGAAAGGGGTGGACTCGCTGAGATATGTGGCTGGGGCTGGCATATGCAGGCTGGCTCCTTGGTTGGCTGAATCCCCACAGACTGAAGCTATCCAGACGGGGCTCGTGGCCAGGGGCGAAATGGACCTTGATGATAGCCGAAGGCTCGAGAATATGATCGGACAAGCGTCTGAGAGCCTAAGGCGGGCAGGAGGCCACGGAGGTTTGGCTCGGAGTCTAGAGTGGCCCCGAGATGAGGCCGTACGTGTAGTGAGGCTCGGGAGGCGAGCCACGGCTCGGGCTGAACTCTGTTGTTTGGGATGCGGGGACTGCGGCGGCGATGGCTAGGCAACTCGATGACCGGCGGCGGCAGTGCTAGGATGCAGGGACGGCGGCGCTGGGCAACCTAGGGCTCGAAGGCGGCGGCAGTGATATGCAGGGCACGGCTGCTCTGGAATGCCGGGCACGAAAGGGAGGGGGCTGAATGTGGAGTTGTGATTTGGCTAATCCCCTCCCCTGCTTAAATAGGCCATTTTGAGCAGCGATAAATCATTGTATTTTTTTCGTTGCCTGTAGGTAGCTCGAGATGGTGCTACGCATTCAAAACTTTAAGGTAGTACTAATATTAAATAATAATATAACTAAAAATTATTGTTATGGAAATTTGCTATAATACTATGATTAGTATTTGAAACATACTATTTTTCATATACAACTAAATTATAAAAGAAAGGAAAAATTGCTAAGTTAAAATTTTTGAAAATTATTTAGACTAACGAGTGCTAATATCAAGACAAAAATTAAAATTTGTGAGCGCAATCCGGTTTTGAAAACACGAACCGGTTCAAGTTCAGCAATACTCGAGGGGGTCGGGAGGATGATCTCCTCAGCCGATACGATTAGCTTTGGCCAGCTCCGTGATGTTGAGTGGCCATAAGTTAGGCCCATTCCTCACGGAATGGTTGTGGATTCGAGCAATTGGCTTGCAGATTGGTGTTGTTAGCAAGACCAATTCTCAGCCGTCTCAAGGCTGATCACTCCTTACTTCCTTAGCACCTTTTGGCCACGCACACTGATCAAGTGAAACAACCTCATCGAGAATTTGATTTTGATTTCTGGCAACTCACATGTTGTTGTTTTAAATGAAGATATTCAACTCCATAAATCATGGCTGCCAAAGTTAATTGCATGACTCCATTCCGGCAATTATTGTGCATTGGCGTTGGCGAAATAGTCTTCCTAAGATGATTGAATTTTGATTAGATTTCCACTATGTGATTCGGTGTCAGTACCACAAAATCTTTTGGGTAGTAAGGGTTTGTCTATCTTCACTAAGACATCCTCCAGCTATCCCTTAGGGATTTTTGCGGATCTATCGACGATGAGAGTGTGGTATTGCAGTGAGTTTAGTTCACCTGAGCTGTTTTGGCGCTATCTTGAATACGGTGGGTTCACCTTGGCTCTAAATCCAAGCGAGGACTTTTATGCAATTCCCTTTGTTGTTGAAATTGTAGGAGATCCAGGATCTTTGTATTTGGCAAGTATTGCTTTGAATTATAACTTTTGACATATTCGATGAGAAATGCTCTTTCGATACCTAATCACTTCTTGGTGTACAAAGATCTTTCAAAAATTTTGCACATAAGCGGGAACTTGTGAGTGGAGTCCAGTAAAGGTATGTTAACCTTCACTTGCCTTAAAACCTCAAGAATGCCTGCTTGTTGAGATGCCTTCTTCTTACCTCTAAGTGCTTGTGGAAATGGAGGTGGTATACGGTATTTCATTGAATCTTCCTCTAGGAGGATATGCTCAGGTTTCAATTCTTCTCCTTGCCTAGGTTCTTGACGGAGTTTTAGCATAGGAATTGTCCCGGCCTCTTTTCCACTTCTCGGGGTGATTATGGCGCCAGCATATCCGTTCCGAATTGTTAGATAGATCACCTCATGAATTCCCTTTAGGATTTAGGCATTTGTGATGGAAACCTCCTTTCTCTTGTGCCTCAAGCAACTTGTTAATCTTGGTGATTGAATGCACGTGGGTTGTCAATTTTACGAGTTTGAGATTACTCTCTCGAGCCCATCTATTCTCTTGTGATTAATACTTTCTCGTTATCAATCCTTTGTACCCAGACTAGCGTTAATTCCTTTTGTTCCTCGACAAAGTTGCACACCACCTTACTCAGATTCAATATGGCTTCCTCTTTTTGGAGAGAGGATGTTGGTTGTTGTGAGCGTGAGGGAAAACGAGGCGAGGTTTGCTTGCGGGTACGTAAAGCGAGGGTTTGGTCTCCATCTGAGGTTTGGGTGATTCCTCCAGTTGGGATTATAAGTATTCCCATAAGGAGCATTTGGTTATTTGGGGCTTGAATTGTCTGCGGTGTATTGCACATTCTGACATGAATCCTTCCTTTGCGGGGGTCATGGAACCTTTGTTACATTGGGTGTCTTGAGGATTGGAAATTTGTCGCAGGGATGGGATGCGGTGTTGTCGATCCTTTGCTGCGCCGGCCGGAGCTGTTTTCCTTCAAGGCTCTCTGCATACTCTAGTAGGGTTGATAGCTGGCCTCATTCCCATCTCGTCATTCGGTGCGCCACATGCCACCTCTTTGATTGACTGGTGGCCTAAATCTTTCCAATTCCCTAGGGTTAGGCTCATCCTAACCCTTAGAAGTTTCAGCCACATAGCTTAAAAACTCCATGGCTTCATCAGGATGTTTGCTTAGGAAATCCTCCTCCACACACATGGTTTCCTAACGAGTTGTCTCATGGCGGGAGACATACCACCGTAGAAGTGGTTCGCTAACATCCATGTGTCAAAGCCATGGTGTGGACATGCTGTGATGGTCTCTAAAACCTCATCTAGCATTGGTAGAACTTCTCACCTTCACTTGAGCTGCAAGGTATAAATTTGCCTTTTCAAGTTGTTTGTCTTGTGAGCGAAGAACTTCTTGGGAACTGCTTTGCGGCTCAGCCACGATTTCATATGGTTGCAGGCCTCGATGGGTGAGCCATATCTTGGCCTTGTCATGGGGTCAATGCAAATGCCTTTGGCTTCAGCAAATCCACTATCCATCATACCTTCATGAGGTATTCAAACCTCCTCAAAATCCCTAATGAGTGTATGGATTTTCATTTTCTCTGTGATATGTGGGGAGTAAGGAATTACGGAAATAAGGCCTCAGCTGCTACATCTTGACGGGAGGAATGATGCGGATGGGGCACTAACTCTAGGAGATTGGATGTGATCCCTCATGGTTCCTATATGCATTTGGATTCATAGGGGTTCCTGGTTTGACTTTGTTGTTCCTCAGGTATGGGATCCATGGTGTAGTTTTGTGACCCCACTAGCTAGTCGAGTTATTGTGCTTATCTATCTGATCTACTGATGTGTCTACATCCTTGTTGCATACAGGTTGTTACACAATTAAAGAGACAACAAGAGCAACAAACAACCTGCAAAAGATTAAAATTAACTTCTGTTAATAAAGCGGCTGAATGGCGAAAGCTGAAACGGTGCGATTCTTGCAAAGTGAAGCAAGTGTGAGTTCTATGAGCGAGAGTTACGAAATAAAGGTTACCTTCACTTGTGATGTGGATCACCAAGTACTCTTCAACTTACTATAAGTAGTTTGGCACCATCGACAACGGCGCCATTTGATTACGTGCCACAGTGGCTGTTTGAATCAACAATATTTATATACCTAAGTTCCTCTTACTGCCGTAGTCGAAGCTCTTTGCGATATAGTGGTCTAGGGTCGAACACGGGGATGGGTTTTCATCCTAGAAATGGTTTGCATTAGGGCATGAAGGTAAGGCTTTCTATTTGGACTTTTTGGATTTGTGTCAAAAGCTGTAAATGGTTTAAACTGGAAATTGCAAAAGCGGAAGCCGTCGCGAATTAAAGTGAAGAAATTAAACTTTGAAGATTTAGGTCACCAACTTGACAAGCTAGGGCAAACACATGTCCTCAGGTTTATCCTCCTATGTGTGAGTCAACACGGGATGCGTCTCAAATCCACTATTAAATGCTTTATTTCCCTTTATATTTTCTGACCGTAGTGTAAAAAGGGATCACGATTACATCTCTCACTAGAACCTTCGGACACTACAAAGTATGGTATTAGGCAAAAGCAGTAAGATCAGTGTATTTTAAACACTAGTTTGAAGGAACCCTAACATGTAAATATTATCTTAGGCTCGTAAGAGACCATCTAAGAACTCATGAGTCCTAAAGCATGGAAGTATTGTGAGACAATAACATCCCATATTATATTAATTTTGAAAATAAGGGCCATAAATACACTACGTGACTTTTAGTACAAGAAGTTAACATCTTAACCCCACCACCAAGCTAGCTTCCTTCCCTCTTCAAGGAAGGAGGCAGCCAACATCTCTTGAGTTGTCATCCCTCAAGGGTGTGTTTAATGATGGAAGTGAAGAAAGAGAGAGAAAGAAGAGAGAGAAGAGAGAGAAAAATAAAACAATTTATTTACAAAAGCGGTAAGAAAATAACACAAATCACTAAAAACTTGTATTCCCTTCTATCCACACCTCCTTTTGTACCCCCAAAACATGAGGAATTATTTATAAATAGCCTCCTCAAGGTGTAATACAAAAACCCTAACAACTAGTAAGTTATAGGATAAGAGAGTAATTCACCAAAAATGAAGGCGGTTTGCATTAATTACAAAGCATGGCAGGCATGCATTTTCGCCTCTGAGGATGAATTTAGCTAAATTGTGAATTGGGCAAGTGTAGCGAAAATTAGAGGCCCAAACTAAGGGGTGCATTTTAGCTAGCTAAGCAAGGAAATTGTTAACTAACCTTAGCGAAAATAATGTGAAGCGCGTAATTTAAATGAAGAGCGGTCATTTAGCGAATGGGATTTGGTTTAGCGAAATTCGCCATTTCCGCTGAGCTTGCGTTATGTTCTGCGAAGTGCGGCAACTTGCTGGCGATTGCGAGATCATTTTCGCGAGTCTCGCTAGGGTTGTGAATTGTTTTGCGAGCGGTTTGCGAAATCTGGCTGTTCTTACATGCCTCGTCACGTATATTCAAGCGCATCGTTTCTTTGCATTTTTTCTTTGTTTTTCCATGGTTTTGACATTAGTGTTTGGAGCTAATTACCGACCTCGCCGATTGGTGGTACATTTGTGATTACGGAAACTGAAGTGCATAATATACAAAACAACTAAAAACATGCTCGAATGGCATAAGTATTCTTAAGATAGGCATGAACACTTCAATTGGGATATATATGACATGATTAATGATCAAAAGTACTCAAAACCTATCTAATATAGGGTTCAAGAATTGCACTTTGAGCACTAATCAAGTGTGCTGGATGTCGGGCGGCGAGCCACCGCTCACATACTTCGCGGGCGCTGAGCCGTGAGGACTCGAAGGTCATGCGCAAGATGTGGGAAATAGCGAAGCGACAAGACGCGGACCAAGACATACACCTGCAGACAAGAATTCCTTCGTATTAAGTACGCACTTGTCCAAAGAGCCATAATAGGAAAAAAAACTAAAAAAAATAAAAAAAAATTGACCCACGGGATTTGGGGCGTCACATAAACAATTCTTGTAATATACTTTTCGTATGAGGTTGTAATTAAACTCATAGAAACGCTTATGCAACTCCAAGCTTATTGAATGTGAATAAAACGGATCCCGATAAACGGGATTAGACATCGGCGGGTATCAAGAAGTCATCACATCCACAAGAAACTCCGACACTAGCTTCACATCTTGGCGTCTATAGCATGTATCGCCAGGACTAGGCTTTTCACCAATGGGATTAGACAAGGTGGGTATCGATATATACGATATCCATAGGTATTTCCGTGAGTTGACAGTTGGTAAACGGATCCCTAGATTTTGGGGCGTCACAAATTTAACTACTTTTGAGGGCAACATGACTTACAAATTAACTAATTTCTACGGTCAATAAGACTTGGCTTAAGTGGTTAAGAGTTTAGGTTGTCATAGGGAGGAGAGGGGTCTAAGATTCTGAACCAAGTAGGGACAAATTTCAGAGGAATATGCAACAAAATACTATGATGTAATGCAAAGTGAATAGATGTCAATAAAAAAACTAATTTCTACCAAATTAACTATAAAACTCGGGAAAAATACAATTTTTTTGAAAAAGGGTAAAATTGTAATTTCGGTTGAAAACCTAAATTTTTCTAGATCTCAGATAACAAAACGGGCTGCACTGTTGGAATCGTCTTACGAAATCTAGTTACCTAATCGAATTTCTCGCTTGATTGGTGATAGCCTGAATTTCACGTTTTTCGAGGCAATGTGGGCGTGAGTAAAGTGACACACATGGCACATGGTTGAATGGCTCACACTAAGCCATGTGTCAAATGGAGGGATAAGTCAAACAAATGAGAGAAAGTGTAAGGGATGGCCATGTGTCAAGCCCTTAGAGGAAGGAAATCCAATAATTTGGATAAGAGGATAAGGTGTGAGAAAGAAAGCCAATGAGAGGGAGACATGTGGCAAGATGAAGTCTCCCACTTGAACTTGTTGGACCAAAATCCGATGGAGAGAGGGAAAATAGGAGGGAAAAAAAAAGAGAAAGAAAAGAAAAAGAAAGAGAATAAGAGAAGATGAGTGAGAAGCTCTTAACTTCTCTTCTTCTAGATTTACAGATCTTACTCCATTTGCCACTGCAGTAAAGAGCAAGAAAGTTCTTCTATGCAAACTAGCCATGGGTACGAGAACTGCTTAGCCACACTTCGAGATGGGGTTTTTCGCCCGACTTGGTTTAATTCCTATCTAAGTTTACCAAATGGATGAAGTGTTTGGGCCCCGAATAAATGGTGGGCAGCTCAATCGAAATGTCGACTAAATGTTGAAATTTTCAGGACTGCTTTACGCCGAGGTCGGATTTTCTCTGGATCGTTTTGGACAGTCCTGTGAGAGCTGGATTTTCGGGACTGTTTTAGATAGTCCGGGATTGAATTTGTGAACTATTTTCGGCAGTTCTGCAACTGAATTCTTGTGACTATTGCGGCGCTCCCTTGACTGATTGCTCGATCAGCATAATCCATGTGTGCAATTTTTCGATCAAGTATCGCTAAAAACAATAACATGTCGGCAAGTAAAATTCATGTTAATATATGATTGGTTGATGTGTTGACATGAGATATATGGTAAATGAAAATTATTTTCCATGATTTGGAAATGATACATGTGATATAATATGGCATATTTGCATTCATACGCACTGGTGAACTTTGCATCAGCCTGATGCAAGTGCATGTAATAGTTATTTCATCATCTTGGTGAATGGGTGGTGAGCTCGAAAATTGGACAACGTCCAAAATTGAGACTCACGGTTAGGTATCATGAAAAAAAGAAAGAAATATAATAATAAATCTCATGTGTATGGGCGAAGCAAGATGGGTTAGATCCCCCCCCCCAAGGGTGAAAGACCCAAATTCATTTGTGGTTAAACATGATCACCGGCGGTGAAAGACCGTAAAAATGTTGGAAAGGCGCACAACGATCCTACAGTGTGAACCCGAAAAATACGTGGCCCACAAATGCATAACACACAAGATTTGATGAAATCGAATGAACATTGAAGGGTTTTCCAATGTGTCTTGAGTTGTAAAAACAAAAAGATTTCGTTTGAAGAAAATAGTCATTGGGTGAAACACCTATGATAGGTTTTCACACTTGGCATCACATGTGTGAGGAAGTCGGTCAAGACTTGGGTTATGGACAAGAGGAGTCTCATCTTATTCATGACATGAAATATTCCATGTAGGATTGCATTTTCCGGACGGAACGCAGATGACGTAAGTACAGGCACACGCATGTGCACTTAGGTGGGGAGTAACTGTTGTAGGAGAATTCATCTACTGGGCATTGCTCACCTCGTTGTGGAAAAACATTTTTAGGTACTGGAGGTACATCGGGGGATGAAACACATCCAAGACATTAGTTGTGAAGAAAAGGCCATATCATGAGCCAGACTTGTAATTTCTGTGCGTAAAACCCAAGCCAGATATGTAAGAAGAAAAGAGTTGTAATTAACCTATTTGAATTATTAATGACAAAGTAAGATTTTTCTAGGTTTCATGTTGCCTTTGTAATAAAAAGGCTATTTTATATCGAGTTTAGGGTGTTTTGGAAAGAAAAGAAAAAGGGAAATGGAGGTGCAGAAGACCAGAATGGGCTATTGCCCATTTTCGGGTCTCTATCGCGACAGAGAATTTTAGCCCTGTGTCGCGACAGTGGCCCTCTATTGCTATAGGTTTTGCCTGGAACGGGCTTTTTGTGTCGTGACAAGGAGTTCTTGGTTACTACATGGTTTTTCCTTATCGAGACAGGTTTGGTTGTGCATGGGGTTTCTTGTCATGACAGAGCATTCGCGGTCGCGATAGTTCACATGGGCGGGATCTGAAGGTCGCGGACATAGTGCTTTATGTCGCGATAGTAGGACACAGTGTCGTGTCGCAACCAAGCCGTGGGCTTAACGACAGCGCCCTGGGCGTGCACACTACAGGCTTGGGTGTTCGCGTGTCCTGCCTGCCCAACACGCGAGACAACGTGCACAACCGCGCACACAGTGAGCGCAACAGACTTGTCCAGTAGCCAAAAAAAAAAGACCCTCGGGATTTGGGGCGTCACAGCTTGGTATCAAAGCATAGGTATAAGAATACTTAGGGCCTGAAGGACAAGCATCACAGCTTGGTGTTAGAGCTTAGGGTATACAAACACCTAGGACTCGATGGGCACGAGGTTTAGATCATGCATCCATTGTGCATTTTGATAAATTAATATGTGATGTGCGATGATTATGTGAACAAAGATACATGGTAGATCAGATATGGAACACTTGGGTTAGGAAAACATAATCTTAGGGATTCGAAAAACAAGCCGAACATGATAGTTCGGGAATTGAATTGATTTGTATTAGTGTTTGGCATTATGCACCACTAAGGAAAAAGTGATGAACAGTGTAGTCATGATGATAAAGTCTATTCGTGGTGGCATATGCACTACTAATTGAATAAAGAGAAAGAATCTAAAATTTTCCATTTGACATGTGTAGATGGAAAATCGAGGACGGGGACGTAGAGATCATCCACGGGGTGATAGCCAACCATCACCTGTTTTTTACCAGCAGGCCTTTATGGAGGCTATGAGAGTTTCGCTACGGTATCGCATGTGATCGCAATCGTAAGGAGGGTCAAATAACTCTAAAGTTTTAAGGCACACCATCCTCTGACATTCATAGGATGAGGGGATCCGATGGTGGCTGACCATTGGTTCCGACTGTCGAGGGTTTTGAGGCTAGAAGATTACTCCATGCTACTTATGATCGTGACCAGCCACTTAGCTGTGAGGGTGAACTTGGGTATGGTGGGATTTCGATCAAGATCTCGAGGGACTTAGAGGCACTGACTGGGAAGAGTTCCAGCGAGCCTCATGAGTAAATATTTTCCGCGATCACTGGGACATGCAAAGGCCCAAGAGTTCCTGTAGAGCCATAGCAGTGGAACAATGACTCGTGATGGATTATGTATAAGTCTACGAGTTAGCCCGCTTTTATCAGATCACGGCGTGCCACGTAGATGGTCAAGGTAAGAGGTCGTGGATGGCCCGTTGTCCATCCGGGGCAAGATTGTAGGATTCCTCTTATAAAATATGGACTTTATGGTTAGGACGGCTATCGCCTGTAGACCCTCAATTTTGTCCCTCAACACTTGCATTTATCCTATGGGTGTCATACTCACCTATCGTTCTCATATAGCACCATTATGGCCCTTTTAGGCTTAGTTGGTCTTTGAGCCTCGAATGGGCTTGTATGTGGTCCATTGAATGCGTATGTAGTTCACTTCAGAGTGTCATCATGGCTTCTTTTTTTAGTTATTGGCATCATGCTATAGGAAGCAAGTGGGACTTCGAGGTTTTAACCAATCTAGAGTTTATCGAGTATGTCGACCTGGAGCACTTGGGCTTGTTTTGATCATATCTCCCTCATTTGAACTCGAAATCAAGCATCGTTTCTTTTTTTTGATTCCCTACTCATTGAAAAATTCTCTAACAAAATTTGAGAACTTTTTATCAACTGGATCGACCGGTTGGGAACCAGCTTAGCCAGTTCAATGGATTTCAATGGAAGTTCATTATTCGAGTAGGTTCAAATTCGGAGCACCCGAGCTTGTTTTGGTCATATCTCCTCATTCGGACTTGAAATCATTTACCGTTTCTTTTTTGGATTCCTTACTCTTCAAGGAACATTCTGTCAAATTTTCAAATTTTTTATCAACTGTCTCGATCGATTGGGAACCGGTTCAGCCAGATCATTGTGCCAGCTTGTATGGAGCACTGCTTTTGGTGATTTTGGAGCCCAAATCCTACTTTGTTCGGGCCCATAAGCTCCATATTAGTCCTAGGCATGGTTTGGGCCCGGTTGTGGGCCATTTTTTGGGTTGCTTGCAACCCACCTTGAGTCCATTTGGATTCTTGGTGGTTAGCAAAGGAATAAATGTGGTAAAGCTTTAACCTGCGGAATGTGAGGAGAGTTTTGAGCCGAAGTCCGGCACGCATTGGGGGAGTTCACGGATCAAGGTAAATGGAGTAAGCTCAGATGTTTATGAAGGAAAAGAGAAGCAAAAAACGTGAAAGAAGCGGGGAGAAAGGAGAGAGAAAATGGAGGAAGAGAAAAGAGAAAGAAAAGGATGAGGATTCTTCTCGTGATCTCGGGGCGGAGTGCTCTCTCTCTCATTTTGATGGGGGATTTCCTAAATTTTTGAGGGAGTGGATACCAAGTTTTGGAGGCAGAAAAGAAGGAAGACAAAGGGGGAGCAACTATGAATCCTACAGGTATGAACGTTGTGTTCTTTTTCCATTTCTTTTGCGTTTGTCTTTGCCTTTGATGTTTGCAGCCTAGTTTTAGGGCACTAGGCCTTGTTTGCATCAGTTTTCAACCATTTGAGGTTAGAATTATATTCCGTTTGTTTTTTTTTTTAGATTCCTGACTCTTTTAGAAAGATTTTTGACAAATTTTAGAACTTCTTAACCTAAGGCAAAACCAGCTTAGGAAACCGATTAACTGTCTACGTTATGTTTTTCAAGACAGCGCTAAAGTACTTGGCATTGTTTAGATCGCTTCAGCCATCTTTGAGTCGACCAAATCTATTTGTTTTTTTGGATTCTTGACTTTGAGAGATTTTGAAAAAATTTTAAGAATCAGTTTTCAACCCAGACCGAATTGGCTGGGAAACCAACCGCCCTGCCTATTAAGTTATATTTCGGAACAACAAGAAGCACTGTGCATTGTTTGGATCGGTTCTCATCCATTTGTAGTCGAAATTGTACTCCATTTGTTTTTTTGGATTACTGACTCTATGAGAAAGATCTTGAAAATTTTGAGAATTGCACTCAACCGAATGGACAGGTTAGGAAATCGGATCAACCAATTCATTAAGTTCTATTTTCTGGAATAGCAGTTAGGGCAAAAGCATCGTTTGTGTCAGTTCTATCTCGTTCGGAATTAGAGCTATACACCCTTTGTTTTTTGGGATTCCTTACTATGTGAGGAAAGTTCTGACAAATTTTGAGAACTGCTCTCAACCGACTGAACCGGTTGGGAAACCGGATCAATTGGTTCATTAAGTTGCCGTAAATAGCATAAAGTACTTTTGCATTGTTTGGGTTAATCAAGACTCATTTGGTGTGTCAAAAAATATACACACCATTTGTTTTTTGGTTTCACTATGAAGAATGTTTTGACAAAATTTCAGAATTTTTCTCAACTGGCTCGACTGGTTGGGGAATTGGATAAGCCAGTTTGTCGATTTTTGTAAGGGTAGTCTGATTTCGCTTAATCGTGGAGCCCAGAACTTGTGGAGGTCGCCTTCCATTCACCACCTTGAATATCAGCAGGCTATGTTTAGGGTCTGAAATGGGATTTAGTCTAGGTTAATGTGGTTCCATTTGGATTCATATAAGAATTAGGTCTGCAGTCAAAGAGTGGTTAGGTTAAGCACTAGTAATCTAGTAAGTTTTGTCGAGCCCGATTCTTTGAGATGAATAGATCGTGGTTTGTGCAGATGTACAAGTGTTGTAGCATCAATGTGAGTGGTTGAGATGCAAATGGATGGTTTCTTCTCCCTGATTCCTTTTGCTTTTGATATGAATTTTGAGGAGGATTATGTATACCAAACGTAAACTGGGCTTCCCTTATACGCTAAGGACCAAAGGTATGCTTTAATGTTGGGGTAGTGAATTTGTTACGGATGCTTGGTGTTTGAGTGTCTATGCTTGCTATGTTTTTTTAGCTAACCTTTTGATGTAGCACGTGGGCTGGACTACAAAGACGCCACATTTGCCTTTGGTTGAGTGTTCTTACATGCTACATACCAATTTTAGCGGTGTGATCCAAGTTGTGCTGTTTTAGCCTTGAGTTATCCGATTTTGACCCATATGTTCCAAATATTAGTCTGGCCCACTAGTAGGAACCCGGTTCCTGCCTAGAGGGGTAGCTTCCTCATATGAGAGGCACCTTCCCGATAGGTAACCCCATCCCTGAACCTTAAATCTAGTTGGGATGACCCTTTTCCGACCGAGTCAATGAGGGTTTTTTTGTTCTTACTTGATTTTCCTCGTAATAAATAAAAATAAAACGTAAGTGGCGACTCCAAACACAACCGTTCCTCACTAGGGACAAATTTTTCAAAGCTTGAAAATCAACTCACTTTTTTCTATTAATAGTGAGTCGCACCAGCCCGTGGTTCAGGTAGGGTCCACAAATTAGCGATTCCACTGGGGATCGAACCTAGAATCTCTGGTTTCATAAGAGGGTCAAGCTTACACTTGAGTCAGTATATAATGTGAGCACATGGTTCATTGACCAAGAGGACACTTGCCACCAGTTGGTATTTCGCATACACTGCGGGTTTAGTTTGATTTCAGGTGTTCACCCCGTTGGATTCTAGCATGCTTGCTCATGGCTTATTTGGTACCTAGCTATATGTTTTTGATTGGCATAGATGGTTAGTTTTTGTGTTGATCTGTGTAAGCCACTTTTACGCATGATTGCCGTCGCATGACTGTCTTCTGCATGACCGGCTGATCTGGCTCAGGTTTCGTGGCGTGGCTTTGAACCTTGTTTCGAACTCAGTCTATCGACTATTCCTTATAGATTGCTTGAGTTGCTTGGGAGTCATTCCTAATTGTTTGCCTTCGACTAAGCTAGGATTTTAGAGTAGGGTCTAGCGTAGGGGCTATACCAATGTTTAGAAGCACTAGGAAGATGACGAATATCCGAGCAATGAAGACTTGTATAGCCCTGAGCTGGATTTCATGGATACATGCGTGGCCAGTGTGTCATTTTGATTGTTGGATAAGATCTTAGGTTACGTATCCCGTCTGGGTGCATTCATCTAGCTTTTAGGACTCACCTTTTCCCATTGTTACTGGTTACATTACCCCAAAGTATCACCACGCCGATCCCGCTCTTCTTATGAAGCCATATATCGCTTAGATGTTGACAATGTTACGTCGGCTTCATTCTTCGGGCGATTTTAGTCATACATTGGTTTGTTCGACAGCAGGATTGATAGTCACGTAAATCGACATACCCATTTTCTTTTGAAGGATTGTTGATTGAGACCAACCTAGGTTCTTGAGCTTGGATCTGGATCGAAGGTAGACTCGTTAGAGGATCAAATTCACACAATCAGTTAGACTAGATATCAAATCATAGAGATATGGACCCTCAGTACGCTACTATTGACTAGTTGGCTGAGATTATAGATACCATGGCATCTCTCCGGGATGCCATATTGGGACTAGGATGAGTGATCGGATGGGCATCGCCCAAATCCATTACCGATTTCGAAGCACTCATGAGTTCATCGCACTTCCACCACCACCACCATCATTCAACCACCATCCGAATAACGTTAAATTCACCTCATCATCGTCATCCTCAATCGCCCCATCCACCCAGACACTTGGTGTCCACACTGTTCGCATCCAGTTACGCCAATTTTGTGGCCCTTGCACAGATTATTGATGACACCTAGGCCCGTATTGATAGGATTGAGCAGAGGATCAAGTCCTTGCATGTTTCTGATGGAGTTATAGGTTGGGACGGATGGCGATGATCTTCCGCGGTAGCCTTGCTAAATTGAGTTCGCATGCCTATTACTAAGAGATATGCGGGGCATAGGGTGCCCCGTATTCACTTACAGGCTATATTAAAGGTCAAGTATGCGAGGGCATGACCGGATGAGCACAAATGATTATTCTATTCTCCGGCCACCGAAAGTGGTGCCGTCGCTGTTGGTTTGCCTCATTGAACTCTTCGAAACGTAGGACATGGGCTGATTTCTGACAAGAGCTTCGTCGCGATAGTATTCTTTTAATACTATAGTGGACGTATCCTGAAGGGAGTTGGAGGCCCTCAGGCAGAGGTCGGATGAGTAAGTCACTTCATTTATCTCTCAATGGAGGGAGAAGATAGCACATATTATAGATAGACTCTCAAAGCGCGCTGATCGATCAAGATGATTATGCAAATTTTTCGACTTGATTTTCAGCATTCACAAGGCTTCCACAAACAGACTTTAGATCACTAGTTTAGGCCCTCTATGGCATTAAGGAAGGCATAGCTAGAGGATTATGGGCAGACTCTTCCCCTCTAGATTCAAAGGGGAATAAACCGGGGTTAGGTCCTAGATCATCAGATATTGGTGTTATTGGTACATCAAGCCACAAGTTTTCACATTAACCACGCACTCATGCATACCGCAGATATTCCCGCCAGATGGTACAATAGGATCGCACACTTCGCTTGCTCCTTATAGGCCGGCGTGGGTTGTTTATCTACATCCCACCACCACAGCCCAAGATATGATACGCAGTACCTTAGAGGCCAATTGTGATAGCACTAATGCCAGCGGGAGCACCGCTCCACCGTAAGGCCTGCCAGGTAGTTTACATAGCTCGAGATGCCTCTAAGTCGAGCATTTTAGAGATTTGTTGAAGGGGGTTTGATGGCTCCACTACCACCCAAGCCACCACCACATCCTACCCTACCAGGATTCGGGACAGATCTTCACTATGCCTACCATCAAAGAGCAAGCCATGATAAAGACAGTTGTATGATGCCGAGACACGCCATTCGGGACTTGATTGATCAGGGTTTGGTTGATTTGGGATGCCCCGTTAGCTGACTACTGCACTGCTCCCACTCATGAGGCTAGAGCTATACCTCCACCCACGATTGCTGTACATTCGATTGAGTTTTCGAGACACGGGATATTCATGATGGGATGGGATGGAGAGGCTCCACAATCAATTAGTTTATACATAGACTTAGATCAAGGATACACCGCATTTGCCAGATTCTAGGCTATCTCGCACTTATCCCGCATAAGGCTCCTGCATTTCAATTTCACCCCGTATACTTGCAGCATGTTACGCCCATGACACCCTTCACTCTGTTCCCGGAGGAGTATGAGCCTGTTCATAGGGATGTTCAGATTGTTACACAAAGTGGGAGGGTATCTCAGGCTCCACCTGTTGACAGGCCATTTGCTGGCACATCAACTAGAGAGGATGTTTAGAGAGAGGTTAATGAGATTCTACGCCAACTGCGCACTACACAGGCTCGTATATCCATTTGGAGCCTATTGGCCTCATCCATTACTCATAGAGATGCATTGATCAAAGCACTTAGTCATATCAAAGTTAACACTACCACTGCCCCTGAGGGTCTTATTCACTTTCTAACAGCTAACAAAGCTACATGCATTGTGTTTTCTGATGATGATTTACCACCAGAGGGGTTAGATCATGTTCAACCCTTTATTCAATATGCCGCTTGGTCTGCCGCTGAAAGTGTCGCTCCGTCATATCGAATATGGCTCAGCCCCGGAATGAAGTGTTCGTTAGTTACCGCTTATCAGACTCGATTTTCACCGATTGATTTTGGGCCTTCTTCATAGACCTTCAAAGCTTATGATGGGACTTAGACGAAAGTTATGGGTACACATAGTACACATGTCATGATTAGGCCAATCAGATACTCCATAATATTTGGGGTTTCAGGATTCGCCATCCTTAACCCGCTTCGTCGCCTGGATTCACGAGGCGGGAAGCATACCATCTTCCCTTCATCGGTTGAAGTTCATACATGAGGGGTAAGCATTTTCAATGATACACCGACAAAGATGTTGTTACAGCTCAGGTTACATATCGTACCACAATGATGACCTACATTTGACCGAGTTTACTTTCGATGAGGTTCATGTTGTCAGTTTAGAGGATGACAATAGAGACCCGGTGCCTATGTCTTTCGATTAGCACAACAGCACTTTGGTACTTAGTATGATAAGAGGCATGTTCTATATGCCTAGCTTGAGGTTGGGTCGCCACCTACAGGGGCCGCGCGAGTTTACTTTTATAGTTGATCATGACATATCCTATGGGTTGGGTTACACTCCTATAGAGGGCGATGCACGTCATATGGCGCGACATGCCTCGGATAGTATGAGAGGGGCTCGCCATTCAGTGGCTCACCTGATTATTCCTTCCCGCCCGTATACCTTTCAGTTGGCTGACTACTTTATTAGAAGATCAAAGCATGCACCCCGCACAGGGGGTACTGATCATGCTTTAGAGACATGTGGGATCCAAGGCATCCAGCAGTCCTTGGGACATATATGTTTTAGTTCTCGATATCATCGAGGCACTCGGGTGCCTCGATAACAGACCTCCCATCACCAAAGTCGAGCTAGTGTTCCTGTGTGTTTCCCCGAGGAGTGTTTTTACTATGACCTATCTATGGATTGGGATGATACTGATGAGGACTCTTCGATACTTACAAAGACGAGATGGACATGATCGCATAGGCCGATTCGATGTAAATTTTACACTGACCCCATTTACATTCGACATGCCTGGAGTTTCTACTTCATTGATTTTGAGGATGTGACACTTTATGATGCACACATGCGATGGACACGATCGACATCGTCGCATTGATGCAGCCTACCCTGCCCCGCTTATGTTTTTGATATGTTTGGGATTTATATGCTAGAGAAAAATGATGATGATGGAATTGTTGCTACTGATATTATTCATAATATTGTTTATGTTGAGGGAGCGTCCGACTCTATGGACCCACCTCTTTCTTTTGACACTATGTCCGTGTTTGTCACCTGCTTTGATTATATTTCTGATGGTAATAATGACATAGAGTATTTTCGGTATTTGATCGTGTCACAACATTTTCTTCGATTACACCACTAATACCCACAACACATATATGTGATGCTGATGATGCGGGAGACACGTGATGACCCATCAGTGGCCAACAGAGTGATTCTTGCTACGTAGGACGTAAGTTACACCCATTAATGGTAGCACAGAGTTGATAGATTTCAGGGACACCGCATCAGCCCGTGTGAGATTAGATTTGTTTTCCCTAACTCCGACGAGGAGTAGATTGACCGACTTGCTCGTGTCATACTGATGTATTTGTAATATCATATGAGGACATGCTCCGCTCGACTTTTTATAAGGCAAGATCACTCGCCACCTACCACATGCTAGCCGCTAAGGTGAATTGAGAGACTACACCTCTTAATGCAGCTTTGTAAATTAAGGAAGAAATTCAAGTAACTTGTCAGTTTCTTGTTAGTGGTCGAGTATCCCGAAAGGGTCAAGCACGTCGTCCCTGCTCAAAGTGATGGCAAGGTTAAAGATTGTGTGTGACTTTCATGATCTCGAATAAAGCCACTCTAAGGATGATTTTCCTCCCACACATTGATATGTCAAGTTAACAAAGACCGGTGACATTCATGTTGTCTTTCATGGATGGATTTTCTGGGTATAATCATATTATGATGGCTCCAGAGGATATGGAGAAGATTTCTTTCATTACTGAGTGGGGTACTTACTGCTACCGAGTTATGCCATTTGGGTTGAAGAATGTAGGAGCCACTTATCAAAGAGTTGCTACTACTATGTTCCATGACATGATGCATAAAGATGTCGAGGTATATGTGGATGACATGATAGTGAAGTCATGAGACAAGGCAGATCACTTAGCACCCTTACAAAGGTCTCTTTTGAGAGGATCGACGCTGCCGAGGTCAACCCCAAGAAGTGCACCTTGGGTAACTTCTGGAAATTGGCTGACAGACAAAGAAAAGGAAGGGTATGAGGTTAACCTAAGATTAGAGCTATACCGGATATGTTTGGTCGAGGACCGAGAGAGAAATCGAGGGCTTTCTAGGTAGATTATAGTATATCACGTTTACTGTTAAATCAGCTGCACATGAGCCTATCTTTCGCCTTTCCTCGAAAGAGCCAACCTACAATTTGGAATGATGATTGCCAGCGTGCTTTTAAAAAGACTAAGGAGTGTCTCCTTTCTCCTCCAATTTTAGTGCCTCCTATACCAGGGCACCCTTTGCTTCAGATTTGTCGGCTGCATGGCCTTAGATTTACGCTGATCAACATGATTTGTATGAGCGAGCCATCTATTATCTAAGTAAGAGGATGCTGGAATATGAGTGCAGATACATTATGATTGAGCGCCTCACTGTATCAAGCCTGGGGCCACTAGAGACCAAGACATTATGTGAAAGAGTATTCCATACTTTCGTCTCACGACTGATCCAAGTATCCGCTTCGATAGCCCATTATGACTTGTGAGGCTCATGAGATGGTTAGTACCGGATGTGAGTTTGATATTCAATATGTCACACATAAATCAGTAAAGGGAAGCGTTGTTGAAAATCATCTGGCTTCTTTGCCCGTATCCGATAAATGCACTTATCGGGACGCTTGATTTCTTGATGAGTAGTTTGTTTCTTATGACCGCAAAGGTGATGGCTGCTATTTCATGGTGCTACAATCGCCGTGGTTTGGCATCGTATCCTATTAATATCACCCCGGGGTATTCATCTCCTGTGATCGTCCGCTGACATTCTTGATGATCATCGGTCGACGAATAATATAGTTGGAGCATGAGGCTCAGACAGCCTGTGAGGATCGCACTTCGACTGATAGATGTCGGAGATCCACGGGATTCCAATCATTATTTAGCAAACTTAGGGTATTCCGAGGACTGAGATGAGTCAAGCCCTACCATGCTTACTCGATTTTGGTCGATAGGTTTGATGAGTCGAGATATATACATCCGCTCTGCAGCGTAGAATCGCTGATGTTACCACTTTAGCTTAAGTAATTGAGATTCCTGCGGGAGTGACTGTGTGACCATTGTTGATCGAGAGTAGGTATGCACTAGCTTACTGTTGTTTGATTAGAGATATTGAGGATCGAGATGAACTACCCTGGTACCATGATATTTACCGGGCTTTTGTCCTGCAGTCACTTCTTGAAGAAAGGATAAGAGGAGCATCAGACATTCGACGCCAGACGGTTGTTTCAGGGGGATGTACCGTATAGAGATCACTCGATGGCATGTTATTATTATGTCTAGATCGTGCCTCTGCAGATCGAGTGATGAGAGAGGTTCATGCAGGAGTGTTTGGCCCACACATGGGAGGTCATATGCTAACGCCAGAAAATCATGAGGATCGGCTACTTCGTCAATTACTGAGACAAATTGTTGCCAGTTTGTACAGAGATGTTCGAAGTGTCAGATGCACGGAGACTTGATACACATGCCACCTTCTAAGTTACATGCACTCACATCCCCTTGGCCATTTTCAGTATGGGGTATTGACATTATTGGGAAGATCTTGCAAAAGTCTTCCAATGGGCATGAGCATTTTAGCTCGCTATCAATTATTTCACCTCAAGGGGGTGATTCGTGCCACAAGAGGTGTTCCCAATCAATGTACCTGGCATCCTAGATTCTACCGCCGTGAAAGCAAAGCTACTAAAGATAGTGGTCTAGGTCGAACTCGTGGATGGGTTTTCTCATGGCGAGCCACGCTTGGATCGAAATGGTGTTTCCACTGGATTTGGGTTTCTTGTAAAACAAAGGAGTTTGATGGCTTGAAAAACCGAACTCGTAGGGAAATAAAGTGTAAAAGAAATCCCAGTTTCTGGTCACTGGCTTAGTGGTGCTAAGGCAACTATAATGTCCTTTCTGGTCCTTTTCCTCGCTTGGGGGAGGATGACCTATAGTCATTTCCAACCTGGGACTATGTTTAGCCATAAAGATAACCCTAAAAGTTTTTTCTCCAGTATACAGATTTACAACCATTATCGTTTTCGGCGCTAAAAACCGCCCGGATCTAACCCGTAGGAGCAAATAATGGCAACCAAGTTAGCATCAATGATCTAGCACAGTATCCACCGAGCCTGAAGCTTGCCAAGTACTCGCCACCTAGTACATCACAGGATTCAAACCTAACGGGAGATGCGTAAACATAAATGATAATAAATGCATGCGCTGGGCAACAGAGGACAAGTGCTTTACTCTCAAAATCTCCACCTAGTGGCCCTCTGCTGACGAGGTTTTAGTTAAGCATCCTCGAAGCCACATCCCCGCGGGTGTTTCACGCGGTAAAATGCGAGAAAGGAGGAACAAGATAAAATCACACCCACTCTGAAAGCTCGAAAGCTTTGGCGCTAATTTTATTGATTGATGGAATGATTGATTTACAGAGCCTCGACCGAGGCTTATATTGCTCAGAGTCAAGGAAAATTAAAAGTATAAAAACAACAAAATTACATCGAGGGCAATTTCGTACAAACCACTAAAAGAGCAACAAAAGTGGCTGTAAGAGCAACAAGGCAGATCATAAATTTTCGCGAACTCCGTGAAATTTTGCAGCTATGAAATTTGCAACACCGAAAATCTCTACAATGCTCAGCACCTAAGAAAATTCCAATTTCAAAAATGGCAAAATCGTAATTTCGGACAAAATCAAATTTTTCTGTAGATCTTCGTGACGACGAACTGGATTCACTATCAGGAATCGCCTTTGCAAAATCAGCACCACGACCAGACAATGGATTTTGCACGCTTTTCGAGGTGCCTAGGTATCTAAAAGTCAGAACGATATTTGATGTGACAAAAGTCACATATAACATGTACCTAAGGGACATAAGCTGTACTGTGTAGAGAAATTATGGGAATGGACTCGCCAGATCGCGCTGCGTCAAAATAGTGGTTAAGGGACATAGATGTCATTTTGGGAATTGTTTAAATGAGGAAAATGACAAAATAATGCATAGTGTCATCTCCTACTTATGAAAGAGGGCCAAAACGTGCAGAATGTGGAAACGTGAGATGCGAGTGCACTTTTATCTTGTGAGAGAGAAGGCCTTTCTCTTAGATTTCTCGAATATTAATCCACCGCTTCGATTTCTTCGCCTAGAAGGAAAGTCGTTTCACGCAATGAGGGCAACGCACGAACACCATGGAGGAGTTTCACAAACTCCGTGAGGCAGGGTTTTACCCTACTTGGAAGTTACACTTGCTTAAGTGCGCTTTATGATGTTTCGGCTGGGTTTGAGGCCTCGAATCGCCGCTTGACTTGGCCTCAAAACCTGGGACCAAATTATTGAATTCCTTTGGAGCTCCATTGGATACCAGGACTGTAGTGGGTCGCTTTTGGGTGCTTATTTCATAATTCTATGAAATAAATTGTGTGTCGGTGAAGGTATGAGGTCGAATGGCTATGGGACGTGTTCAATGGCGGAACCGATGTCAGTGGTCAGAACAATAACCCCAGGGTTTTGATCGTTCACGTGAATAGTGACAATGTAAATATTTTGTGAAAAAATGTTTGATCGAGTGATTAAAATTTAATTTGCTCGTTCCGCACTAGCCCACGTGGAGCTAATTTTTGTGTAATGGATTGAATTGTGTGGAAATGAATAGGTTAATGCATGAACTTTGTGTATTAGCATGAGATCACAATTATATGAAATATAATTATGTGTTTAGGTAATTGGATATGAGTTTGTGATTAGCTCAAGTGAGTTAATTTGGGTGATGGTTGACCAAAATTTGTAAATTGTGTGAAATTACATAACATGTTATATGTGATTTAAATATGTTAACATATATATACGTATGTGAATATATTAGCATGAATGACATGAAATGGCATAATGCATTTTCATATGCACCGGTAACCTAGAAGTTAGGTGTGAGTGCATGACACTAAGCCTTAAAAATGAACATGGTCGCGAAAGGAATTCTGGGCAGTGATAATTTTTCCGAGAATGGTGTCGGGAGATGGTCCCACACCATACTCCTGAGGAGCCCCATGTATTTGTTGCCGCTCCTCCAACACATCTTCATTTCTGAGGGTAGTCCCATATTTTTACCGACACTTCTAGGTATTTTCAAAACAACAAGTTTTGTTTTGAAAAATTATATTTTTTCATACATGGCTTAAAGTAGTGTGAGGAGCCTGGTGAGGACTCAGGATATGTTTGTTATTTAGATATCTGCTAGATCACGAATTCGCTTTGAATGTGTTTAAATTTGGAGACAGATATGCACTTAGGTGGGGAGTAACCCATTTAGGGTGATTCCACCATCAGTGATAAATACACCCCGCCGGCGGAATATTTTCGGGGCAGACGAAATGCCTCGAGAAGACCGCCATTTTAGAGGCCGATTTTGAAGAAAAGTCTGTCAGGCTTTGATGTTTTTGGATAATATGCATTAGGAATTGTAGAATTTCCATATGTATTTCAGATAAGAGATATGTTATAACTATTGGAATATAGTCAGTGTATATTTTGATGAGTATTACTAGGGCCCAAGAGGCTATTTTACTCATTTTAATTGTATGTGGACCCCGTGGTGGGCCATATTGAACCCGCTTGGGGGACAGGTTTTGCACTGGGCAGAGCCCCGTACAAAGGAGACTCTCGCCCGATTTTCATGAGTGGTGTCAGTTACCCGACATCCACGAGTATCTCCGCGGTTGATCTGTCATTAACCTGACCTGGGAAGGCCAAGCATGCCACTCTCCTCAGACAGCTCCACCGCTTTATGCTTAGATACGTGTACTCTTCGAGTTCCTACCGTAGTTCTTCAGATTTGAATCGTCAAGATAATGGTGCACTGGGTTTGCAAACTACAAAATATCCACAAAAATATGATTAGTAGTATACGGGGGACCTTAGTGTATCAATCAAGAGTTTGCTGATTAGTACACAAAAAGTGCTCAAAACCCGCAATGAACGGTGGCTCAAAATGAACATTCATTTGAGCACCAATCACTCCCCACCGATATCACAAATTCCTTAGCAATGATAAAAAGAAGGAATAGCAGATAGGTTAAGCTCATGCAAAAGGAATGGTATTTTCAAGAAGTGTATGAGTAAGTAATGCCCTACCCTCAATGCGAATGATTGAGACCCTACACAACAACCAGCTTGGGAGAATAAATGCCATACAGGACCAAGTTTTAGAAGAGTATTTATCCCAAGGGAATCGACCTAAAACTTACACCAAAATCTAAGTGTTTATGTGGATCAAGCCAACAATAACCCGCTAAACCGCTCTCCCCAACCAAGCTAATACCAAGTCCTAGCACATCGACCAACCTAAATAAATCTGGTTCCACTCTTTGTCATATTTCTTTTTGTATTGTAGGATGCAATGCTGAGAAATCGACCTCACCAAAGTCCGTGTAACGGGGGTCCACCGATGACTCCCAACCAACTAAGGCTTAGGGCATCAAGTCATGAGGATCTTTCGACCACTAACTCCTCTAAGTTGCCCAGAACCGAATGAATTTAAATTCAAAAGACCTACGACTCGCTTAAACCTCACCCATCCACCCATGTAACGAGCACTAAGCCGCGGGCTCCCAACCAACTAAGGCTAGGCACCAGTTTTAAAGACTTTACCGTAAACCCCTGACCGTGCCAGTGGTTTCAAGGTAAAGCGCCACGCTTTTCTTCTATTTCATCTTTTCCTTTTCTTTTTCTTTTCTTTGTCTTTTCTTTCGGGAAGACTTCATCAATTTCTTTCTAGGAACCATAACCTTTACTGTGTGGTCACGAAACTAGGTAAAGTTTGCACGATAAGGAGTTATGCCGTGCTATTAAGGTAAACCGATGTGCACATAGTGTGTGGCTAGCTAAAGGTGGAAGAAAAAGATTGAATACCAGGAGACTTCAACTGACCAATCACTTAATCATGCATGGAACTAATCTAGTACTAATGGCATTGGGCAGTGTTTCAATTTTTCAACTTGCAGGCTAGGCAAAACCATAAAAATATGGGGGCAAAAATTGTAGCAAATGAGTTAAGAAACTGAGCTGTCTGATATGTATAACAATGCGTGTCACTAAATTTTCAACTTTTCAAAAACAACTTTCTCAAAAAGAAGCAAAAAGCAAGCCACTAAACATACAAATGGGCTTTGATTACACATGTAGTAGACTCAAAAAGTGTAAAAAAAATTAATATCTAAAGTATAAAAATCACTTCCTTCACTAACTCTCCCCCTAACCAAGTGTGCCATCAATCGCACCAGGTGGATTGGAAGCAGAGCGGAGGAAGTGCTACCTCCTCAATGATACCGGTGGAAGAGTAAGGCCTCGGGTCCGACTCGAGGTGTCACTGAGGAGTGAATGTAACCATCGCAATTGGCGAGGACGTCATGAGTCTACATGGGCTGGATGTGCGGAGGGGGCACCATCCCGCCGGAGTAGATTTAAACTACCCGAGCGGTACATATGGGGAAATCACAGGGAGACCCAGGTGACTCTGGATCTACATAAGGATGGCCTCGACTGCGGTGAGAATGGCGCCGGTCCGAGCCATGGCGTACCTGCGAGTCATCCTATCCACGAGGACTACTGGTGCGAAATGATGTTAAGTAAAGGAGAACGGCGGATCAACCATGATGGTCGAAGTCCCGGTGGAAAGTGATATGGCCGCAGAGGCGGCGCTGAGGTGCTCACCGCAGCGACCGTCCTGTAGGGGCGGTAATCGGGGGCAGGGCCCCGAAAAGACAAAGAGGGCGCAGAGGAGTCGGCAAGATTGAGCCCTGAGGGGGAGATGCCGGGACTAAGGGTGCCTGAGCCTAAGGCTCCCTAATATGCTCCACTGGAGGGGCCGCCTCGCAAGAATATCGCAGAGTCGACCGTCCTCTGGGTCAGCCCAGAGGCTAGCCATGAAAAGAGCGGCATAAGCCGCCACCGATTCACTGGGTGAAGGATGGCCTCACACCACGATGACGCTCCACCCAGCTCATCATGGAAGTCGATATGCTCAAGCACCTGGCATAGGAGTCTCGGGAATAAGAGAGGCATGGACTCAGCTCGAGGCAGACTCTTGCGATGAACCTTTTCCTCGAAATGGAATAAGGAAGTCATAATAAGCTCATTGATCGAACCAGGTTTCTCCTCCGAGACGCGGATATGTACCTAAGATGGCTCATCTCCCTCCGAACCGTATAGCCGGAGCGGTGGTTACTTAGACCGCATAATGTGATCTATAAGAAGCATACATTCCGCAGAGCCGCCTCGGTCAGAATCGCCCCAAACGTAGTGTCCCTATAAAGAAGATGGACCATCTCCCGTGCGGACGGGCCACCGCTTATGTCGACCGAAGGCGAAGACCACCTAAGATCAATGTAGCTGATGTTGGAGGCCCCGAGTATCCCCGCCTACCGCCAATGGAGAAATGAAGAGCAATGTTGACTCGAGCCCGGATGTCATCCGTGGTGGTAGAACTCGATGACCACCGAGGGTAGAAACCGACGAGGTCGCGAACGACTTCAGGGAGTACCTCTACACTAGGAGCATCGAGTCTCGGAGCTCCGGGTTTTCGAAAAAGGACAGGAGATCATAATAAACCTCATCATGCGTGTCCTCTCACGCAATCGCATTCTGCACGTGGTCAGCAGCAAGAAAGTGGCCGCCGATGATGTGGCGTCAGACAGCCAAGAGTGAGGTGCAAGCCCAAACAGTCCCCATGTGCGGCGACCGTGGCTCCCGAGGCCCTGGTCGGAGCACCCCAGGCCCGAGGTCCGCCCTTGGGGGACGGACCGGATGGTTAAGGATGGGCGGAGGAGGGTGGAGGCCAACCCGAGCGTGGTATCTCCCAAGGGTCGAGGTCAGCACGAGAACTCCATAAGAACACTACCTGAGCTGGCAAATACCAAGCGCGATAGGAGCAACGCCTGATGGGCGCGGTAAGGTGAGCAGCGACTCGCAGGCGTGGCTATGGTGGAAGCAGTCAATGGAGTCATGTGTGGTGGAGAACCGGGCCACCCGGGGTGGAAATCGTCCTCGCAAAATACCACCATTCTGCACTCCGTAGAAGGAGAAGAAGGGAGGGGGCTTTAAAATGGAAACAGAAATGAAAAGGAAAGAAAGAAAAGGGGTTATAAACAATCTCATATTCGAATTGGACTAAAAATCATTCCATGCATTGCGGTGCATGAATCAGGTGAAGATCGTGGTTTAATTTCTGCTGGTGAAGCAAATTCTGATGTTATCGACAAAATAGAATAACATGCTACTGGATTTAAATTATGTCAATATATGCATGATGATGTATTGGCATGTATTTTATAAATTGTGTTGAAATGGCATAATGTATTTCATATGCACCGGGGTAACCTAGAAATTAGGTGTCTGTGCATGACATGAAAGAAAATTAAAAGAAAGACGAACATGGTTGCAAAGGAATTTCACGGATGATTTTTCGAAGAATGGTAGTCGGGAGATGGTCCTACTACATCGCCGAGAGCCCATGTATTGTTTTGGAAGGTTCTCCAACACATTCGCCTCGGAGGGTAGTCCCATATTTTTACCGAGATTCGGTAGTGTATTTTCAAGAACAACAAGTTTTGTTTGAAAATGATGCTTTTTTTTCATACATGCTTAGGTATGCGAGGAGTTGTGAAGACTGGTGACATGGAACGCATGTAGACATTCAAGTAGGATCACAAATTTACTTGAGTGTGTGTTTACATTGGAGCATTGCATATGCACGTAGGTGGGAAGTAACCCATTTAGGGTGATTCCACTACTAGGCATTAGCTCACCCTGTCGAGGGAATATTATTTCGTGCATAGGAGCAAGCCGAGGAGACGCCATCTTAGAGGCCATTTAAAAGAAAGTCGGGTTGTGGCTTGAGAAGTTATTAAGGGTATGACATGGCTAGAATTTAAATTTTAATATATGTTTCAAAGGACAGTAGTGTGTTAACTTTCAATCATGGAGATATACATTTGGTTGGAATATTTATTTCAGGAGTATTGAGCAGGGGGCCCAAGTGGTCGTTATTTTACTCGCTTTGACCCCGTGGTCGTTGTGCATATCAGCGGTGTTATACTTGGGCAGAGCTCCCCGCATAAAGGAGACTCGCCCGATTGCAGATTAGTGGTTTCAAGCTACCCGACATTCACAAGTATTCCGCGAAGTTGACGGGGTTGTCAACGGACCCCTGGCTTTGGGGCCGCGCCTGGCATCGGTTTTTAGGGTGCATACGAATACCCAGGGCTTGGGGACTCGCTAAGACCATAGCGTCATTTAGGTATAAGAACACTAATTGTGGTCTGATGTTAGTTAGGTATGTGGATTACCTAGGAAGTCACTGGATAAGATTAGAAAGATCGCATGCATGTTTTATGGGTAGATCATGTGATTATTTGATGAATTATTAGCGTAATGGTGCATAACAATCTGATTGTTATGTGTTGTGATTGATCGTGTGCTTAGTGATTACAATACAGATGAGTTGGAAAAAAATAAAAATTTTGAGTCAAATAAAGGTGTAAAATCGAAAAGAAAATAAATTTTAAATAAATTTATTTGGTGTATAGAAAATAAATAATAGAGAGAGATATATATATATATATATATATATATATATATATATATATATATATATATATATATATATATATATATATATATATATATATATATAAATGTATATATTTTGGGTGTTTTCTAGTAATATGAATGAAGAAATAGAAATTAAATAAATTTTTTTTTTAAAATTATTCGGGGTGTACTGAGAATGAAAAAAATGATGGATATATTTTTTAGGTGTTTCAAGAGGTTAAATGTAGAAAACATATATATATAATGTGGAAAAAAGGTGCAAACTCTATTTAAAGTGAATGCTGAAACGAAGTCATGGTAAATGGAAAACGCCAGGACACAATCAGAATGGGCGTGGAAAAGTGGGTCGAGAAGGTCACGATACACCGATTGCACGTGACAAGAGGAGGCATCTTAGGTCTCTGGGAGTGATATTCGTATCGTGACATAGGCTCGAGTGCAAAGGTTCAGGGGAGGATTGTGCTCAAATACACCAACCTAGATGGTATAGATGAAGGCCGGTGAGGTGTCGCAATACCGCGTATCGCGGGTCGTGAGCGCAGGCTCGTCACGGCCTTCACATACAATTAATTGTATAGTGACATGAGAAGCCGTGCCATCGAGAATTGTATCGCAATGGTTGTGGCGTATTGAACTGGCGCATGAGAGTTTGTGTCGATACCAGGCCGCAACACGCCATGCAAGGCAAAGTCGCAGGGCCGCGACACGGCCAGTGGCGGCGCCGCGCAGCGCAGCCGCGATACAGGCCGCCCGCCACGATACTGGCTGGGGCTAAGGTTACGACACGGCGCCGCAGATCGGCGGCGCTACGAGCAGATGGTGGAGCAGCAGGTGACAAATTGGCGCGACCGGGCGCCAGCAAAGGCGTAATTTGGTGCACCCAACCGCTAATTTATACTTATTTCTGAAGTCATCGTTGACAATCGCTCGGCGAACACTATTCACGTAAGATTTTTCAAAAAAAAATACAAAAATTTAAAATTTTCGGTGGCGGATTTAACAGGCGGATATTTATATTGCATTCTAGAATGCATTGACGTGGGTATGTGGAAAATTATTATTATTATTTTTGTGGCATGAACAGTGTCTCGGGCCGTGTCTATGCCTTAGAGACATCGGGGCATTGAATTTAATTTATCATTCTAATAATGCTGTAGATGGATAGTCGGAGGACGTAGAGGCGCCCACGAGGCACGGTCAAAGTACCACCAAGATTTGACTGCAGCCTTGTTGAGGCTGTGAGGTATTACTGGGCCGCAGCCTATAGCACGAAAAGCAAATGGGTAGTGTGAAGTCGTGGAGGTTCGAGTAACCTCCATAGGTTTAGGGCACATCATCCTCCGACATTCACAGGGGGAGGAGATTCGATGGTGGCATCGCTGGTTCATGCAGTTTATGAATGGTGTTAGAGGCTATAGAGATTACTCAGACGCTATCAGGATCACTAGTCGCTTGCCCAACGCGAGGCCTGGCATGGTGGAATCACAAAGACTCTAGAGATCTAGAGGCAACGATGATGGTGTGTCCAAGAGCTGCTCATGGGTAAGCATTTTCCGGGGACACTGGAGACATTCGCGCTCAGAGTCCCAGATCAAGGCGTAGACGACGATCGCGATGGATTACGTGGCTGCATTCACTAAGCCACTCTCATTCGTTGATGATCACGCGGCCACCGGCTACGGCCAAGGTTAGAGATTGAGAATGGGCTGAAGTTGTCCATTCAGGGCAAGATTGTGATCTTGCCTACGCGTGACATGGAATCTATGGTCAAGACTCCACCATGGTAGAAAGAGATCGGCGATGCCCTGAGACTGGCGACGCGCGTTGAGGTAAGATAAAGAGAGCCGCCTTCCAGCCGGAAAGAAGCAGAGGGCTTCTAATTCACGAGGGTTCCAGGATCAAGGCCATCCGGTCGTGGATCTGATCAAAGTTGCTCACGTCAAGTGACGGGCGTGGCTACCATCACAAAGCAGCCTCGACATACGGGATCGCCCCCCAAGATGGATCTCAGAGCCAGACAAAGACGTCCCAAATGCCGGTAGTGATGAGAGGATACAAGATACATCTCCATAGTCTCAGATAGGTCGAGGAGCTGGGCCGCTTTCAGAGCCACACTGCACCTCCACATACTGTGCACCCTCCTGCACAGTGAGCCGGAGCCCGCATATGGGCCGAGGCAGACCCAGGGCCCACGCAGGACATCGTGGCTCACAGGGCGTACCCACGCCATCACACCGTAGGCCGAAGCCACGATCATCCGGGGCTATACGTGGTATCGCTATATCTCATTGATAAAGGTGAGTGTTATTTGCAGATTTGCTCGTGACCATTCATCAAGCATCAATCGTGTGATAGAGTTACTTAGAGTGTTAAGACCTGAGAAACCTTGTATGTGAGTTCCCCCTAGGATTAGGGCTAGAATAGGGATGATATGTTCGGTTGCAAGTCGAGATCTCGAGGACTTATCACGCGGACCCGAGGATCGCGGACATGTCGTGAGTCCGGCGTCATCCCGGGATGGATTGGCTGGACGGCTTAATGCGGTTTATCGAGGGTTACCGCCAATGAGTGGACGCGGTACTTGTGTGGTATTTCAAGGGGACAAGATGATATTTCGCCTTACAAGATAATGAGTCTGGTGCAGGTTGTGGAGAATCGGGCGAGTCGGGCTAGCAAGCCTTACCCTGTAGGATGAGGAAGACCTGATTCGTGCTACAAGAGGGTGATCCTTAACAACAATATTTATAACCTAAATTCCTCCTACTTCCTGGGTAGGCAAAGCTAATGTAGATAAAGGGCTCTGGGGTCGCAATATTGTGGACGGGTTTTCTTCTGCATAAAATGATTTACAAGAAGGTTCAAAATGGTGAATTTCACTTGATTTTAAGGTTTGGTAAAAACAGGGGGTTGGTCATAACTAAAATAAAATGAAGAAAATAAGAAAAGAACTCTCGGGTGATTGTCGGGGCTACCGGTTTTAGGTCCATAACCGAGAGGTCCCCTTGCCCATTTCCCTCGCGCTGGGAGGATGACATAGCAGTCATTTCCCCGAACTCGAATCTTCATTTAACTTTAAAAACTAAAACCCAATAATTTTCCTTTTGATATAAAACATTATTTAGGGCATTTATGGTTCTACTGAAAACATGTCTCAAAAAATCTACCCTCTGGGGAATTAATAGAAGACACTAACTAGGCATCGTGAATCCAAAAAGAAAGTATCCATTGAACCCAAAAAAAGCTTCTGCCAAATACACATTAGGGAGAGCATGCTTATGAGATTTTAACCTGTAAGTTGAAACTGTACTCCTTAACCTACCTCTAGTGGTTCGTAAAGGGCAATCTTGATTTGGATACGTGGTATCTAAAGTTACAATACACTGAACCCTAAAAGCTTGCCAAGTATTGGCCAAAGAAAGTACATCAAAGAGCGTTAAACCTAGAGTTGCAAATTTGGGAACCAAAATGTTAAAATCGGCTGCGTGAAAAATAAGGGAACCAAAAAGTATACCTTAAATCGTTGCGCCAGAAATTTCCTTCAAGGAGGAGAGGTTTGAATAACCATCCTTTGATTTGTCATCATCAAAGGTGTTTGGCAAATAAAAGTGGAAAAGAAAGGTAAAAGAAAAAGCGCGGGAAGAAGATAAATAACGGCGACTTGCTACCCCCGTCTATTGCCGACGTGAAGTGAGTTGACGCGACGGTACAATCCGAGACTATATGTTCAGAGTTAAGGGAAGTTAAAGAAAAACCAAAACAAAAGCTATTACAAGGGTTAAAATAGGAAAACCAAAACTGGGGAATAAAACAACAAAGCGTAATCAGAAAACAGGTCAGAGGTGGAACAAAGGCTCGTAGAAACCACTCATATAGTGCTCCAATTTCCTCTCGCTTTTGCTATTCTTTCTTCTTGTCTCTCATCTATGATGTTGAGTTTGATCAATTCTTCATGCTTTTGATCGACTCAACAATTTTATAATCGCTAGTTCGCAAAACCGCAAAATTTTGCCAAAATGCGATCAGAGAATAAGAGGGACCTAATGTGCGTAACGGCATTAATGATTAGTACAATAAAAAGCGACTAAAAACCTATAATGTATCAGGTTCAAAATAGCAATTCTTTTGGGCACCACAATTTCAACTCTACATTGCTAGTCCCTTAGCAAAGGAAAAAGAAGAAAGAAAGAAAGAGCATACAAACATAACAAAATTCATGTTACAAAAGGTTGCGTCAAAGGTTGCGAAGAAGCAATGCCCAACCCTAAGTAAGAATCATCAAAACCTAGCCCAATAACCATCTCGAGAATGAATGCCATACCAAATGGAGAACAAAGAGCTTCCTTCGACAAGACTCAACCAGAACTTCCAATTAAAAATCTAAGTTTGTTGATCACCAACAATAAACATAACTAGACTTCTCTCCAACCAAGTTATCGCATAACCTAAAGATGCTGAAATCAACCAAATAGATAAGGACCTGAATTTCTACTCCATAAATTCTTTTTGTGTTGTAGGTGCAATGCCGAGAATCGACCACCAGTCCCATTATGTAACTGGGATCCACCAAGATGACTCCAACCACAATTAAGGCTTTCAGTGGCACCAAGTCATTTATACCTTCGACCACTAACTCTTCAGTTTTACCCCTGTGACTTCGTAATGAATCTAAACTCCAGCACCTACAACTCGCTAAACTTCACCCATCCACCCGCAGTTTAACACTAAGTCAGGTTCCTAACCGCCAGCTTAGGGCAATGTGCTTCTAAAGGTTGAATTACAAACCCCTGACCGTGTTTGCTCAAGGCAAGCTTTGCCATTTTCTTTTTCTTTTCTTTTTTACTTTCTTTTTCTTTTTCTTTGAAGATTACATCGCCTTCTATTCATGGGGGTCCTTAACCTATTACAAGTGGTCAAAACTAGGTAGGTTTTACAATGTTTGTGAGTGTGCGCTTTTTAAATTTCTATTATTGAAAACTGATGTAGTACGAGGTGGCTAGCCAAAGGTGGAAGTAAGGGTTAAATACAAGAATTCAACTAATCATTCACTCAACTATGCGGACTCAATCTGAAATGTAAAGATGTACTAGACAAAGCTTCAACTTTCAAACTCTTTGTGTTAAGCAAAACCATTAAAAATGGTGCAATTTAGAAAAATTAAGTCGATAGTATACCACCTTTCACAAAGACAATCAACAAGCCACCGAACATCATAAAATGGGCTTGCTTAAAATAAAAACAAATTTCCTTTGCTAACCTTCTCAACCAAATGTCATTATCCACAATGGGTCTCTGATTGGAAAGTTAGAGAAGGAAGTGTTACTTGAGGCGACAGATTCTCATTTTTGGATATGAGACTTCGTAAGCTTTCCATCGACACCTTATTCACCCATTGGCTTCATATAAACAAGTTAGAGAAGAAAAGAGAAAAAAAAGACAAGTCGGAGAATTTTAAATTACACATTCAAAAGTGTTCTTTTTCCCGCCATATTTAGATTCTACACTTTGCTAAATCCGATAAAAACACTCCAAAACTGAGTTCGATGAAAAAGATATGATGAAAATAAATGGAGTCGTGAAAATAAGAGCATGTCATAAATTTCAGACACGCGAATTTTTTTTATTTTATTTTTATTTTTTATTTTATATATATATATGGTTATATATGATTTTTGAAAATCAAAATTTTTTTAACCCGAACTTATCAGGCACTTTTTGTCTCATATGAGGAGTCAGTCCGCACGCTTTATGAAATTAGTGAACCCGTGAATTTTCACAAAAAGCTACTAAATTCCCGCATCAGCCTCATGAAAATTCGCAGTTGCTTAAATTTCCTCGGGAAAATCTGTGTCGTCTCTACCTCTCGTAAAATTTTAGCCAAAACTACAAAAATAAACATGACAAAAAGGTGTTGAAAAATGGCAAATTGAAAATAAGCTAAAAACAAATATTAACTAAAACAGAAAATCAAATAAGAAAAATTAACTAAATCAAAATAAAATAAAATAAAATAAGCTAGAACAACAAAAAATCAAAGCAAAAAGTGGGAGAGGTCAGGTTCCCAAACCAGCTTTTTAGCCTTTGAGGTCATGAACCGGCGAGCTCGATATGCCGAGGTTCGTGAAACAACCAACCAAAGACCGAACCAACCAATCGCGTTACGCAATGTGAGTACCGCCATTGTTTGATGTAGTGGCAAAATTTCAGGTGCTGGCCACCAATATTCAAGTTTTCAAGGTGCGCGCAATATCGCCTTAGCTTTGGCGCCAGGAGCGTGTTCTTCATGTATGCTCGTGCTACGTGGTATAGACTCAGAAATACTGGGGTTGGGTTAAAGACACTCAGATCCAAATTCTATGGGGATTAAGTGAAGGGTGTTTCCTTGCTACCTTCCCAAGCCCTTCCTCCCATTTCCTCCCTCTCGCTTGTTGTTCCTCAGAGCCTCTAATGGTTCCCCGTGATCAATTCCTCAGTCAGATTCGAGCCCGGTTTCACCCAAAATACACCCTCCGCCTTCCCTCCTTGATGAATATAATAGTTGGGCAAGCCTTGGAAATTGGATGTCTCCGTGTCATTAATTACAGGATCAATTCCACTGGAAGCTCATCTACTTCGCTCCGTGGAGTTCTTACAAGACGGCTCTTTGATCAATTTGGGAATTGAATTTCTTCCACTTCTTCTACAACATCACCCACCGCTTGTAAGGTCTAGAATTGCTTGCTCAAATGGGGGAGATCATTGGTGGTCGTATGGTGAGGCATAAGTCGGGGGACACTACGCAGGGTGCACTCATCCAATGATTTCTATAGTCCTCATGGACCTATATATAGGTTTGGATTTCTCACATGTCACGTGCTTTGACGCCATGAAGGTTCCTATAATCCCCTATAATAAGTAAGCCCTAGTTTCTCTCCACCCATTACCACCGTATTGCTCTCCTCTCTTCCATTTGGTCAAGATTCAAGCCCACGAAACATGTGTATTCCCGTGAGTAAAAACATGTGGCAACACAAGCCTTATACAAAAACAATCTCAAGAAGATCGTTTTTTTTCATAGAATGAAACTAAAAAAATGACAATAAATATAAAAAGAATTCATCAACACTTGTGACGCAGGATCACAAGTTCAACAAATTTTCACTCGCACCATACACCATCCCCTAATCATGCCATTTGATTCTTTTGCCCGTGAGGGTGATCCGAATCAACAATATTTATAACCTAGCTCTCTCCTACTCGCCGTAGTAAAGTTATCGCAAAGATAAAGGGCTCTAGGGTTTAAATACTGGATGGGCTTTCTTCAGACAAATGGATTTGATGCAGGGTTAAAAAATGGTGAATTTCACTTGATTTTAAGGCGTTTGGGTAAAAACAAGTTGGTTTGCAACCGAAAATAAAATGAAGAAAATAAGCAGTGAACCCTCAGTTATCAGGCACCGGCTCTTAGGTCCTGTGAGGCACCGAGAGGTCCTCGGTTCATTTCTCTGGGCTTATGAGATGACATATATTACTTCCTCGAACCGGATCTTCATTTAACTTTAAAAAACTAAACCCTAATAATTTTCTCTTTTGATATAAAGTACTTTTTAGCATTTATGGTTCATACAAGGAAAACATATCTCAAAAAACCTACCCTTCACAAGAATTAATAGGAGACAACCAATTGTGCATCATGAATCTAGTGAAAGTATCCATTGAACCTAAAAAGCTTGCCAAATACACATTAGGGAGAGCATGCTTAAGAGATTTTAACCTAAAAAGTTGAAATCCAGCCCTTAACCTACCTCTAGTGGCTCGTAAAGGAAACTAATGTGATATCACACCAGTTAAGAATACACTGAATCCTCAAAGTCGCAAGTATTGGCCAAAGAAAGGTACATCAAAGAGCTTTAAACCTAGAGTTGCAAATTTGGGAACCAAAATGTTAAAATCATCAAGAAAATAGGGGGAACCTAAGTATAATTTTGGGTGAAACTAAAGAGTCTTCCTCTTCTGGCTGAGGAGGTAAGAGGTGTCTAGCAACCATCCTTTGATTTGTCATCATCAAAGGTGCCGCGCCAGAAAGTGGAAAAGAAAATAAAAGAAAGTGGGAGAAGGAGGAAGCAAATGGTGAAACTGCCGCCCCGTCTGTCGACGTGAAGGAAAGCACTGATTTGTACAAACTGAGACTTATATATGCTCAGTTAAGTGGAAGTTACAAAAACCAAAACAAAATTTATTACAAGGGTTAAAATAGAAAAACCAAAATCGAATAAACAAGAAAGCAGAACTCCAGAAAAACAGTCAGGAGTGGAATAAAGGTTTCAGAACCAATTTCGCAGTGTGCCCAATTTCTCTGCTTTTCCGATATTCTTTCTTCTTCGGGTTCTCATCTACGATGTCGAAGTTGACCACTCTTCATGCCGATCGATCAACAATTTTTATACCCATTAGTTTGCAAAACGCAAAATTCTTCCACAAAAATGCGATCGTAAGAGGAATAGTGTGGACCTTAATGTGCAATCAATAATTAGAATGATTAGCACAGTGCCACCTTCAAAACTTAAAAATAAATAGGTTCAAAATAGCACTGGGGCACTAATTAGAGACCATCTAGATTCACCATAGTCATAGTATGTAGATGTTTTCTTCCGATGAGCTAACGGGATTGCTCTCCACGAGGGTGGTAGACTTCGGTAAATGAGTTACACTCAGATTTCGCCCATCTCATGACTCAGCATAGGACGGCACCCAAGTGAGTCATGAGAACTCGAGTCCGCCATGTGAGCTATCGACGGGGGTTCATTAGATCGGCACTTCACCATGGGGCGCCCGCTCTATTTCACAAGAAGAAGGACAAGACCCTTCACTGCGCATTGATTAATGATCGTTGAACATGGTTACGAACAAGAATCTACTCATTGCCAAGGATTGATGATTTGTTTGATCAATGAGAGGAGCGCTAGTCTACTTCAAGATAAAACCTTCAGACCGGTTAATGTATCATGAGGCTAGGAGACGATATCTCAAGACAAATAAGTAGGACGCCGTTATGGGCACTTTGAGTTTACGGTGATGCCCTTTGATTGATGAATGCACCAAAGAATATCTGCGATCTCGGCACATGGGTATCTCAACCCTATTTAGATCGCTTTGTCAGGTCTTCGGGATGACATCTTAATCTACTCCCGCCGAGTAGAGCATGAGTATCACTTGAGGATTGTATTACGCTTGCTAAGAGATCACGCCTATACGCCAAGTTCAAGAGTGCGAAGCTGGCTTATTGAGGTGAGATTGGGACACGTAGTCGATCGCGGTCGTTGGACCCAGAAGGTCGAAGGCGATGAGTCGAGAGGTCAAGTCGGGCCGAGATACGTAGTTTCGATTGGCTCGGGTACTATAGGAGATTCATTGAGGATTTCTCCCATTGGCAAAGACTTATGACGTAGATTGACCTTAAGGAGGTCAAGTTTGATCAGACGACCATGCGGAGGCATTCCAGAGTCAAGAGGAGGCTTACTACAACTCTATTCGATAGTCCCGATAGGGGACAAAAATGGCAAAGCACAGGATAGCCGAGGCCTGACCGGGATGTGTTTTGATGCGTCCGGGGAGGGTAGTAGCTATGGTTCCCGTCAATTGAAGCAATCACAGAAGAATTTACCACACACGACTTCGAGTTGGTGGCCAGAGTTCGCCTTAAAGATTCGATCACCACTTATACCCGCGAGGGAGTTCCGAGGTGTACCTTAATTTCACAAAGTCTAAAGTATATTTTCAATGCAAAGAGACCTCTCAATATGAGGCAAACTAGACGTGGATGGAGTTCCTTGAGAGGATTATGATTTACTTTGCATTACCACCTGTAAAAAGTGCAAAGGGTGGTTGATGCACCCAAGCTGAAGTCACGAGAAATACTGGCCAGTATAGCTTCGAGAGTGGCTGAGTGCTCAAGACCTGTGGATACTTTAAGCATGATTAATGAAAGCAAAGTCGCAAGTATCGCCGGAGTTTAGTAGCTACACCTTCTTTATCAGCAGAGCGATTGGAGTCCGCGGGCGTGGACACAGATACGGTCAATCGTGGACCGAGTTCACGTGCACAGACGAGGCTGGACCGCTCAATGAGATGGTAGTCTTCGGCATGAGATGGTAGTGGTTCCCAGTCGACCGACTTCGAGAGCAGAGACTTCGTGGAGTTTCACCGCCGATTTGCTGTGGTATCCAGCGGCACCGGCAGATGTACCAAGATCTTCGTCGTTAGTACTACTAGAGCGGGATGAAGAGACATGTAGGGGACTTTGTTCGAAGATGTCTCACGCACAAGAGGTTGCGTCGAGCACCGGCCGCCAGGCTACCACCATCGAAGTGGTCGGTGTCAGCTGAGCATGTCACGATGATTTCAGACCACGGCTCACCGTCAGCAGACATGATGCAAGATGGGTGGGATAGCGGATCGCCTTCACGGTCGGCATTTTCTAATGCGCGCAGAATCTTCACATCGAGATTACGCTTGGCCAGATATCTGCCAGAGAAGCGGCCACGGAGTACCAGATTCCATAAAGTGGTTTCCGATAGGACCGAGGTTTACTGCACTGGAAGAGTTTCCAAAAGGCTACACAAGCAACACCTACCGACCATTACACACACTGTCTTCCACTCCACAAACAGATGTTCACCGGTATGACTATATAAAGCGCAGAGGACATGCCGCGAGCATGGTCCCGATCACAAGGGTAGTCGAAGAGCATTTTCCTTGCAATTCGCCACAACAACAAAGGAACCGACAAGAGAATGAGATGGCGCCATATGAGGCATTGTAGCTGAGGCCATGTAGATCATCAAGAGAAAAAGAATCGCAGTGGATAGAGTCTATCACCGGTCCTCGATCTCGATTAGAGACACTAAAAGGTGAGCTTTGATAATGATAAATAGTTTTCTCATGACTCCAGAGTTTTAAGTAAGAGTTATGCGTATGCACGACGCCGACCCTAGAGCTCGAGGTCGGGATCACGCCTTCGGGCGTGATGCCTACGGCGGAGCGGCCGTTCGATGCTGGGAAACTATCGCCGAGGTTTATCACAGCCTTCGAGATACCGAGGGTAGGCATCACAGACGGCTGGCTTTACCACCTGAAGGCGTCGTGTCCAATAGGTATTTCATGTCTCCATGCTTCGAAGTATACTCCGTGATCCAAATTTCACAAGTGATCGGGAGGACAAGATCGAGGTTGACATTGATGGGACCTTCTAGAGGACCGCAGGCATTTTGATACCGTGATCGCTTTTACACGCAAAGACCGTGGAGGCTAGTGAGGGTGCTATATGCACTACGGATGGAGGAAGCCAACTGGGAGTCATGTGACATCGACGCGGTCACCTATCCTTCACAGTAGCACGGCACGGGTTTAATTAAGCATCACTTAAAATGACGAAGTTTACATGCATGGTGATAAAGACGTTGCATATGCATGTGGAGTGATTGTGATTGTCCAGACTTCGGGACAAAATTCCGCTTAAGGAGGATAATAAGATCCGAGAAAATTCCACCAAAATGGCAAATTGTAATTTGGCCAAAACCCAAAATTTTTATAGGTCTTCAGATGATCTAAACAGATTTCACCGTTGAATCGCCTCGCGAAATCGAATATCAATATTAATTTCAGCTTCTGATTCCGAGTAGACAAACAAATTTCCTATAGTCTTTTAGTCATCAGTATCTAAGCATGAAGTTTAAAACGACATGTGATGTGATAAAAGTCACCTATAATATGTACTTCATATGACATATGTCAGAGTTGAGAGATGCATGTTTTGAAATGGACGGTCGAGATAGTCATGTCAAATCCAAGATTTTCATAGGGACATGATTTGGCATTTTTGAATTCTTAATGATAATAGACAAAATTTGGATTATGTACATTCCCTCCTTTCCTTCTTCAAATGGAAAGGAGAAACATGCATGGGAGAAAGGGAATTAAGAGCGAGGTTTTTATTTTTTATGATAGAGGGAGTGACTTCTCTCTAAGATCCCTGCGATCGACTGTTTGAGCCTCTTTTCTGAGGCAAGAAGAAAAGTTGCTCTACGCAAGGACTCATGCGTGGTACCCGCTTTAGGGAGTTTCACAAAATCCAGTGAGGTGGGTTTTATCCTACTTGTTACTTTGATTTAAGTGTTGTGTGATGTTTTGAGTTGATTGAGGCCGAGTGGCCGCTTTGATCCATTCCAAAACTTGAACCGGAAGAGTAAAATTTCTAGGCTGTGGACAGTCCGCGGGATGCTGTGTGTGACTTTTTGCGCTCTGGTCAGTGTACTTATACATGCCAATAAATTGTGTTTGCGTGCATGGGCGTTTCGAAATGCCATAAATTCCGATTCCACAAAAAGTGGAACCGATGAAGTACCGAGTGGTCTCACTGACAAACCCATCGTTTTACTCGGGACCGTTATAAACAAATCCGCTATTTGAATCGACTGCACCGCTCCATGCTGGGATACACACGTCAGGGTGTACGGAATTGTGTGGAAGATCGTGTTTAGCTCGCGAGCTAAATTTATGTTAGTGAAGACAAAACAGAGTAACATGCTATCGATTTAAATTATGCCTAATATACGCGTATGGAGCAATGTATCGCTTGTATTTTATAAATCAGGTTGAAATATACACGATTTCCATAATACGCTGACCTGGGTAACCTAGAAATTGTGTGTGCATAACATGAAAGAAAATTAAAGAAAGACGAACATGGCTTTCATGCGAAGGAATTTGGGTACTGGAAGATCTTCCGTAGAATGGTGTCGAGATGGTCCCACAAGCACGTCTGGAGAGGAGCCCATGTATCGTTTTTGGCTGTTCTCCAACACATTCGCCTGAGGTAGTCCCAAATTTTTACAGAGATTCGTGTTGTATTTTCAAGAACAATGAGCCAAAAAGAGTTTTTAGGGAAAATGGATACTTTTCTCTCAGGCGCATGGTTTAGGCAAGTGTGAGGAGTCAATGAGGACTCAAGACATGGGAACTGGCATGTAGACATCTCAAGTAGTGATCACGTAATTTATCGCTTGAGTGTGTGTTTACATCGAGCATCGCTTCATGCACTTAGGTGGAAGTAACCCATTTTAGTGGTGGTGATTCCACCTTCCACTAGCTCACCCCCTCACGCTTCGAGGGAATATATTATTTCGTACAAATGAGCCGTCGAGAGACTAGCCATCTTAGAGGCCGATTTAAGCTGCTTCCAAGAGTGCTTCTGATAGTTATTATGTATGACACGCATTAGAATCTAAAATTTCAGTCATATATGCCTGTATGAGAGAAAAGTGTTGGGGAACGTCATCAACCATGTGAGATATACATTTGTCAGCAGATTTATTCGCGAGCATTGACAAGCCTCTGCCATTGCTAGATTTTTGTAATCTGCTTTCACTAACCTCTATGTGGTCATTGTGTATGGTCAGCGCACCTTAGATCGATTCATTTGTAGCTCTTCAAAGCTTCTCTGCGCCTTGATTTATTCTGATTCTTCAAAGGTGTCGCCTTTTCTTAAAAAACGACTCACCCTCTACAAGTATCCACACACTAACAAATAATGAACGACATCTTTCGAATGCTAGTTCAAAGTTCATTTCCTAAAACGAATTATTTTTCTGGCTTTTATTGTTCCTTTTTTAAAAGACGACCATTCCCAAAAAATATATGTCTCACTATTAGATATATATATATTCGGGAGTAAGTCCACAGGTTTTAAATCAAAATGAATTTCCCATCGATAAGGAACAAATTTTATAGTATTATCGTTATATATTTAAAACGCTTTAAATAGTAACAATTTAAAATCCAAAACCTTATCAATGGCGAAACGACTTATTTATATTATATATTTAAACTCCTTTTAAATGTCGACAATTTGTGTCATTTTAATTTCCTTATCATGATGCGTAAGGAAACAAATCTATATTATTTTAATTTAAAACCCTTGCGATGATTATTTCCTTATCCAATAAGAAAATATAACAAATTAATTATTTGTTACATGCAAATCATTTGCCAACTTTAACTTTCTCAAATTAGTCTGACTTAACAAATAACAACTAGAATCATTGTCTGTAATTTAAATAATTCCACTATTTGAATACGTTGCAGAGGGAAGTGAAACCATAACCGGTTTATACAGGCCTTCCGTTTTAACGTAAGTTGCGATTTCAGAGTAGTTCATTAAAAATAACCAAATAGGCTCTAAATCACATTTTTTGATCCTACAAGTCATAAGTGGCCTCAGTGTAAGATATATGTCATATCACCTGCCTTTAAATAAAGTTTTTCCGCATGATCCGAGACAACCTTCTTAGATAATATATTCGAATTATTAATCCTTTGTCCCATGATATCTTGATGAATATAAGGTATGGACAAAGTCAACCTTATATCGTTTCATCTTGATTACCAAACCCAATTAAATTCACTAAATGCAAACACAGATCTCCATCAATTCATTTGAGCACGGCTACGTATTTTTGGCTTAACTTGTCCATAAGTTCTGTAGAGATATCTCTTCTTAGAGTATACAAGATGGTTTAATTTATTTTTGAAGAACTGCTTCTCTATCCACTATATAATTTTATTATGTTCAAGTATAACTTTATAGTCATCCGATTAAAGACAACGCTTGATTATATCAAAACACAATATTCATGTTGAGAATCAGGCTTATCTCATGTCAAAAAGGATTTAATGACACAAATTACAGGAGATCAGGGCCTTTATTATCTTGATCCATGTGTATTAATCTCAAGACTGGTCTGGTCTAATATTTGTTCTCAACAAATAGATATAAATTTGATTTGTATTCGTATATATTATACACTATCCCATGAATATCAATCAAACTTATAATTATCTAATTCATCGTTATTCCCATAACAATAACCTATTAGGGACATTTAGAATAATTACCAATATTATTCAAAGACATTATATATAATAAAACAGATAAAGCAACCCAGTCATAATAATAAAATCCCTCCATAATATGTAAATTTCTTCCAAACATGTCCATACACAATAATGTTCTAGGAAAGGCACCATTACTAACACTTTTTGGTCACAACTCCAGAATGTACTCTATAACTCTGTGGGATCAACGTAAGTCCACCTGATCCATCGATAGATCTCCCGGATGGTGAACGGCTAGTCCATCTTCGATTTAAGTCGCCTGCAAAGAGGTGGAGCTGAGTCATAGAGCAACATCGTCTTGGTCTCCTTATGAAATGTTTGGCAAAGCATTAAGTCAGGATCATGCCACTCCCCTTCAACTTAACCTTGTAATTTTTGAATAGCGAAAAGATACATCAGTAGCTCTCCTTAGTTCTTTCTAATCCGTTGATATCGAGGAGCCTGTTGAGACCATCCGCCCATATTCAGTTCACCCACGCCACCATGCCTAGCACTTGTATCCCACAGTGCGCAGGTGGTGATATGTTTTCCATAAACCATAGCGGAGCAAGGAGACATGTTCGAATGGTCTCCGTGTCGTCAGATGCCACAAAGAGTCCAAATACTGAGAGTGACCAATCCTTTCGACAGAGTTCACCACTTTCATCGCGATATTCGATCTCTCTCTGTCGCTACTCAACCTCAAGCACTGGTTCAGGTGGTGCGGCTGGTAGTGTGGTCATGAGTGTTTGACACACCATGCGCAGCGGCGGTGCTCCCGCCAGTGGCACGTCAGCAATGCGAACTTATCACCACTATGGCTTTAAACACCACCCCAACTGGGCAACATGGTTCCTCCTTTCGCAGAGAGCCCAAGACAACCGTGGTCCACGCCGGTATGAACTTCAACCCACTCGATTACGCCATGGCCAACTCCATCAAAATGTAGGTATCCTGGCGCGAGCAGCTGAATGGTCCCATGAAATCGATCCCCATATGTCAAAGATCAACTACCAAAATCGTTTGTAAAGGCATCATGATTGGAAGAAATTCCCCAACCCTTGGCGCAGACACTCCAAAGTAGACATGGTAAGGGCATCCTCAACGTAGAGGGGCCGTTGGAATCCGCACTGCAAAGCCACCTTCCTCCTAGCAGCTTTTCCAAAGCAAAACTGGTCTCCACATGCATTCTTGCTGAATGGTCGATTATTCTTGTTGCTTGTTTTCAGTGGTACACACCTCCTAATTATCTCACGTTAATCAAAAAGAGCGCATTTTGTAATAAGAAGGGTTTCCTTCCTTAATAATAGAAAGTTTTAATTTTTATAAGAAAGAATTTTTGTCTCGTTTTTTCCACCGCTTAAAGAGCTCCCCAGGCCAAATAATTCCGGCAATGTGGCATACCACAGGTGCTCCTCCCTCTCAACCAGAGCGTGACTCAGGGAACTCATCATTGATCGGAGGCTCAGAGTGTTGTGTGCGATTGTGCTAATCCTTTCGATAGGTGATCGCAACAACATTTTCCATTGGTTCCTTTGTCTCCCGTATCCAGGTGTTGAACTTTGTAAAGGGCAGAGAACCCCATCTCGATAAGCCTAACCCAAGACTTTGTTTCAAGAAGCAAAATATTTAAGGTCGAAGGATCTCAGAATATTATTATGTCCGACCAACAACAACTCCAATTTCTGCACCCACAGCAGATTTCACGCGCCATTCACACGCATTTCTTTCTCGTGGTCAGAAAATTCCTGCGCCTCTATCATTGCCGATACGATCACATAAGGCTTTCCTTTTTCCCTTTGTCCGAACCGCCCTCCAATGTGGTTGATTGCCAGATCGTACATCATCTGAAGGAAAACGCTGCAGCCGTAAGGAATAAAAGGCCTTCTGCGAGTTCTGTAGCTCAGGCCAGATCCCACGTAAAGCCAAACTTGTGCATTTTCTTCCAAAAGCAATAGAAGAGGCTTAGTAGTTTTTCCTTTGAAATCCGCGATGAACCTCCAGAATCCCCCCAGGTGTCAATAATCGCTCATGGCTGAAGATGAAGGAGGGCGCTGAAGAAATTTTGAGAATTTTTAGTGCACACCCCGATCAACTTAATTCCCTTTTCAAAACACATATGTTCCAAAGATAGATGCCAATTCCTCGATCGACTACAAATGGTATTTTTCCTAGCTTCAAGATTAGGTTTTCTCTACATCTATGCGCATCAGTCATGTTGATTAGGCATTCTTCATTAACTCCCTCCATAGACTGTAATGTCATCCATGTGAAAACTCTATACTGCTCGGTCAACCACTCAAACACGCTACATCGCCGAATGTGGCGGTGGCATTACCGCTGACTCGACCAATTACATATATAACGTCCGGCGAGGCGCCATTGCGAACGCGACTACATTTAATCCCAGCAATAATGCCATGAAACTTGTTTGTTATACTTCCTTTCGTAATTACAATTCCATTAACGCGGCCCTTCGGGAAAGAGGAGATAAATCTCTTCTAATTTTGATCCATGATTCTCGCAAGTTATACAAAAATAACAAGTAATAAAATGGATTTAAGTCCGTATATCGATCCCAGCGTAGATCTCAAGAATTCTCAATCAACTACCCCGACTACTCAAGTTCTATAACATTTGGACTATGACAATTGATATATCCTAGCAACCTTTTAAAATAATGAAAGAATAAAGATATAAACTAGAACAAAATAAAATAATGCTTAAACTAAATAAAAATTCAAAGAAATAATCGACCGCTTAGTTTTTAAAGGGAGCATTGAAAATACAATCATAGAAACATCAATTCCTGCATACAACTCTGTAACTTTGCTTCATGAACTCGCATTTAGAACTGTCTAAGGAAAAAGGTAATGCCATGGATCTCCCACGACACATTTCATCATCTAATCTTCTCTGTTTCTTTCGAATGCAAAGGATTAGATAACTACTTTTAATCTGAGTTGCCTTGTTCTAGGTATTTTTCTTTTTTAATACTTCATACCCAGAACATAGACTGTAAACCTTAGCTCCTAAGACATAGGCAAAGCATGGGTTTACACTATACTGGTTTCTCATCCTCAAAATTGGAACAGTTCATTCTTTCCGATTGATCCTCGCTTAACACGATTGAAACTTACTGCCTCGAATCTTAAAGTAACTCTTTGCTTTTAATTGATAAGTCATTCAACTCATTCTCAAGCTAAGTGAGAAGAAGATTTATCGAATAGAATTCATCGAAGTCTGATTATCTCCAATATTAGGTTCAGATAATTATTCGATATTGTTCAATACTCTCAAGACTGCCTTCTCTGTGTCACTCAGAGGGCCTCCCGGAAATCGTGAGCGAAACAAACCTGGTTTGGCAGAGCAGACACTAATATTTGGATCGATACAACAATAAACAAACTGTGCATTCGAGATCAAGTTCAAGAGACTTTTTGATAAATTTCGCGAAAAAGATAAATTTAAATAAGAGTAAATTCACTAAGTCGGGTTTAAATTACTTCATTACACTAACTAGAGCCCTCATCAAAAGAACTATCAGACAAACTCGGTGTCGACCTAAAATTTGTTTGACTCAAACAAACCAGTAATAATTTGAAGAAAATAACATTCCCGCATTCGCCTTCAACTTCAAATAATCCATGATCCAGATCTAAAATCAAATGAATTAACAATCTACTCTAATCTAATCTAAAATAACGTTGAAAACAAGTGGAAAAGAAAAAAAGAAAATTAACTACACGAGCCTTCTACTATCTAGACTTCTTCTCGAGCCGCCAAGAGTCGCTTTCTTTCAGGCGTATTTATAGGCTCGAAGTTAAATTCCAACTTCGATGCACTTCCCTTGTGGGTTTCAAAATAATCGCCCATTTGTTTGTACCCATGTCGCGATCTACTCATTGGTCACGACTCGACTCAGCGGTCGCGACCGCCAAATGACGCCATTACTTCAATTGCTCGCTTATGAGCCGCTCGATGTCGCGACTTCCTTCACGCCAGCGAATTTCATCTTTCCGCATTGTGATCTCTTTGAGGTCGCGACTCAATCATACGCCCGCAACTCGCTTTTCCGCTCGTCCGCAGCGGCTTCTTTATCCGTCGCGACTTCAGCTTTAACACACCCTCGGATTCGGCGTTGCACTACTAAATGACGTCGCACCTTCTTTCCTTGTGGGAATCGCGGTTCGCGACCATCGAATGACGCCACGATTTCAATTTTCTTCTGCGTGTTGTGAGCTCTTTTGATGTCGCGACTTCAATGTTATTCTTATGAGCTCTTCTGATGTCGCGGAAGCTTATCAGTCGTGACTCGTCTTCAACATCTCGATATGATGTCGCTGATACTTAAATGACGCCGCAATTTCCATTCTTTGCAGCTGATGTTGCATCACTGAAGGACGCTACACCATCTTTCCTTAGAATCGGCGTCGCGAATTAATCGGCGATCGCCGCGACTCATGATTCTTCAGAATCGATGTCACGACTATCGATCGATGTCGCGACCTCGTTACCTGCGCTTGATGTCATAATTCATCGACCGGCGCCTTGAACCATGATACTTTGCAGCTGATGTCGCGATTTAATCGACCGATGTCGCTACATCTGGAGTCGCTGTTTAATGTCTCTATCTCGTTTCGAATCGCCGCGAATTCTTATGTTCAGCCTTCCAAAATCTTTGTCGCAACTTCTATTCAAGGTCACGACTTCCATGTCTATCGCTTAAGCTTTCACCTCCGCTGCGACTCAAGTGGTGCGTCGACATCATGTCCGCTTCTTCATTAGTTCCTCGGTCGCCCGATTTGGAGTTTCCACCTTGGTGTTATTCTCATTTCACAAGGTCGCGACATCAAGTCCTTTCTTTCAAAATTAGTTACGAATTTCCTTTACTTGAGAAGGCCGGTTTCGCGCTTTGTAGTCGCCTCGTCATGACCTCATGGTGGTATCACAACTTTATTTATCTCCGTTTGGGTGTCGCGACGCGCAATGATGTCGCGACATGAACTTCTTCATTTGATCGCTTTGACTTCTACTAAGTCATATTTTGTCTCAACTTCCTTCTGCAGGTCACGACTTCGCTTGTTCATTCTTCAGTTTCTTCTTCAAAGCCAAATTTGTTGAGGTCGTGACTCGGAATTGCCGAAACCGCACTTCCCGCCGCTACTTAAGTTCCGCTTGACTTCACCTCACTCATGTGCTGATTTCTTATGATTTACAAATTTGATTTTCATTGTATTTCGCAAATTTTAATTTGATTCAATTATCGCTTCTCGCACACACCATCATTATTCTTTATTATAAACTTAGAAAAATGGATTAAAAAAATCTAATGAGTTTTTACTCATCAAATTCCTCTAAACTTAAAATTTTGCTTGTCCCTAAGCAAAGAAAAAGAAGAAATTGTTTATCCTCAAACAAATAGGCGAAAAAATTTTACACATTTGATTTATTCCATACATTCTTTTCATTCCACCTTCTCGACCGAATTTAGAGATATCACTATTATTTCACCCCCACATGCAAGAACAAGGCATGGTATACTTATATTACAAAATTTCTTGATAAACTAATGTATTTAAACAGTTTATTTAACAAGTCTTGTTCTGTGTGTGTGTGCAGGTCATCAATCCTTTTCAACTTCATGTTGAATGTAGTTAATCTTCGGGAGTTTTCTAGATCGCTTATCAAAGTCCCATATAGCTTGTTTTTCATATTGATCTCCACTAATGTAGGTAAATTCAACCTTCAAAATCAATGAGGTCTTTCAGGCTTGTAATGTTGAGCTTAGGTAATTGGGTAGATAATGGAAAAATTTAGGTTGTAAATTACCCAGTTTCCATCTTGGCTCTACATTGTTGCCTCCAACTTTCTTCCTTTTTCTGCTTTGTTCCTTTCGATTCTCCTCGATCTTAGCCGATTCCTTTGAATCTCTTTATGGAATTTCAACTTCCATACTTGATTCAAAGTGGCATTCCCTTTGTTCTTTAACTCCTTTGCCTTTGTTTCAGGATTTTGGAATAGTAATGTTTTGTCTTTAGGCTTTCTATTACTCTTAGAGAGTCCTCAGGGCTATAACTCCACAATGTACCATATTAGGGTGCTAGGTGTTAAAACACCCCTACGAGCTTAATTGTTCAAGAGAAATAGGCCACAAGACAAAACTTATTCCTTATTTCACTAGCTTCTGTTTCTTTACTTCTTCAACCCCTTCTTGTCAAAATCTGGGAATATTATTCCCCCAAACTTGTTTCTTCCTTTATACTAAACTTTTCTCGAACTAAACCGGATAATCTGGGTTCTTTAATGCAGTTTATCATAAGGAAGGGAATTTCGCCAATTGCTGTTTGTTGAAGAAATAAGGCTTATTTGGCTCAAATCAGTGAACTAGAGAATATGCTTTTGCCATATTTTGAGGGTAGGCTTAAAGGCCTGCCGCTAAGGATGGCCTCTATCATTTCTTATTGGCTGACTTCACCTAGAATTTCGCTTCAATCAATAATCAAACAAGTTCTAGACTGTGGACTCTAAATCTCGAATTCCCTAAGATGTTCCTAATTCAAAAGTTTCATGTTTTGTTGACCAATGTGTATTATTTCTCTTCAAGACTTGTACTTATTCACGTATACTTACATTATTTTAACCAAGTATTTCGTTTCTATTAAGAATAACCAATTTTCCAATTTTGCAACTAACCGAATCTAAACATAACAAAGAATACTCCTAATTCCAGCTTTATTCATGTCTCTGATTTTGCAATTATTTGTGTTCAAGTTTATCTCCCAGTCAAACTACTTCAACTAGTTCAGATTATGATATTTCAGCATTTTCATTCTTGAACAAAATCCTAATGTTATTTTCCTAACAAGTCAAGCAGAAAGTAAAAAACACAAGCTAACTACAAGCAAGCAAACATTTCCTTTTTCACAAATTTTCTTGTTTTATTCATCATGTGATGCAACAATTGAGAACAACAATCAAGAAGAGGGGAAAAGAAGGATAAATCAATGGAAGGTCTATTTTTTTCTTTTCGAGGGAGCGAGCAAAGATGTCGGGGGATCTAGATCAAGGGTAGCCAAATTAGAATTGAATTTAGGAAATTTCATTTTAGTTCTCTTTTTCTTCTTGACATTCTCCCGTTCGATCTGCTCTTCAAGGATCAATTCATTTGGGAGATCAATCTTTTTATTCAAATCATCTTGTTCAGGCCCAAGCAGGTTATTTGTATGCTCCATTCCATTGAGTGACTTCTAAAAATTTGGAAAGATTGTCATAATCAAATCCAAATTTTCTGCCAAACTTTCTTTCCAGAAGCATCCTTATCATCAAGCCTACCTCATCCTTTCATTTTCTTTCAAAATCCTTTTTGAACATTGAAGTGTATAGGAACCCAACTTTGGATCTGCCCTTAGTCTTTTGCTTCTCGATCTCGCATCCCTGTCCTTATGAGTTTGAGTTTGAGAATTGCAATCATACTGATTGCCAGAGAATGATTCATGGCTTAGCTTTAACTTCTTCAGTAGATCTTGATCTCTTTCTTCCATTTCCTTTTTAAATTTCTCCTCTTGCTGCTCCAGGATTTTTTTTATCTGCTCATCTCTTCTTCCTATTTTTGATCTCTTCTTTTCATCTCAGCTTCATGTACTTCTTCTTCCTGCTCATCTCTTCTTCCCAATGTCGATCCCTTCTCTTCAATTCTTTTCATAAACTCTCTTCTTGAACTTTGCCGAGGTTCCATTTCTTCTCTTTCTTCCATGCCTTCGAATTGAATCGAGCATTTCCATTATTTGATTATCGTCCCGGGCTCCCAGCTTTCTACTGTGTTCTTCAAATAACTGTCTTTATAGGGGAGAGTCGGCCGAGCTGGAAATCTATCGAGCTTCTATCTTCATTTCTATCCTCCGGGAAACACATAAAAAAGTATTCCCTTCTTGATGTGCTTCTAGATTTTCTTCTCCTCGCCCTCGCCACCGTAATGGTTTCTTCTTCCCCAGACAGATTTTCATTTTCATCCGAACTGCTTACTGCGACCCCTTTTTCTTTGATTCGCCTCTCGCTGACTCCCGTCATGTGAGCAGAAATTTTAGGCATTCTTTCTTCCCATGTTCCTCTACACCAGCCCTAATACATAACCTTGTGATAATAAACACGAGGGATCAATCCTCTCATACCTCCATTAATTTCATTATAGAATTTTCAATAACCGTCCCAACATCAATCTTCAGATCCCTTCGCATGGGCATATAGTATCTGCTTCTCGTTTCCTCTTATCGCGGCAAGACGTGCTGGTGGACCATACAAGAGGATAAGAAGGAACCACAATCTTGCCTCCTCTCGTCAAATCTCCCCCGCTTCAAGGTCTTTGCTCTCCTTTTCCTTTCTTCCACTGCCCTTTACCGTATGTTAATTTTCTCGCAAGCTTCATACTGCTAGGTTGTTCATCACCTTCTCGAATTTTGATCCATTTTCGTCTTCCATCCCATACATCCATTAATAGTCTTCGCCCATAAGGCAACCCGCACCCTCCGACATAAATAGAGTTCTCTTTCCTCCCAACCGCATTGGAGCAAAATTCTGACGACCGCCCATAACCACTCTTTGATGTTTGGTGCGTAATTCCTCCCACCCTCTTTGCTCTATCACCTCAAGAGATGAGCTGGTCAGGCTCTTTCTCCTACAAATCCCTTTTCCAAAGATAGTGCTTTTCCAAACGGAGAAAGCTTCTTCGAGACGAATCGTTTCTCCTTCTTCGCCGCTTTTCCTTTCCCTTCTTCCTCTGCCGCTTTGTAAATCGTCAACTTCGTTGTTCCGACGGCCTGCTTCTCCTTCTGTGTCTCCAGATGAACTTCCCTTCGCTCCGGGAGCATACTCCTCCATGATTTCGCTTAGATTCGGGGATGAGGGTTGGAAGATTCTGCACAGGAGGTCTGAAGGTTTTTAGGAAGAAGTTCGACTTAGGTTTTCAAGAATCGAGAACTAGAGAATATGCGAAGATGAATGGTCAGGTATGCTTCAAGGAAGGAGACGGTATGGAGGAGTTTCTCACCGCTTGCAATTCAATTATTATTGTGGGCTCTTTATTACTTCATTTATTTCGTGTTTGTCGCGACTTTAATTTCATGTCGGGACAGGCCGTCATTAAATTTAGTGGCAAAATTAAAAGTCGCCAAATTCGGGCATATTTCTCTGTCTCGATGTCGTGGACTTATTCTTGTTCGTCGCGATGATAAGTAAACTGCGGGAGGACAAGTTATCATCAAAGTCGCAACATCGTGTGTATTTGATAGTTGAGTCGTCACACTCTCACCCCTTTTGAAGGAATGGTTCTTTGTCGCGACTGGTTCGCCACGACTTCAATTTATGTCGTGACTTCTATTTATGTCGCGACATAAATAAGCCGTCGCTAATGGCGCTCTCTTTGTTCTTCCTTTCCGCATCACTAAGTTGCGACTCCGACTTCGTCATGATTTCACTTCTCGTCGCGACATAAAATCTGGTCGCGACTTAAGTCTGCACTTGCCCTAAATTTGATAGATCGCACATCTTTTCATTCCTTACACTAACCTTCTTAAAGATCCATTTAATCATTCCCACACAAGAATTCAAAAAATGAAAATTCTATTCAATTTTTCTGCACTTATGTAGTGGATGTATACTCCCTTTTCGAGTCAAGCCTGGCCCCGTGAAGTGTCGGAGTTGTCCTCGGAGTTTGTTCCTTCACAGCCTTGATTCTTCATCTCGCATATTGTAACAATTCCAAAAGTTAAATTAATCTAAGACTAACCTAGAAATTTCTAACAAATCATAACTATAACTAAAAAAATTCAAAAACGCTGTAATAATAAAAAAATTCAAGTCTATATAAAGAAACTAAAAATCATATGGGTTGCCTCCCATGAGCCGCCTTCCGTTTGAGTCTTTAGCCGGACTAGTCGCTTTTAAGCTTTTTCTCTCTAATTCACCAAATTTCTGAAGTTCTTCCCTGCTCTTTCTCCTTACTGAGATAGTGTCACTTTGCCCATTAACTTTCAATTCTTCCTCAAAGATCAATTCCGTGTTACACTGGCTCCAAAGATAGTACTTCGACACCAGATATGGTCCACTCATTTTGATTTCGCTTCCTTGGAAATAATCTTAATCCGGTGCTAAACAAGAAGACCCGATCCTCGCCTCTCGAACTATTTCCTCATAACTTTGATCATGCCATTTCTTTGTCTCTGTCTCTTGTATATTCTAGCTTTGTCATAGGCTTCGCTTTCTCACATTTCTTCCAGCTTCATTTAGCTGGAGCGCTTCCTCTTCCTTGCAATCTTGAAATCGGGTTCAGCCTGTTTGATGGCCCACATGGCTTTGTGTATTCCAAATAAGAGGGAGGTGACATGGTTTTCCAAAGACAAGTCCGTATAGACATTCCAATGGAGTTTTAAAAGCGCCGATATGCCCATAATGCATCATCAAGCTTCAAAGACCAATCTTTCCCGCTAGAACTCACAAATTTTCCTGTGAATTTTCTTTATTATTTCTCCGTTGGAAATTTCACGCCATTCGTTCGAGGGATGATAAGCCAAGCTCATAATGTGCTCGATAATTACATCCGCCTTCATGAGTTTGTCAAACACCTTATTTGCAAAATGGCTTCCTCCATCACTAATTATAGTTCCGGGGGTGTCCCAACCGCTTAAGAATATTTCTTTGTAAAACCCCAATAAATCAGACATCATTCTTAGGACAAGTCGCCGTTTACCCATTTTGATACATAATCCACAAATTAGAGTATGTATATATTTCCAAATGAAACCGGAAAAGGCCCCATAAAATCCATTCCCATACATCAAACAATTGCACCACTGTGGATACTGGTAGGGGCATCTCATGCCTTTGTCGATATTTCCCATTCTTACATTGATCACACAATCCTTACCCATTCAAAAAGTCCTTAAAAATCATCAGAGGCCAAGAAAACTCGACCGAGAATTCAGGGTCGTTTATCTCCGCAGTGTCCTCCATAAGAAGATGCATGACATTCTTGTAAAATCTTGCTTTGCTCACTTTTTGGTACACATCTCCTTATAATCAGATCAACTCCTCTTTTAAACAAATATGGATCATCCCAGATGTAATACCCGCCGCTACCCTAACTTTTTCTCTCACGCGCCTGAATTCCTCAGGCATAATTCCACAAGCTAAGAAATTCAGCCAACACGCATACCTGCAGGATCGAGGACTGGCCAAATAACTACTCATCCGGAAAATTTTCTCGCTATTTCTCTTCCTTTTTCTTGTACAGGTTCCTTCACTTGACAAGTGATCAACTATCACATTGTCACCGCCTTTTGTCTTTAATTTTTAAATCAAATTCTCAGAACAATAATACCCACCCGATCGCCTACTTTGCTTCCTCTTTGCCATTAAATATTTTAATCGTCGCATGATCAAGTGTGTATAACAACATGGGACCCCAAAATATATGGCCTGAATTTTTCACATGCAAACATTATTGCCAAGATCTCCTTTTCGTAGTAAAGTAATTTTCAGGTTTACTAAAGGTTTGCTAGCATAAGAGATGGCCTTGAACACCTTTTCATCTTTCTGTCCCAATACAACTCCCATTGCAAAATCACTGGCATCACACATGATCTCAAATTCTCTGTTCCAATCTGGTTTTAAGCATGATGGGAGCTCCACTAGTCCGGGATTTGATTTCTTCAATGCTTTCAAGTGATTCATCAAAATAAAACTTACTATCTTTCTCCAGCAATCTGCATAGTGGTCTGGCAATTTTTGAGAAATCTTTGATAAATCTTCTATAAAATCCAGCATGTCCTAAGAAACTTCTGATTCCCTTGACTGTAGTGGGTGGCATTAAGTCTCTTATAATTGAAACCTTTGCTTGGTCTACTTCAAGCCCTCGTCGCGTAAACCATGTGCCCCAAGACAACTTTCAGAACCATAAAATGGCATTTTTCCCAATTCGTAGCTAGATTTTGTTCGCACCTTGGAAGTACTGTCCCGTGCTATGTGCATTGTTCAAAATCGATCCATAATCGTAAAATCATCCATGAAGATCTCCATAACTTTTCCTCGCTAGATCATAAAATATGTGGACATCATGCATCTGAATGTACCAGAGGATTACACAAATTAAATGGCATTCTTCTAAGAGTAAAAAGTACCAAATGGGCATGTAAAAGTGGTTTTCCCGATCTTCAAAGTAATAGCTATTTGGTTATATCCAGAGTATCCATCAAGAAAACAAAATGAGGGTGTCCCCGCTAACCTATCCAAAGATTCGACGATGAAAGGCAGGGGAAAATGATCCTTTCTCGGTCAAGTAGTGATTCAATTTTCTCGTAGGTCGATACAAACCCTCCATCCTCACACAGCTTCTTGTAGGAATAAGTTCATTCTTTTTCATTTCGACATGTTGAATCCACCTTCTTGGGAACCATGTACTGACTTTACCCAAGAACCTGCCCGATATAGCATATATAAACCCGCATTTAACCATTTCGTAACTTCTTTTCTAACAACTTTCATGACCGGGTTCGGGCCCTTTGATGCTCAATGTAAGTTTTTGCATTATCTTTCCAGCAAATATTTTGTGCATACAAATAGAGGGGCTGATACTCAGACTAATCACTCAAGCAATCGCCTCTTTGTATTTTCTCAAAATTACCAAAGAATTTATGTTCTTCAAATTCTTCACCAATGTACCGATATGATAACTGCTTTCTTTATGGCTCTAAAACTCATATTTCGCGATCGGGCAACTCCTTCAATGTTAACCCTTATGCACTAGTTTCCCGCCCATGAGCTCTTGTCATTGCTTCGCTGTTCCACTCATCTTGACTGCTTTCATTTATACTTGAGACTGCTTTTAATATTAAACAAATTCATGCGTAATCCTCACAATCAAAACTCTCAAGGTACTATACCATCTCAATTTCATTGATAGAGTTTTGAATGATACAATCGAATTCACTTACTACTGAGAAGGCCATTGCTTCTGCTGTACCCATACAACTGTCTTCCTCTACATTAGGATGTTCCAGACTCCTATTAATACTAAAATGCACTGCTTCATTCCCAACTCTGAGTGTCAGTTCACCTTTCTATACGTCGATCATGCAAAATCTCATATAAGAAAGGTCTTCCCAAAGAACAAAGGAACTTGAGGATCTTCCTCCATCTACATGATAACAAAATCTACTGAAATGAATTTCCAACCTCGACGAAAGTACATCTTCCGCACGCCCTCCTGGTCGCGCTTACTTCATCATCACCATCAGAAGTAATTGCTGTTGGGGTTAGTTCCAACCAAGTATCCGCACTTCACCGATAGAGGCATCAAATTTATACTTGTCTACAAATACATAAAAGCTTTCTTAACTCACATTTCCTATAGAATAGGAATAGTGAACCATAGGTCTTTCATTCAGCCGGGAGCTTCGTTGGATAATGGCACCGCATGAAGCATTCACCATACCCCTCCGCCTCTTATCTTTCTTTTCTTGCTCAAGACTCCTTCGTAGTCTTAAGATAAAGAGGCATTTGACTGATCACCTCTCAGAATGGGGATAATTATTTCTATTTTCTTGAAAAGATCCAAGAATTTAGAAACTGCCTCTTCTTTTTTGACTTCTTAAAGTCTCGTGGGAATGGCACCGCAGGCTATTGCCGGCACTCTTCTTTTTCCGGTCATTTCTTCCTTTCATCCGTTCAATCAGCCGCTTCCTTCTTCTTCGCTTCTTCTCCGCCCGCCCCTTCGCTTCTATCCGTCTTCGCTGCTGCTCAAATCCTTCCCACTTCTCAATTGAATTGCCATGCGCCTTTAGGTTCTTCTGGGTGTCAATGGGGGAATGTTCCCTGTTCCGATTAGGCATATCTGTGGCCAATTGTCTTCTACTTATGTCTCTAGATTTTTCAAGAAGCACTAGCACTTTCCGAAATATCCGCATCGGGACTTGAAAGTTTCCAAGTCGTGATAGTTTCGATCATGGAATTCACAGCTTCTTGTTATCCCCCCATGAACTCGCAAAGATTTGTTCCTCAAAATGGTCAGTTCTCCTCCGACCCCGATATTCATTCGCCCTCACCTCCTTGCCGGGCCAGCTGGCCGAACCCGTGGTTGTTGATATCCTTGTCGAGGATGTTGTCTCGCCAGCTGTAATGCCTCCACCATATGAGAAATTTTCATGGTTCCTCGCGGCCGATTATAGTGTATGGGGCAAGTTAGGATTTGGCTTGAAATGATAACTCCTTTGCCTGCTCACGCATTTCTAACTTCCTCAAGACTATAAGAATCTTCTTCTGCTGGCACATCAAGACTTCTTCTCATCAATTCTCTTTCTACTCGGTCTTCTATTTCATGAGCGCAGGCATCTTCCTCTTTGTTTGTCCATCCTATGCATTATAGCATCCAACTTAGCCTCCATATCGCCATCTTGCTCAGCCTCTATGACCCTCTTTCCTTCGTTACTACCTTCTTGAAAACTCAGATGGAGCTTTCATCTTGCATTTTGCCAGTCCTCTATCGATCTCTCGCTCTTCAAGACTTTTTCGCTGAATGCTCCACGCACATGAAGCATCGATAATAATTTTGGATGTGGTCATTCAAAGGTGATACACTATATCCATCCGTCTTCAAGTCTATTCCATGCATCGACACCTCTTCAGCAATCTTTTGAATCTTTCCTGTTACATACGTGCCTTACCTCCTCCCCTCATTGAATACAATTATCTCATTCTCCTCAAGTGAGATGGGGAAAGAATCGGCCTAAGTAAGTTTCTACCAACTTTCCTAAGTATCAACAGAATCCATATGGTAACAGATTCATACCATGTGGCTATGTCTCTCAAAGAAAATGGGAAGATGTAGTTTTATCACCTCTGCTGTCTCACGCCGTTCAAATTTTTAATCGTATTAGCCATCTTGGCAAATCTGTGTGCTCATTTGGGTCTTCGGTGGGATGACCAGTAAACCGATGTTATCAACCATTGTACTCATATCGGCTTTAGTTCAAAATTGTTTGCATCCACCGAGGTCGGTCCGATTGCGTATCACTCTTCAATAATGTGCCTCCGTAAATCCTCCATCAGGCGCAATAGGGCCCTGCCGCCGTCCCTTTCCTCTATTTGGTCATGTCTCTTTCCGCCATAGCCGCTTTTTTCTCGCTCTTGTCTTTCTGCTTCCTCGAGCTGCTTTCCTAATTGTCTCTATTGAATTGCCGATCTCGTTTCCTATGCATTAAAGGTTTTCCTTAAATAAAGCACACCTATATTAATAGGATTAGTCAAACTCTAACAAATATTTTCAACATGGCTTGTTAAAAATTAGTGACTAATGTAGTCACCGCTGAAAAGCTATTTTTGTCTTTTCTTAAAATGTCCAAATTAGTATTTCCTTCTTCAATGTAATATTGATCTAATTAATTCTTTTCGATCCGCAAATCTAGCGCCAAAAACTTGTTGACTTGGACTACCATATATAAATTTATGACACTATTACCAAAGGACTATTATCTAATCCCCAGCAATAATGCCATGAAACTTGTTTGTTATATTTCTTGCAATTATACCTGATTAAATGTTCGCTTCTTTAAGAGAAGATAAATTTCTTCTAATTTTTGATCCATGATTCTCGCAAGGCACAGTCGAACAAGTAATAAAATGGATTTAAGTCCGCATATTGATCCCACGGAGATCTCAAGAATTCTCAATCAACTACCCCGACTACTCAAGTTCTATACTAATTGACTATGATTCACAATTGATATCCTTAGCAACCTTTAAATAATGAAAGAATAAAGATATGTAAACTAGAAATAAATAAAAATAATGCTTAAACTAAAAATAAAAATTAAAGAAATAGACTGATCGCTAGTTTTAAAGGGAGTATTGAAAATATTAACCGGTCAGGAACATCAATTCCTCGCAGCATAACTCGTAACTTTGCTTCATGAACTTCGATTTAGAACTGGCCCAAGGAAAAAAAGGTAATGCCATGGATCTCTCCTTAATGACACATTTCATCATCTAATCTTCTCTCGCTTCTTTCGAATGCAAGAGGATTGTGATAAATTACTTTTAACTGAGTTGCCTGTTTGTGGCATTTTTCTTTTCAATACTTCATACCTGCACGATGGACTCGTAAACCTTAGGCTCCTAAGACATGTGCAAAGTACGGGTTTACACTCTACCGGTTTCTATCCTCAAAATTGGAACAATCATTCTTTCCTTTGATTAGATCCCCTTACTAACACGGGATTGAACTTTATCGCTCGAATCGAGCGAACTCTCGCTCATTTTAATTGATAAGTCATTCAATCCCATTCTCGTTTTCAAGTGAGAAAGAAGATTTATCGATTAGAATTCACAAAGCCCATTGGGGATCCCCAATAATAGGTTCGCATACTCATTCGATATTGTTCACTCTCAGAATGCCTTCTCTGTGTCACCGTAGGGCCTCCCGAAATCGTAGTACGAAACAATCCTATTACAAGTATAGACACTAATATTTGGATCAGATACAACAATAAACAAACCGCTAGCGCATTCGAGACCAAGTTCAGACTCGACAAATTTCTCGCAGTAAAAGATAAATTCTAACAACAGAGTAACCAACTTAAGCCGGGTTTCTAAATTCATTTCATTACACTAACTGCAGTCTTTGATCAAAAGAACTATCAGAGATCGAATCTGAAGTTCGAATTCCAAAATTTGTTTGGACTTCAAACGAATCCAGGCAGTAATTCAAGAATGGCAACATTCTCGCATTCATCTTCAATCTCAACAACTAACATCCGCATCCAAAACAAATGAAATAAATAATCTACTTAATCTAATCTAAAAATAACAGCAAAAAAAAGGGAAAAAAGAAAAGGAAATTAACCACGAGCCTTCATTACCTGCACTTCTTCGAAAGTCGCCAAGAGTCGCTCAAGAGCAGCCGCGCATTTATAGGCCTGAAGTTGGCCCTAACTTCGATGCACTTCCTTGTGGGTTTCAAAATAACTGGCCTATTTGTTTGTTCATGTCGCGACTCCATTTGTTTGTCACGACCTTGACTTGATGTCGCGATCGCTAAATGACGTCGCGACTTCACTATTCTGTTTATGAGTTGTTCTGATGTCGCGACTTCTCTTTCACGTCGCGATTTCATCTTTCTGCATTGTGATCTCTTTTGAGGTCGCGACTTCAATCATACGTCGCAACTTCGCTTTTCCTCGTCGCCTCAGAGCGTGCTTTATCCGGTCGCGACTTGTCTTAACACCTCGATCTGATGTCCCACCGCTAAAATGACGCCGACCTTCTTTCCTGTAACCGTCGCGACCACCGAATGACGCCGCACTTCACCTTTCTGTTGTGAGTTTTGATGTCGCTACTTCAATCATACGTCGCGATTTCAATGTTATGCTTATTAGCTCTTTGATGTCGCGGAAGCTTTTCACGTCATGACTTGTCTTCAAGATCTCTAGGATATGATGTCGCTGACAATAAATGATCGCCGCTGACTCCATTTCTTTTGGTACCGATGTTCATGACCACAAGGACGCCGCGACCATCTTTCCTTATAACCGATCAATTAATCGAAGGACGTCGCAACCATGATTCTTTGTAACCGATGCGTCGCGCTTCCATCGATCGATGTCGCACTCGACATCTTGCGCTGGCGTCGCGGACCATCGATCGATGTCGCGAACCATGATACTTATACCGATGTCGCGACCATCGATCGATGTCGCGACATCTTCCGAGTCGTTGTTCACGCCTCTATCTATTCTAACTGCCGCACTCTATGTTCAGCCTCTCTCGAAAATCTGGTCGCAACTTCTATTCAAAGGTCGACTCCATGTCTACCGCTAAGCTTTCAATTATGTCGCGACTCGGGCGGGTGTCGCGACATCATGTCCGCTTCTTCATTAGTTCCTCGGTCTTCTCGATTTGGAGTTTCGCTGCGAATTGCGTTATTCTTCATTTGGCCAAGGTCGCGACATCAAGTCCTTTCTTTCAAAATTAGTTACTCGACTTTACTTGAGAATGCTCTTGTGGCTTTGTAGTCACTCTCTTGTCGACCTCATGGTGGTATCACGACTTCCATTTATTCCGCTTGCGTCGCTGACGTTGCAATGATGTCGCGACATGAACTTCTTCATTTGACTGCTTCTTTTATTCTCTACCAAGTCATATTTTGTCTCAACTTCCTTCTGCAGGTCACGACTTCGCTTGTTCATTCTTCAGTTTCTTCTTCAAAGCCAAATTTGTTGAGGTCGTGACTTGGAATTGTCGCACTTCCTGTCGCGACTTAAGTTCCGCTGACTTAATTCGCTACGCCGATTTCTTATGATATTTTGCTAAAATTTGATTTTCTCGCTTATTGCAAATTGGAATTTGATTTTAATTATCAGTTTTGCATAATTCATCATTATTCTCATTATAAACTCGTAAAAATGGATTAAAAATCTACGAGTTTTGATCATCAATTACACAAAGCCAAAGGGCATTCTCCCCGATGCATATGTGCCAAAATGGGCATGTGAAGGTGGTCTTTTCTGCCTTCTCTCGCAACAATTTCACTTAGGCATTCTCAATAGCCATCCAGAAAACAAGAGAAGGGATGACCGTAAATCCTCTCAAGAAGCCGATCCATGAATATAGAGGGAAGTGATCCTTCCCGGTCACTTCATTTGAATCCTCTATAATCAATACATACCCTCCAACCTATGGTAAGGCGAGTGGGCATCTCCTCTCCTTTTTCATTATGCACCGTGGTTACCCCCGATTTCTTAGGCACCACCTGGGTTGGACTCACCTAGGTGCTATCTGATATGGGGTAGATGATAGTCACCTGCGTAGCTCAGGACTTCATTTCTAACCACTTCTCGCATATGTGGGTCAAATTTTCTCTGTGGCTGCCGCATCGACTTGGCCTCCTCCTCTAGGGTAGATGTGGATGGGTGCAAACTTCTAGGCTAATACCCTTCAGATCAGTAATCTTCCACCCTAAGGCTTGCTTATTCTCCCTGAGGATGTGCAACAAAGTACCTTCCCATGCTTAGTCATGTGGATGAAATGACAATTAGACACCCGCTCCCGCTTCCAGTCAGGCATATTTCAACTCCACAGCAAAGGTTTAAGCTCCACTCTCGGGGCCCACTTGTTCCTTCCTCAATTATCAAAGGCAAAATTTCTTTGCTTCTTTCTCCAAAGGCTCCCTGACAGTTTCATGTCCCGTGCTTCCCGTCGCCTTCTCGAATACTCGCCCAATTCTTCGCTAGCACATCCCGCATCCCTCACTAGTCACTCTCGTTCCTCCAGATTGTGTCAATGATGCAACTGTTTAGGCCATCTTCCACTGGCAGCATGTGCTTTTTACTCAAGTGGAAGATGTTGAGTTCTAGAGTCATGTTTCCGAAGGTGAGTTGCATAACACCATTTCGGCAATTGATAATCGCATTGAAAGTGGCCAAGAACGGTCTTCCTAAGATGATAGGTACATAATTGGCCCCTGCTGCTGGTGGTTTTGTGTCAAGTACAACAAAATCTACTAGATAATAGAATTTGTCTACTTGTATTAGGACATCTTCCACTGTCCCCTTTGGTATCTTGATTGATCTATCTGCAAGAGACAATGTGATGGAGGTGGGCTTTAGTTCTCCCAATCCGAGCTGCTTGTACATCGAATAGGGGAGGAGATTCACACTTGCACCAAGGTCTAGCAGTGCCTTTTCCACACAAGTGCCTCCAATATTAACCGAGATGGTTGGACAACTCCCTATCTTATACTTCACCGTGAGTCTTGCATCGATGATAACAAGAACTTGTGTCTCGCTAGGGAATACTTCGTCAACATTTAACCCTCTCTTTCACCGTGCATAAGTCCTTCCAAAATTTTGCATAGGTGGGGACTTGTTTGATCATGTCAAGCAGGGGGATGTTGACCTTTACTTACCTCAGCACTTCTAACATTTCAGCCTGATTAATGGCCTTCTTTTTAGCTTTTAGTGTTTGAGGAAAAGGTGGGGGTGTGCTAATTTTCACTGCAGTCTGCTTGATCATCACCTCCTCTAGTTCATTTTCTTTAGCTTCCTGGCCTCTGTTTGATCGCTTTGGGTGCCGGGCCGCTTCTGAGCTCTTGCCACTTCTTAATGTGATGATTGCCTTAACTTCATCCATCCTAGAATTTGGCTCACTAGAGGAGCTCACTTCCTGCAGTCCCCTGGGATTTGGTTGTGTCTGAGAGGGTAATTTTCCCTTTTCTTGCACCTGTTGCTGGTTAGATAGTCTTGAGATTGAATACTGCAGGTTGTCATATTTCGGGAAATTTTTGCAAATGAAGCCCGTCGTGCTTTCAGAAATTTCGAGTGTAAAGTTGCTCATTTTCTTATTGAGTGTGATTTCCACCGTGTCAATTCTTTGATTAGACTGGGCATTCACTGCCTTTTGTTCCTCCACAGTTACCAACCACCTTGCTCAAGTTCATAATAGCTTATCTAACTCGGGATGAACATGTGGTGGTTGTGGCTGGTCGAGGACCCATGCCGCTGTTGCAAAGAGAGCACATAGGAGGAGGTTTTGGTTTCCAGGAGAGGTTTGGGTGGTTCCTTTAGTTGGGGTTGTAGGTATTGTTGTATGGGGTTATGGCTGGTGGCTTGTATTGGCCCACTGCATTGGCTTGTTCAACCACAAAGTCCCTCACTGAAGGAACATTTGGGCAATGCTCTCTCAGTTTCAAGTGATCGACAAATAAGCATGGTCAAGTTAGGCGTGGATGTCAAATACCGTCGCACTTCATGCTGATTCCTCATTTGAAGCTCTTTCAACCTCCTAGCCAAGGTGGACAACTTTGCCTTCATCTCCATGTCCTTTGAGAGCGAGTATATGCCTCCCCTTTGATTTGGTGGTGGCCTTATCTTGTCTGTCTCCCTAGGATTTGGCTCATCCTAAGCTTTGGAGGTTTCAGCTACATAGTTGAGGAAGTCCATGGCTTCGTTTGGATTCTTGCTTAGGAAGTCCCCTCCACACATGGTCTCCAATAATTACTTCATAGCAGAAGACATTCCATCATAGAAGTGGTTGACCAACATCCATGTATCAAAAACATGGTGTGGTCATGCACTGATGGTTTCCATATATCTCTCCCAGCATTGGTAGAACTTCTCATTATCATGGGCTGCAAGTGTATAAATTTGCCTCTTCAAATTGTTGGTCCCGTGCACCGAAGAAGCCAAAACTCGCATGCGCTTCCATTTTAATTCGTGATGGTTCTGTGACTTGTGAGAATTAAGCAAAATTTTGGCTTTGTCTTTGAGGGTTAAGGGAAAGGCCTTCAACTTAAGCAGATACATATTGATTGCACCCTCCTTGAAAGTTGTGCAAACTTCCTTAAACTCCCAGATGTGTGTGTATGGATTCTCATTTTCCATACCATGGAAGGTTGGGAACAGGGGCACCAAATAAGGCCTGACGACTACATCTTCTGCAGGAGGTACAATGCATGATGGTGCACTCATCCTTGGTGGGTGTATATGATCCCTCATTGACATGTAGGCATTGGGGTTTCTTGGTATCCCCTGCTGACTTTGTTGCTCCTCAGGTGGAGGCTCCATCTGATTACTATGTAAACTGACTTCACACCCTTGTTCTTGTGGAGCACTGGTTCTCTCTAGCCTGCCTGCAGTGTTCCTATCCTAGTGTTGCATAAAGTCCTAGGAACACAACACAAAACAATAAGGCCAAAACAAGGCTACCAAAAAGGGTTATAGGTGGTTAAACTTATAACAAAGAAAACTGGTATGCACAAAGATAAACATTCACCCCCGTAAAGGAACTCGTAAATAGGGAAATATTATAAATCAAAAAGGGCCGAGACCACTCAATACTTATGATGGATCACAAGTTCAACAAATTTTCTCATCACTCACTACGACACCATCCCCAAGAATGGCTTATTTGATTCGTACTACGTAGTTGTCTTAATCAACAAAATTTATATCCTAGGATTCCTATTACCATAGAAAAACTACTGCAGTATAGTGGTCTAGGGTCGAACTCAGGGATGGGTTTTCTTCATGCGAAGTAAGCCATAATTGACTGAAAATGGTGTTTCCACTTTGGATTTGGGGTTTCTTGAAAAAACAATGAGGTTGATGGCTTGAAAAACTGTAACTGTAGGGAAATAAAGTGTAAAAGAAATCCGTGAAGTTTCGGGCCACTGGGCTTAGGGTGCTAAGGCAACTATAATGTCCTCGGGTCATTTTCCTCGCATTGGGGAGGATGACCTATAGTCATTTCCCGAACCGGATCTATATTTAGCCATAAAGACTGAACCCTAAAAGTTTTTCTCCTAGGATACGGCATTTATTAACCATTAATGTTTCGAAGCAGTTAAAATTGGCCCTTGGATTTAACCTGCAGGAGAAAATAAATGACAACTAAGTTAGCATCAGGATCTAGCACTAAGTATCCATCGAGCCTGAAAGCTTGCTAAGTACTGCCACTTAGGTACATCATGATTAAAACCTAACGTGAGATGCGTAAACATAAATGATAATAAATGCCTACAAGTAAATAGGAGGATGCTTGCTTTACTCCCTCAAAACTTCCACTGGGCCCTCCTCTTCAAGGATGAGGTTTTAGCCTAAGCATCCTTGGAGTCATTATCCCCGCGGTGTCTGGCCGGGTGAGAAAATGCGAGTGAAAGGGGGAGAAATGAGAGAAAATCATACCCGCGGAAAGCTCAAAGCTTTCGCACTAATTTTATTGATCGATGGATCGGATTGATTTGACAGAGCTCGACTCAGTTTATACCGCTTAAAGTCAAGGAAATTACAAAAGTATGAAAACAACAAAATTATACGAGGGCAATTTTGGTACAAACCACTAAAAGAGCAAACTAAAAAGTGGTCAACAGAACATGAGGCGGGTAATTGCAGCTGCGGTAAAATTCATAACACTATAAAATCTCCGCAATGCTCACTCTCCCTCTCAGATGAAGCTCCAATTGCCTTCTCGCTTGTACATGCAGCTTCGAAGTTCGCCCAGTTCTTCTCAGATTTTGAATTGGACTCAAGATAATGGTGCACTGGCTTGCAAACTACAAAAATATCCAAAATATGATTAGTAGTATAGCTCTGACCTTAGTGTATCTATTGAGTTATTTAAGTTGATTAGTACACAAAAAGTGCTCAAAACCTGCAATGAACAGGGCTCAAAACAGCACTATTTGGACACTAATCAGTGGTGGAAGTTGCTTCCTATTCTAGATTGATAACGGTCAGGGTGGCCAAATTCATGATATCACACATTATCTGCCGATATGGGGTCCCTCATGAGCTGATTTATGATAGAGGTGCATTTCGAAGGCGAAATTGGACATGTTGATTCAAGAGTATGGCATTTAGCATCACAGATTGTCTGTGTACAGGCCACAAACTAATGGGGCAGTTGAGGCCGTGAATAAGAATATCAAGAGGATTTTGAAAGATGAATTTAAGACTTCTGGGATTAGTTGAAACTCACTTCACATTGTGGGCTTATCATTGTCTTTTAGTACCTCGTTGCAGTGTTCTCCTGTTGTATGGTATGGAGGCGGTGCTACCGGTTGAGATTGAGATCAGGGATCTTTGAGTGGCACTAGGCGTGGTCTCCAGGGCCGAGATAGTTAGATTCATTATGATCTATCTTGGCCTTTTGGATGGGAGATTGGGAAGAAGATCATGTTGAGGCTGTAAAGGAAATGTTTGTGCATTTTAGAAAATCGATTAAACGGTTTAAAAGGCAACCTAGTCTTGAAAGTCCTTAGGTGATTGATTGGTGACACAGACGGTTGGTGACTTTAAGGTGGGCTGTATGTTATTTGAGATTTGACCCGAGGTAGCTGTTGATGACTGACGAATCAGTTCATAGAACCCGATCAAGCGTGGATCGGTACGAAGTTTTATCGTGAAGGATCATAGTCGGAGGATGGGTGGCCATTCTACGCCAGGTGCCTCGTCCTGTGCACACCCATTGATATATCCTGTGCTAGCCCTTTGGGCTGTGGTTCTTGGCCTTTTTTTTTCAGGCTGGCCTTGCATACCTTTTCCGGGCTTTTGGGTTGGGGACTACTTTATCACTTTGTATTTATTAATTGGATCTATGAGCATTGTGTCATTCTTCGTTTGTTCTTTCTTACATCATTACCTGTTTCTTTTCTTCTCCATTTGTATCTACACTTTTCTTGCCTTTGAGTTTTGTGTCTATCATCTTGTTTTTTTTCACTTTTATTTTCCCTTGTGCCCAGTGATGACACACTCTATGTCCGGAGGCTATAAGAGTTAGGCTGGTCACACCTTTTGTTCCACCATAGGTTTGATCCGAGTCTTAGTTGGGGACCACATTTAGTTGCAGGATTTGAGGGTTCATTGATTAGATTGTCTAGTGTGGCATTCATCTTACTTTGTTGGTTGTTCGGTGAAATATAAAATAAAAAAAAAAGAAAAAAAAGAAAAGAGTTACGCTAATTCGATATTCACTTCATTGATATTTGGGATTAGCATGGTTTGCCGATGGTATCATGGCTTGATCATCAGAGGTCATTTTGGATTGAGGGACTTATTTTTTTCTTCGAGGCGGCTGAGAGCATTGTAGTAGTCCTTTTCTCCATGGATGGGGGCACATTGCTTGATTAAATGCCACAGTAAGTTCAGGATCAGCAAAATTTATATCTAAGTTCCTCCTACCTGCCAGTAGTCAAACTCTTTTGATGTGGTAGATCTAGAAGTTGGAACACGGGGATGGTTTTCTTCGTACAAGGTAGCTAACAGTGAGGCAAAATTGGTGAATTAAATTTGGATTTTCCCAGGTTGAGTAAAAACAGGGGTTTTGGGTGTTCAACATTTGTTTAAAGCAAGAAAAAAAGTACAAAATAGAGACCCCTTGAAGTGTTAGACCCTTTGGTTTAGGGTTTTTAAGGTAACCACACAGGGTATTTTTCCTCGAGTTGGGGAGGATGACATATGATCATTTCCAGGCGGGATCTCATTTAGCTTGCTAAAAACTAAACCCTATGATTGCCTTTTAAAACATAGCATTTAAAATGGGCATAAATGTCTAGCAGTGAAACATCCTAAGGCCTGCTCAGATAGCTGACGAGGAGACGACTAGCGGGCCTCAGTGGATCTAGTGAGAAGTATCCATTGAACCCAAAGAAAACTTGCGAATACACATTAAAGAGGAGCATGCTTAAGATATTTTAACCTAGAAGTGAGACGGGGAACCATGAGCAACCCATAATCGTCAGTTAAAATAGGGGCAGGCTGAGGTTCACCTCCACGCACAATGCAGTAGTGCTCTTGGGAAGGGTCTGCCGAACATCCTCGAGGTTGTCATCCTCGGAGGAATTGTTTGGGCCCAGAAAATGGAAAGAAAGGAAAGAAAAAGGGAAAAGGCTTGCTTGAAGCGCCTCCTAAAACTGCATATCAGAAATTCAAGTATGTTAGTTTATCTGGCTGAGACTTATATAAGTGCTCGGTGTAAGGGGTACAAGAGCCTTGAATGGAAGGGTTCTGAGTGTGGAAAAAAACTGAAAGCTGCAAAAGAACCAGCGTGAGATGCGGGAGAGCAGGGAGCTGGGAAAGAGCGAGTCTTATTTGGAGGTAGGAGCAGTCTTACCTTGAGGAATATTTTTCACCATGGTAGTGTTTTCTTCACATTTTCTCCTTCTTTCCTTCCTGATCTTTGATGCAATATTGAGTTTGACTTGAATTCTTAGCGATGACTCAAACAGAATTTCGGCATAATTAGCTACATAAAGCGCAAAATTTACTTACAAAATCACGATCAATAAAATAGTAAGGACCTTAATGTGCAAATCGGGTTATTAAGCATGATTATTTTAAAAAGCGCTCAAGCCTATAATAAACCGGGGTTAAATAGCACTTTTTGGGCACTAATCACATTGGGAGTTAGGTTTGAGTTTCCTTTGCACTACGTCCACAAGTCGTTATCCATATCGCCATTCCTCACATAATTTGACTTGCCTCAGTTTGGCGTCTCAGAGATCAGGTAGTTCGATCATCATCACACATTGCTACACTTATCCCACCTTGTTTCTCTTTCTTCTACATCCCTTTTCATTTCTTCTATCCTCATCGTCGTCATCTCGCTTCATGAGCAATGTCTTTTAATTATTACATCGCCTTTTTCTTGGCGTGTATGCGTGGTGAAATTCGAGTCGCTTTGCTCACATAGTTCTCGAGCATTTGCATTGCCTTTTAAGGTATGGCATTATCTGATGGAATTATTTGAATGCTGTTTCCTATAATTTCATTCACTTTCACTTTGGCACACGACCCGGTCAATTAGTAAGACCACCTTGAGGCCATGAGATCTCGATGTTTGCTTGGCGCATTTTATGTGGGCGAGTTAGTCACGATTGAGTGCGCCAATGTCATGGTCTCTCTGCTCTTGAAGAATCTCCCGAGGTCACATATTGCCTTTCTATTGATTTAGCACCTCGGGTCGCGTCAAATACGGATGATATGAAGTTAGGACCATTGATAAGTGCGCCCCATGCTTGATGCTTTGACACGTTCACGTGGGCATACCCCGTCGCTCATGCTAGCTTTGGATCTTATGCACATAGGCGGTTCGTTTTATCTAAGACATTTTGGGCGCCAGGAGTTTGAAGAGCGATCATGGCTTAGTTTCTTCATCTGATAGAGTGCTTTTTAGTGACAGGATGATTGCGATATTATTGCCAGCAAGGGTGTGCATCTTAAGGGGTATTCCCGTTCATTGTCTCTATTTGCTTGTGTAGGCGATTTTAATTTATGTATTTAGATTTTCATTGAGATATTTGAAACCCAGATGTACATATAGGGGCGCCTATCGGTTAGTAGTGGATATTAGATCTTTTATGGATTAGCGAGGAGCGATTTTCTGAGCAAGTCTTGTAATATTCCAGCTTTGTGGGTGACTTTGCATATTGCAATGGTGGGTTTCTAACATAATTATTGATGCCTTGGTAGGCGTAGCCCTTTCTTTGTGCCTTTGGACATGTTCGATCCCTTCTTTTGTTTCGGGTTCTCTAGCATCTCGCTGGGATTCGATCCCTTTGTTTTGTTTCGGGTTCTTCGGCATCACACTTGAATTCGATCCCTTCTTTTTTTTTTTCAGGTTCTCTGGCATCACGCCATGATTCGATCCCCGCCGTTTGTTACGGATTCTTTGGCGTGTGCACAGTTAATCCACCGTTTGTTTTGGGTTCTCGGGCATCGCGTTCGATCGCTGTTTTGTTGGGTTCTGAATCCACACCTAGATTCAATCCCTTTATTTTGTTTCGGGTACTCTGGCATCGCACCTTGATTTGATCCCGCCGGTTTTGTTTGGGTTTCGGCCTCAGCCCGAATTCGAGCCTCGTTTGTTTGGGTTCTCGGCATTGCGCTCGAGTTGCGATCACCAGTTACTGTTTGGTTCTACTACATCACGCCCAAATTCAATTCGCCGTTTTCTTTTGAGTTCACCTCGCATTGGGCTCGGATTCGATCCTTTAAGTTTGTTTGGGTTCCTCGACGCCGGCTGGATTGATTTTTTATTTTTATTTTTAACCGGGTTCTCCGGCATCTTAGGCGTATTTCTTTTGAGCGTGGTATCACGGGTTTCCTCATCTTCATTCGGCATCGTGTCCGATCATCACTTATCTTTTAGGCCGTGTTTGACTTTTAATTATCTTCAGGCGCTCAGTGGCGGGATTTCCTCATCTTCCTCGACATCGTAATACAGAACGCCGGCTTATCTTTTTCGACATCGCGTCTGGCTTTCTCATATCTTCATTGCATTGTGTCCGGATCACTCATCTGCCCAGACATCGTGTTTGGGTCTCTCTTAGTCCTTTAATCGTGGCGACTCAATTCATTGGCCTTTGATCTTGTGGTAAGGGACAAATTGTGTTGGTCATGGGTTCTTTACTGGTTCAACACTCTTGCATCATTCTTCGCACCCGATTCACTGTTATTCTTTCTACTAAAAGAGGCATATTTGTAGACCCTCGATTTTGTCCTCGACATTTGCATTTTATCCTATGGGTGTCACTCCTTCCATCGTTCTCTCAGCCTCATTACAGCCCCCAGGCTTAGACGGTCTAGGAGCCTCGGAGTGTGAAACTGTGTAGTTCATTGAGTCGATATGTAGTTCACTAATTTATCATTGTGACTTCTTTTATTAGTTATTGGCATCATGCAATAGGAAGCAGTAAGCTTACGCCCCAGAGGTTTAACTGTCAGAGAGGTTGACAAGTGCGTGGTCAGACACTTGGGATTGTTCAATCTACACATCTCCCTCATCGAAACTTGAAATCATGCACCGTTTCTTTTGTTGGATTACCTACTCATGAAAAAATTGGCATCGAAAAATTTAAGCATTTTATCTAACGAATCGACCGGTTAGGAACCAACTCGTGGTCAGTTCGATGGTTTGATTGGAAGTTCATTATGTCGAAGAGTTCAAATTGAACACGAGCTTCTTTTGATCATATCTCCCTCATTCAGACTTGAAATCATTCAAAGTTTCTTTTTTTAGATTCCTTACTGTTCAAGGAACATTCTAGCAAATTTTCAATTTTTTTCTCAACCATCTTGGTAGTTGGAAATCGGGATTGACCGGATGTTGTGCCCCGACTTGCATAGACCTTGATTTTGTGATTTTAGACCCAAATCCTCTTGGTTCGGCCTAAGCTCCAGATAAGTCTAAGTAGGTTGGGCCCGGTTGTACAGAGCCATTTTGGGGTTTCTTGCAACCCTTGCTTAGTCGATTTAGTTCTTGGTGGTTAAGCAAAGGATAAATGTGGCAAGCTTTTGATATAGCGTGAATAGAGAGTGTTTATGTTTAGAATCAAAGGCCAGTTAGGAGTTCTTGGGATTGAAGGTGTACCGTAGAATCAAAGCTGGATGTTTTATGGAAGAAGAAACAAAAAATGTGAAAGATAGGGGAGAAAGGAGAGAGGAAAAAAAAAAAGGGGAGAAGGAGAAAAAAAGGAAGAAAGGATGAGGGATTCTCTAATTAGAGATTGAGTGCTCTCTCATTTTGAAAGGGATTTCTAAAGTTTTAGGGAGTGGATACCAAGTTTAAGAGTAGAAAAAGAAACAGGGAATGGCGAAGTGAATCCCTCTGGTATGAAAGTTCTTGTATTACCTTTTTCTGTTTCTTTTGCGCTTGTCTTTGCACTTTGATGTTTGCGGCCTGGTTGGGCACCAATTTATTGTTTGTATCAGTTCTAGCCATTCAGAGTTGGAATTGTACTCCGTTTGTTTTGTTGTATTCCTAACTCTTTGAGAAATATTTTGAAAAATTTTGAGAACTTCTCTCAATCGGTTGAATCAATTGAGCTGGATCAAACGGTTATTCCGTTACATTTTTTAGCATAAGCGATTATGGTACCAAAAAACGTTTGGATCAAATTCTCGACCATTGAGGTCGGTAATACTCTGTTTGTTTTATTGGATTCTTGACTCTTTGAAAATTTTGCGAAAATTTTTGAAGCTGATTCTCAGTGGTAGAACAGTTGAAGCCGGATTAATAGGTTCATTAAGTTTTGTTTTTCAGAACAGCAGTTAAGGTACTAGGCATTGTTTGGATCGGTTCTCAGCCATTCAGAGTTAGAATTGTATTCCATTTTTTGGTCTTGACTCTACTAGGAAGGATTACGAAAATTTTAGAACTTCTTTCATTTGGTTGGATCGGTTTCCATTGTTATTAGATTTCACTGATTGCTGAAATAACGGTTAGGGCACCTCGGCGTGTTTGTGTCGAGTTCTCACTAGTTAGAATGAGACTACTCCACCTTTGTTTGCAGGTTAGCCTGTGAGAAATTTTGACAAATTTTGAAATGCTCTAGTGATTCAGGCAGTTAAGAGCCTGATCCTTGATTCAGTAAGTTATGTTTTAAGCCTTGATTCAGGTGCTTTCCATTGTCAGTTGATTCTCCTTTCATTAAGGTGTAGAATTGTATAGTTGTTTTTTATTCCCGCCTACGTGAAGAGTTTTTGACAAATTTTTGTGTTCTCCAATGACTCCCGATCAGTTAGGTAATTTATAAACCGATTTGTCAATTTTTTGAGAATATGATCCTTATTTGCATTAATTCAGATTGTATTTATTAGATCCAAGTCCATTCCTCCGGATCGATTATGGGCTCTCTTGAAAGATTTGAGAAATGGTTTGATCAAATTAATGTGATTTAATTTTGGATTCGTAAGGAATTTGGATCTATGTCGATTCAAAAGGTGCAGTTAAATTGAGACTAGTAATCTGATATTTTGTCGGCTCAATTCTTTGAGATGAATAGACTTATTTGTATATATTTACCTGAGTGTTGTAGCATCGATGATGGCTAGATGCAATGTATGGTTTCTCTGTCTTATTTGCTTTTGATATTTAATTTTGAGAGATTGTTGTATACTTGAAATGTGTGACTAACCTTCCCCTACAACACTTAGCTAGGGACCATAGGTATGTGCTTTAATGTTGGGTAGTGAATTTCACATGGATGCTTGGTGTTTAAGTGTCATGCATGCTTACTATGCTTGTTAGCTAACCTTTGATGTTGCGCATGGCCAGGGACCACAGGTATGCACCATTTTCTCTTTTGATTGAGTGTTCTTAAGCATGCTAGATATCAATTAGGTGGGTGTGATCCAAGTTGTATGTTTAGCCTTGGAGGTTATCTGATCTTTGACCCATATGCTCCCACATACTCAATTCACTAGTAGGGACCGAGTTTCGAGCCTAGAGGGGTGCTTCCTCATATGGTACCTTCAGTAGAATGTTTGATCCGATCCAAAATCAGTTTCGTGAATTTGCTTTTTCTTGGTAGGTTAATGAGGTGTAACGCCCAAAATACCCTAGAATTTTATAATAAATTTTATTATATATTACGGGTATGAATTGAGCAGGCTTCAGTTTTAAGGAAAATTTGGTAAATTGACAAGTTATGAAGTGATAAATTTAGTGAACCGGGATTTGTGTATGAGAACAAAGTACAATGGTCATTTAGCAAATATGACATGAATAAAATCATTAAGTGTAGAGATGAGCCCGCAATACAAATTACATAAGTGTGATTTGCAAAATTTAAGAGTTGAGGACTTAATTGTAATTAGAAGAGACTTGATATTATTATAATAATGGAAAAACAAAAACCAAAATTCATTTGATGCTCCAAAGCTAGGGCTCCACGATTGGTGAGAAAGAAAGAGAGGCCAAGAGAGGAAGAAGAAGGAGGAGGAGGAGAAGAAGATCGAGGTATGTATGTCTTGGGATCAAGTGTATTTTGGATTCTAGGACTTTGGTATGGAGATTAGATGCTCCTTTGGTTTAGGTTGTGCAAGATCACACAAACCTTTGAATTTTGGGGTTATAATTAAAACCCCAATTGGTGGAAAATAACCATGGAATCATCACATTTATGGTTTATAAAGAATTAGTGGACCTTGCATTAGTGTTCTTGGATTTTCCTTCCAGTTTGTGTTTTGAGGTTCCAAAGCACCAATTCAAATGTTGTGGAGTTGTTTGGATGGTTTTATGATGTTTCTTGAGGTGTTATGATTATAAGAAGTTGTATGGAGTGAATTGGCATCAAAAGTGGGAAAAATAACAAAATGCAGGCAATTTTCGGAAGGTTATGCCGTCGCGACGATGGTGTGCAGTGCGCTATATTCTAGTTTTCTGTTCGGCGAGTTTTCCCTATTTTGGCCATAACTTGCTCATTTCTTATCCGATTTGAGTGATTCAAGTGCCTACGTAAAATAGCCTTCAAGGAGAACCAAACTTAAAGAATAGGCATCGCAAATTCTGATCCTAAGTAGCCTAAAAATTGACTCAAAGTGGGGCGTGTAAATGAAGTGCGGTTCGACTTTGAACATAGAGTAGTCGGGTTGTTTCGAGCGTGGCGAGTTTCGATTGCTCCGAATTGGGTGATTCAGTTGGAATAGAACCCTTATCACCCTTAGCTTCAAGAGTCTGAAAGAGATAGTGTCAAATATGGAGTTAAGACCCCGGAAAAAATTAGTAATACAAACTGTTCCCAGTGTAATCCGGTAAACCGACTAATTGGCATGAAAATGCCATAACTTTAGTTCGGATAATCCGATTGGAATGATTCCAATTTATGAGTAAAGTAGACTCTTAGAGGAATAAGAATGAGACTAAGTCAAAAACGTACCGTACCTCGCCGCCTCCGCAAAGTTTCGCTTTGCCTCGGCGATATTCGTTTAGTATGATTATTGCTTAATCACTAAGTGTGAGATAAATTGTATTTGACTAGGTGCGGGTGAAGGCGATAGCTTTGACCTAGGATTGACATCGAGCGAATCGATGGTGGTTTGTTCTATACTTGTTCTTTATTCTAGTTTGTTCACCACACGCTCTTTGTTCTCATATTGCTCTCTATTTCGCGAAAATATGCATATATATCAATTTGAATGATTAGTATTTGAAATGTTTGACAAATATGCGTATACATACGTGTATTTGAGCTACAAGCGAATTCATTGCATAAAGTAAATTGATTTGAAAGCGTATTATTGGACTGATAACATGGCGAATTCACGACTGAATTCGTCATGAAGGTAACCGTGATTTGTCTAATGCGAAATCCATTCTTCTTGAATGACAAACGGGATAGGATTCACGACTGAATGCAGCCATTGAATGTCGACTTCTATAGTCATATGTGAGACGGTAATATTGAATGCGAAATCACATTGCTACTGAATGACAAACAGGACAGGATTCAGCAACTGAATCTGTTGTGAATGTCGACTTCTATAGTCATATGTGAGACGGTAATATAGAATGTGAAATCACACTGCTACTGAATAACAAACATGACAGGATTCAGCAACTGAATATGTCGTGGATGTTGAATTCTATAACCGTATGTGGAATCACAAATAGAAAAGAGAAATGATGGGAGTGAAAAGTGTATTTGTATAAGTATCTTTACATTACCTGCTTGATGTTGTATAAAGACATTATTTTGATAAATGCATGGTTATATGAACAAAAATGGAATACAATTTGTATAGAACCACTAAGCATGAAAATTCTTAGCGTATTGTTTTTATCAATGCGTAGTGCCAAAGTGATAGACATAAACAAGACCCAAGATCGAGGCTCGAGTCGCTAGAGAAGGAATTCTTGAGTATGCTCAGTCATATGTACTCGAACTGCGAACATTGACATTTTGTAAAAACCAGTTGAACTACGGATCATTATTTTTGTAAAGGCATTTTGTTAAATGTAAGCGTTATAGATCTTTGTTAATTGCAAATGTTTTATGGGCTTTACCCAGTAAGATTGCTTAAGCGAAATTGCAAAATTTAAAAATGAATAAAATAAGCCAAATGTTTTGATAAGATAATTGGAAATGTCGAGATGGCCGGACTCGACTGGATCACTTGGCGAATTAGTCGAGGATTCGGGTCGCGACACTTTGAAAACAAATTAAATAAAGCGATAACTAAAGGGATTTGATTAATGACTTTAAATGGATTTAAACGAGCGTCCCAGGGTTTCGGTTCGGACTCATGGCCGGGTCGGGGCGGGCTCGAGGTCGCCAGCGGCTTTAATGTGAGAAGATTCTGGTTTGGCGGTTCTACAAAGTGATTTGAAATTGTTTGATAATGATTTCGAAATTGTTTTATATTTATGCATTGCATTTGCATATAAAGGATAACATGAGCTCTGATCACGGATCTTGTCTGGGTCTTACAGCGGATAATTCTGCAAGGTCAGGCAGATGATATCTTGGTAGTGAACCAGCTCGGGCATAGTGTTATTGTGAACAAAGTGTATAGAGATTGTCCCATCAAAATCACGAGTATGAATTTTGGGAGATTTGATTGAGTTATCCTTGAGGAATTTGATGTGATATTGGGGATGGATGGTTATCAGAGCAAACGATAGTCGATTGTAGAATGAAGTGACCTTAAGGACACCGAATGGCCCGGTGAGGTTATTTTTTCATCGCGAGAGGCCGAATCCACCTCTCTAATGTAATATCCATAGCCACTGTGAGAAAAATGATGCGGAAAGGACGCGAAGCCTACTTGGCTTATGTGATTGTCTGATCAAGGAGGCAAGGCCTAGTGTGTGTCAGATATCCTACTTAGTTAGTGACTTTCGGGATGTGTTTCGGAAGAGTTGCGGGATTACCTCCACGAGGAGATCGAGTTTGCTATCGGCGTTATACCCGGGTGCCAAGCATCAATTACCACCGTATAGAATGGCTCACTTGAGCTAAAGGAATTGAAATTACAGGTTGCGACTTTGCTAGAAAGGGATTTATTCGGCCAAGTGTATCACCATGGGGAGCTCCTGTGCTTTTTGTCAAGAAGAAAGATGGTACACTTTGGCTATGCGTTGATTATAGACAATTGAACAAGTTGGCCAAGTAAGAATAAGTATCAGATTGCAAATTGATGATTTGTTCAACCAATTGAAAGGTGCAAGTATCTTTTCGAAGATTGACTTGCGATCTGGGTATCATCAGTTGAGGATTAAAGATGCAGATGTGCATAAGACATCGTTTAGAACGCGATATGGACATTATGAGTTCCTTGTAATGCCGTTTGGTTTGACAAATGCTCCAGCGACTTTCATGGACCTAATGAATCGTGTTTCCAATAGGTAATGTGGATCGGTTGTCGTAGTGTTCATAGGCGACATTCTTGTGTATTCGAAAGATCGGAAAGTCATGACACACACCTTGAGTAATGTTGGAGATTTTGAGAAAGAAACAGTTGTATCGCGGCTTCGGCAAGTGTAGCTGAATTTTGGTTGAAGCGAAATTAATCGCTACGGGGCACATCGTGTCGAAAGAAGGAATCAGTGGATCGAGAAATAGAAGTGGTTGTCGAGATCGATAACGAAATGTTCTGAGAAATGCAGTGGTGCCTACGGGATGCAGGTTACTCACGAAGATTTGTTAAGGGGTTTTACATGATTGCGGCCCAGTACGAGATTGCTCTGAAAAATGTAAAGTATGAATGGAGTGAAAAATGTCAAGGAAGTTTTGAAAAGCTAAAAGCATTCTTAGAGGCTCAGTCTTAACTTTCAGTAGGCTGCGATAAGAATATGTGATCTATAGTGATGTTCGCTCGTGGACTCGGATGTGTAATACGAGAATTAAAGTGGTAGCACATGCTTGAGATAAATTGAAGCCACATGAAAGAACTACCCCATGATTTAGGTGGTCGCAATTGTATTTCAGTTGAAAATTTGGAACATTATTTGTATGGAGAAAAGTGTTTTATTTACACCGATCATAAAGTCTTAAGTATTTGCCCTCCGCAATGAGAGCTTAGCGAGACAACGGAGGTGGATGGAATTGATAAAAGATTATGAGTGCGTGATTGGCCTCTCGCGGGAAGGCGATGTAGTGGCTGATGCTTTGAGTAGGAAGACAGTGCAAACGCTTCGAGCGTTAAATGCCAATTTGTCATTATCAGACGATGGTGCGTGGTGCGAATTGATAGCGAGAATAGAGATTTGTTGAATCGAGGTGCTAGAGCCTGCAAAGAAGATGAGAAAATTTCTGCCATAATAGATCAAATTGGAGATGGTAAAGAAATTGAGTTCACAGTGAAAAAAAATAGAGTGTTGTATTATAAGGATCGGGTTTGTGTACCCGATGATGATGATTTGAGAAAAGCCATACTTGAAGAGGCACATAGTGGATCTTTTGCTATCGTCCGTAGCCTGAGATGTATCAATTTGAAAATGTCGTTACGGTGGTCAGAGATGAAAGAGATGTATCGAATTTGTAACCAAGTATGCGGTGTGTCAAAAGAAGTAAAAGCTGAGCCTGTCAGTTCGCCCGGGATTATTGCGGCCTATCGGAATGGATTGGAAATGGGACCCGAATAACCATGGACTTTGTCGGTTGGGTTACCATTGACGGGGAGGAAACATATTTCGGTTTAGATTCGTAGTGGGCCAGATTGACTAAATTAGGTCACTTCCTACGGTGAAGCAGACTATTCGCTTGACAAGCTAGCGGTTGTATATCAGAAATAGTTAGGTTACGGGATTCTGTATCCATTATATCGGAAGCTAGGATTCGAGGGTTTACTTGAATTTGGGAAAATTACAAGAGGCCAAAGGCACTCGACTGAATTTCAGTCCAGCGTTCCACCCGCAGACGGATGGACAATCGAGGAGAGAGTGATCGAGTGGAAGGCAATTAAGGAGTTGTGCGATCGACTATGAGGGAAGTTGGGATCGACATATCCCTTTGGTTGAATTTGTGTACAACAACAGTTTCGATCAAGTATTGGAATGGCGCCTTCTGAGGCTACATATGGAAGAAAATGTAGAACAGTTGTGTTGGATGGAATTGAGTGAAGAAAGTGATTGTACGATTTGATACAAGAAACTGAAGAAAAGTTAAAATGATTAGAGAGAGATTAAAGTGTATAGACGGTGATCATATCAGAGCATGAAGAGAAGGATATTCGATGAAGTCGGTGAAAAGTGTTTTAAAATGTATCGCCTTGGAAAGGTGATGAGATTCGGAAAAAGGTAGTTGAATGATTTATTGGCCCATATGAAGTGTCGAAAAAGTGGGTCGGTGGCATCTTAGTTTGGCTTTACCTCCGGACTTGGAAAAGATCCATAATGTGTTCCATGTGTCCATGCTACGGAGGTACCGATCGGACCCATCACATGTAGTCTCTTCGGAGGCAATTGAGCTTAGACCGGACTTGACATATGAAGAAGAGCCAGTAGAGATTTTGGCTCGTGAAGTGAAAGAACTATGGAACAAGAAGATTCCGTTGGTCAAAGTGTTGTGGAGAAACCCTGAGGCTAGAAGAAGCCAATTGGGAAAGTGGAGAAAGCTTGATAGAGGCGGCCGATATGCGCAGCTGGTTTAGCTAAGGTAAATTTCGAGGACGAAATTTTCTTAAGTCAGGGGAGAATTGTAACGCCCGAATACCTAAATTTTATAATAAATTTTATTATATATGCGGGCATAGATTGAGCCAAACTCGGATTTTCCGGGAAAATTTGGTAAATTGACAAGTTATGAAGTGATAAATTTAGTGAACCCGGGATTTGTGTATGAGAACAAGGGTAGAATGGTCATTTAGCAAATATGACATGAATATGAAAATCATTAAGTGTAGAGATGGGCCACAATACAAATTACATAAGTGACAATTTGCAAAATTTAAGAGTTGAGGACTTAATTGTAATTAGAAGAGACTTGATATTATAATAATGGGAAAAACAAAAACCAAAAATTCATTTGGTCTCCAAAGCTAGGGCTCCACGATTGGTGAGAAAAGAAGAGAGCCAAGAAGAGGAAGAAGAAGGAGGAGGAGGAGAAGAAGATCAAGGTATGTATGTCTTAGGATCAAGTGTATTTTGGATTCCTAGGGCTTTGGTATGGAGATTAGATGCTCCTTTGGTTTAGGTTGTGTGCAAAGATCACACAAACCTTTGAATTTTTGGGGTTATGAGAGTAAAACCCCAATTGGTGGAAAATAACCATGGAATCATCACATTTATGTGGTTTTATAAAGAATTGGTGGACCTTAGGTAGTGTTCTTGGATTTTCACCTAAGGTTTTGTGTTTTGAGGTTCCAAAGCACCAATTCAAATGTTGTGGAGTTGTTTTTGGATGGTTTCCATGATGTTTCTTGAGGTGTTATGAATTATAGAAGTTGTATGGAGTGAATTGGCATCAAAAGTGGGAAAAATAACAAAATCTGGGCAATTTTCGGAAGGTGTACCGGTACATGAACAGTAGTGTACCGGTACACCCTGTTCTGGTTTTCCTGTTTCGACCAGTTTTCCTATTTTGGCCATAACTTGCTCATTTCTTATCGATTTGGTGATTCAAGTGGCTACGTAAAATGAACTTCAAGGAGAACCAAACTTAAGAATAGGCATCACAAATTCTGATCCTAAGTGGCCTAAAAATTGACTCAAGTGGGGCCATGTGCAAGCCAAATTCTGGTTCAACTTTGAACATAGAGTAGTCAGGTTTATTTTGAGCGTAACTTGAGTTTGATTGCTCAGATGGGTGGTCCAGTTGGAATAGAGACCCTTAACCTTAGATTTAAAGAGTACAAAGAGATAGTGTCAAATATAGATTGAGACCCCCGAAAAAATTAGCATACAAAGCTGTTTTGATGTATCCGAGTATGACTAATTGGCATGAAATGCCATAACTTTAGTTCGGATAATCAAGTTGGAATGATTCAATTTATGAGTAAAGTAGACTCTTAGAGGAATAAGAATGAGACTAAGTCAAGCATTACCATACCTGTAGCCTCCGCGGATTTCGCTTTGCCTCGGCGATGTCGTTTAATATGATTATTTGCTTAATCACTAAGTGTGAATAAATTGTATTTGACTTAGGTCGGGTGAAAACGATAACTGACCTAAGTTGACATCGAAGCGCCGATAATTGGTTTGTTTCTATACTTATTCTTTATTCCTAGTTTGTTCACCACATACGCTCTTTATTCTCATATTGCTCTGTTCTGAAATATATATATATCGATTTGAATGATTAAGTATTTGAAATGTTTGACAAATATCACATGTATGCGTGTATTTGAGCTAAATGAATTCATTGCATAAAAGTAAATTGATTTGACGTATTGGATGACCAACATGGCGGAATTCACGGTAGACTACGTCCATGAAGTGCCGTGTTGTCTGGCACGAAACCACATTGCTCTTGAATGACCATGGACCAGGATTCACCAACTGAACTGGCCGTGAATGTCTAATTTCTATGAGCCACATGGACGTAATATTGAATGCGAAATCACATTGCTACCACTATAAATGTGATGTGATTCAAAATGAATTTGAATCGTTATGAATGTCGACTTCTATAGTCAAGTATGTGAGACTAAGAATATAGAATGTGAAATCACACCGCTACCGAGAACAATACATGTGATTCAGCAACCGACCGCCGTGATGTTGGATTCTATGGCTATATGTGGAATCACAACCGAAAAGAGAATGATGGAAATTGAAAAGTGTATTTGTATATCTTACATTACACCGATATTGTATAAAGACATTATTTTGATAAATGCATGATTTATATGAACAAAAATGGAATACAGAACTGTATAGAACCACTAAACATGAAAATGCTTAGCGTATTTTTTTTATCAATGCGCAGGTACCGGTTTTACGTATTGATCAAGCAAGGCCCGCGATCAGGAGTCGTAGTCATAGAGAAGGAATTACTGAGTATGCTCCGCCATATGCATTACCTACTTCTTTCGAACATTGACATTTTGTAAAACAATGAACTCGATCATTATTTTGTAAAGTACTTTGTTAAATGTAAACTTTATGAATCTGTTAATCGCAAATGTTTTGGCGCTCGCTTAAAATGAAATCGCTCTCGCTGGTTACAAAATTTAAAAATGAATAAAATAAGCCAAATGTTTTGAGAAGATAATTGGAATGCCTGAGAACCTGCCACGCTTGATCCGCCAACTGGTCGAGCCTGGGGATCTCTGGTCGACACTTTGAAAAAAAAAAAAAAAAAAAAACTGAAATTAAATAAAACGATAACTAAAGGGATTTGATTAATGACTTTAAATGATTTGAACTGTGGGTCTCCTGGTTTCGTTCGACTCGCCAACCTGCCTGCCGGCTCCTGGTCGCCACAGAGGGGTTTTTGGTTCTTACTTGATTTTCCCCGTAATAAATAAAAATAAAAAGTAAGTGACGATTCCAAACACAGCCGTTCCTCACTGGGGACAGATTTTTCAAAGCTCGAAAATCAACTCACTTTTTTCTATTAATAGCGAGTTGCCTCGGCCCGTGGTTTGGGTAGGGTCCACAGGCCATAGAGAGAGAAATTGATGAGGACCCGAGTATCCAGATATTGTGTACTAGTGGAGAAGAGGAAGGAATGTCGGGCTCTTCTGGGGCCAGAAGAAGTCAAGGCTTCTGGGGCTCACGAGGGTTTCATGGACAGGCTGCACTATCGTACAAGGCTGTCGTGGCTCTTAGTTAGTTAGGACCGATGACATTTTATTTTTACCATCATCCTGGACATATGAGGAGGGATTGCCCTCAGAGGCAAGGATCCCAAGGTTTTAAGACAGTGAAGTTCCAATCATCAATGGGACAGGCACTGACACAGTTTGTTCTTTCTTACCCTAGTGCGAGCCAGAGGAACCCACATCGCCTTTCATGGAGCGCATACAAAGCCTTTTACTACGCATGTACGTAAAGGCCAAGGTGTAATGAGCCGAGGACAGCTCACAGGTCGGATCAGCACTCCAGGGGCGATCTACGTAGGTTTGTACCACCATCAGTTGAACGACGCCCGCTATACTGCGGTATGCTCTTGCTATCTCACTATGGGAAAGGATATTTTTTATTCAGTGCATCACATTCATTCATCGCCGCATCATGTGTGAGAGAATTGGGCTGGGAGGTGGTCGAGACCTTAGAAAAGCCTGTCATGAAGCTTCCCAGGAACTAGGCAGTAGCTGTGGATATGATATGTTAGGTTGCAAGTTGAGATCTCTAGGATTCTACTCGCGTGACCCGAGGGTCAAGTAGATGTCGAGTTTGATGTCATCCGGGATGGACCCACGACTCGTACACCCAGTCACACACATCAGGAACATGAGAGTTACCGCCTCACACACGGGACGATATTTGTGTTAATGCTTCAAGGATAAATGATGCTTCACCCCAGATCGTACCGACCTGCATGGCATGTGGGCAAGCTGATGGTCATAGCGTTTCACTGGAGGACAAGGTGAGATGACTGGATCCATTCGTAGTCTCGCAGTATGAGCACATGCTTTGAAGGACTTATCTAATAATTAGCCTACAAAGGGATGTAGACTTCGTATTGAGTTACACTCGGGCACGCCGCCCATTTCATGACTCCGCATAGGACGCACCTAAGCGTAGTAGAACCAAGGTCCAATTGCGTGAATCGGCTGGACAAAGGTTTAATTAGACCGAGCACTTCACCATGAGGCGATCCGGTTCTGTTTGCAAAGAAGAAGGAAAGGACCCTTTGACTGTGCATTGACTATAGACAGTTGAACAGGGTTATAATCAAGAATCCCAGATCCGTTACCGAGGATCGATGGACTTGTCGGATCGCCGAGGGGCAGTCTACTCTAAGATGTACCTTCGTACCGCTTATCAATGAGTTAGGGAGGAAGATATCCCTAAGACAACGTTTAGGATGAGGTACGGGCATTTCGAGTTCATAGTGATGCCTTTTGGATTTACGAATGCTCCTGCGACATTCATGGATCTCATACATAAGGTGTTCTAACCCTACTTAGATCAATTCGTCGTGGTCTTTGTGGATAACATTTTGATCTACTCCTAGTCTGAGGAGGAGCATGAGTACCACATGAGGATTGTTCTCCCCGCCCTCAAACAACATCTGCAGGGCACCAAGTTTAGTAAGTCGGAGTTGCCAACAGGTAGACTGGGCATGTAGTGTTAGCTTCAAAGGCCAATAGACCGAGAAGGTTGAGGCTATTATGAGTTGCAAAAGGACGACGCCAGTCTTCGAGATACGTAATTTCTTGGGATTTGTAGGGTACTATAGGAGGTTCATTGAGGATTTCTCTACTTAGCAAAGACCTATGACAAGATCAATCTAATGAGATCAAGTTCGAGTGGAATGACTTTCAGGTGAGAGGGCATTTAGGAACAAAAGGAGGCTTTACTTCACCCATTCATAGTCTTGGAAAGGGCGTGAGGCATAGTGTATTGCGATGCCTCAAAGGGATGAATCGATACGTTTTGGATGTAGTCCGTGAGGGTAGTAGCGCTACGGTTCTTAAGGGTAGCTTGAAGAATCATGAGCTTGTGATACCCCCACACATGACATGGAGTCACACTCATCACTGGGCTTAAAGATATGGCGCCCACTAGGTCAGATGGGTGAGCGCTTGAAGTGTTTTCTACTCACAAAAGTCTAGTATATTCACACAAAGGACCTCCTCAACATGAGGCAACACAATTGGATGGAGTTTTTAGAGGATTATGACTTCACTTTGCATTACCATCCTGGTAAGGAAAATGTGGTTGCTAATGCACTCAGTCGGAAGTCATAGGAAGTACTAGCTAGCATAGCTTCCCGGGAGTGGCAAATGCTCTAGATTGTGAGACACCTGACTATAATACGTAGCTGATTAGGCTCAGTGGTATGTCGATTTTATGGCTACACTTCCCTTAATCGGAGGCAGAGTGGATGAGTCCCAGTGCACACAAAGGATACAATACCCGTGTGACCGAGTACAATGTATGGGTGTCAAAGGTCAGGGGCCATTCTACGTTGCATGGTTGTCTTCATGATAGGACAGTTGTGGTTCTGGCTGTTGATACATATATGAGAGGAGATCCTCAAGGAGTTCCATTGCTCTCGATTTGTTATGCATCGAGGTGGCACGAAGATGTACAGTGATCTTCGTCTCCAGTATCATTGGAGCGGGATGAAGCGACATGTTGCAGATTTTATTCGAAGATGTCTCATGTGTCAACAGGTAAAGGCTAAGCACTAGAGGCCAACGGGGCTACTCCAGCCATTGGAGGTAGCCGAGTAGAAGTGGGAGCACATCACGATGGACTTTGTGACCTTCACTCTGGAGGAATTCTATCGGTTATATATTCGAGAGATTGTTTGACTACATGGAGTACCAGTGTCCATAGTATCGAACAGAGATCCCAAGTTTACCACAAACTTTTGGAAAAGTTTCCAGAAGGCCATGGGGACATAGTTGATGATGAGCATCGCTTTTCATCCACAGACAGATGGTTAGTCATAGAGGACCATACAAGTTTTAGAGGACAAGTTACGAGCATGTGTCCTAGATCATAAGGGTAGCTAGGAGGAGCACTTACCCTTAGTGGAATTCACCTACAATAACAATTATCAGGAGAGTATACAGATGGCACCCTATGAGGCTTTGTATGGGAGACCATGTCGATCCCCGATTTGTTGGACAGAGGTGGGAGAGAGTTCCATCACCGGGGTCGGGATGGATTAGAGACACCTCCGAGAAGGCGTGGTTTGACACTTTAAGCGTGTTCTTATGGTCTGTAGCCTAAGAGCTTATGCCGTACTGCACGACGCCGAATCCCAGAGCTCGGGAGGCGGAGATCACGCCTCGAACAAGGTGATGCCTAAGAGAGGAGTGGTCAGGCTCGGGCAAACAGGGAAACTAGAGCGCCCGAGGCATATCTGGCCCTTCGAGACACCGGGAGAGGGGCGGCACAAATACAGACCGGGTCGCATTACCACAGTTTGTCATGTGTTCATGAGGTGTTCCACGTCTCCATGCACCGGAAGTATACTCCAGATATAACTCATGTAGTAGAGTGGGGAGAGATTGTTGTTGATGCATGGGACCCTTCTATATGGTTTGATGCGTATCATGGATAGCCTGATCGCTCTCATGATGCTGTAATCGTGAGGTTAGTGAAGGTGTCAGAATAACTGTGCAGTAGAGGAGAAACATGGGAGCACAAGCACACAATACGGGCCACCTATCATTTCTTGTTTAAGGATAAAGGAACGTGGTTTAGTTGTTTGGTGATTAAATGGCTAGTTTATATGCATGTCGTTGTGTATTGTTGCGTATGCATGCAATTCAATGAGTATGTGTATGGAATTTTGGGACGAAGTTCTTTTAAGGGGGGAAGAATGTAAAACCTGAGAAAAATACAATTTTTCTGGAAAAAATAGGTAAAACGGTACTCGATTGAAAATCCGAATTTTCTAGATCCTGATGACAGAAACGGACTTTACCGTTGGAATCGTCTTGCGAAATCTAGTTACCCAGTCGAATTTTGTCGAATTCCGAGAGAGTAGGAATTTCACATTTTTTGAGGCATCGAGTGTAGCAAGTGACACATGACACATGGTTGAATGGCTCACATAAGCCATGTGTCAAATGGAGGGATAAGTCAAACAAATGAGAGAGAAAGTATAAGGGATGGCTGTGTCAAGCCCTTAGAGGAAGGAAATCCAATTATTTGGATAAGAGGATAAGCTGTGAGGAAGAAAATGAGAGGGAGACATGTGCCAAGATGAGGTCTCCCACTTGAACTTGTTGGACCAAAATCCGGTGGAGATAGGGAAATTATGAGGGAAAAAAATATAAAGAAAAGGAAAAAAAAAAGAGAAGATGAGTGAGAAGCTCAAACTTCTAGATTTACCAGATCGGATCACGGCCACGAGCAAGAGGAAAATTTCTTATACGAGATGAGAGCTCGCTGCGGTACGAACTGGATTTTTCTAAACTCCGAGAGGTGTGGGCTTTTCTTACTCTAGCTTAATTTTGTTTAAGAGCCATTCAAATGGATGAAGTGTTTGGGGTCAGAATGGCCGTGCAGTTCAATCTCGAAATGTTGGGACTGAATGCAAGAATTTTCAAGACTGTTTCGGACAGTCCGGGGCTGGATTTTTGGGACTGTTTCGGACAGTCCGGAACTGGATTTCTGATTGTTTCTGGGATACCCCGATCGAATTTGCAAACCGTTTTTGAGTAGTTCGAACTCGACTTTGTGACTATTATAAAGTACCCCGGATCGATTTTTGATTGTTATCATCCATGTGTGCGGTTTTTGTGTGTTATTGCTAAAAAAATGAATAACATGTTAGTTGTGGTAAATTCATGTTATGCTTGGTTGATGTATTAACATGAGATATATGGTGAATGAAAACTATTTGCCATGATTTGGAAATGATACACGTGACATAATATGACATATTTTCATTCCATATGCATAGTAACATCGCGTCGAGTCGGGTGTGGGTGCATGGTAATGGTTATTTCACCATTCTTGGTGAATGGGTGGTGAGCTCGAAAATGGGACAACGTCCAAAATTGAGACTCATGGTTGGGTATCATGAAAAAAAGAAAGAAATATAATAATAACTGCGGTGTATAAAGGGCAAGAGGGGTTAGATCCCCTCCTACCTAGGGTGAAAGACCCACCATTTATGTTAGACATGATCACAAGCGCGAAGGACCGTAAAATGTCGAAAGGCGCTCGACGATCCCGCTGTGAACTCGAAAAATACGTGGGCCCACAAATGCATAACACATGGGATTCGATGAACAATGAACATCGGAGGGTTTTCCAATGTGTCTTGAGTTTTAAAAACAAAAAAGATTTTGTTTGAAGAAAAGAGCCATTGCGAAACATCACGACGTGTTTTCACTGCATCACATGTGTGAGGAGCCTGGTTTAACTCAAGCCATGGACAAGATGAGTCCCATCCTATCATCGAGTGAATCATGCATACATTACAATGCAATTTCTATGTGTTTTTATAGCTCAACTTGCATGATTCACATTCATATTCACTGATATTGTGCTAATCCCCTATACTACAATGTTTCATAGAACATAACAATATCAGAATAAAAAAGGAAGTGAACAATAGAAGGAAGGGACCAAAGTAGAGAATGTGGCAAAGAAGTGTAGCAGATGGTTTCGGGTACGCAGCAGCGAGGAGATCCTCGCTATGGCGTAGCGCTTCACAGTAGCGAAGGGGGTTTACGTCGCAGCGAACCTGAAGGCAAGATTATGGTCGCCTCAGGTACACCGCAGCGAAGCCCCCTTCATCGCGGCATAGTGAGGTCTCCCATTCCAAAACGAGCTCGAAAATTCAATTTAATGCAAGCACATGGGGCCCAAGTTCGGTGATATAAAAAAAGGCGGCGATTTCGAGGTGTAAAAAGAAGAGATTGGAGACAGATCGAAGGGAAGTAGAGACTGGAGCAGAGAGATTGGTGAAGACAAAGTCCGGGAGATCGCGAGGACGACTTCTTTTTAGTTTCTTCCTTAATTGCAGGATGAAATCTTTCGCTTGTAAATGAAAATCACAATGAAATAACTCTTCTCTAGGGTTTTGTCAACTTAGCCACACCTTTTGCGGATTAATACTTTAATCGTGGTTTTATTTAATATCGATATGAATTCTATATTTGTTTTATCAATTTCATCACAGGCTATTATTTGGCCAATTATGGCATGCTAATGCTAAGAGTCTAATATCGAGAGAAGATTACTCGTAGGGACATGGGTAGAGTAACGCTTGGTCAATCAGGGAATAGAGATATCCCACATTCCAAGTGTAGCACAAGGGTCTTCACATTCATGCATCTCGGAGTTGAGAGGTCGAAGCAGAGATGCAATACACCCTACTAGCAAGATAGGCAGTTATATCTCGAGAGAGAATAACTCGTAGGCACGATCAACCCACTAACATAAATCATATGAATATTAAATAAGTGCATTATCTAGGTGAAATCCATTAGGTGCGGTAGGTGAAGGCAAAACCCTAGGTTTTCTCATCATTATCTTAAACCGAAACTTTAATATTAGGCTTTCTTTAATTTTAGCTTAATTTCTATAAGTATCAAGCATAGACTGGATCAAATATTGTCTAGGTCACTAAATCATTTCAGCACTTTCTCTTTCTTGAAATTGATACTCGAATTTGCCACTACACTGTGCAAACTCGACACGTATACTTGCACGCATGAGTCTGCATTATCAACTTTTACACGCTCACTAATAGCCTGCTATTTTTAAATAAGACGAGGAGAAGTTTAGTGTTGATATTGACAACCATGCCATAGATTTTACTTAGGATCAATTTATTTATTTATTTTTATTATTCTTCGTGTTAGGTATCAGGTTTATTTCATTCTGGTAGCAAGTGACTTGGTCTTGCTCTTCATACCTCTGATTTCAAGAAAGCATTTATGTGCATGCAGACAAGATCAGAGAATTATTTCCATTCGATCCTAAACCAGAACGGACATTACATCGATTACGCAGAAGCACACGCAACCCAATTTGAAATAATGCATAATCAAGAGGATGAAGGACAATTCCAAGAAAGGAATGAACCACAAGTGGATCAGAATGGACAAAATTATAAAGACCAGGCCACCAAATCTTTTGTATAGCATGATAATCCTCATATGCTACTTGAGGAGTTCGCCTTACCACTTACAGTTGTTCAGTCAGCTATACGAAGACCACCTATTCAAGCGAACAACTTCGAACTAAAAGGAGTAACTCTGCAAATGCTCCATAACATATAGTTTCATGGGCTGCCTAGTGAGAATCTAAATGCGCATATGACTAGTTTTATAGAAGTTTGTGACACAGTCAAGTACAATGGGCTAACGAGGAAGCTCTCCGATTGCTTATTTCCCACAAATACTTAGCGACTTAACATATTGGTCGACTAGCCAACCACCGATTCCATTACCTCATGGAATGACCTAGTGTAGAAATTTCAACCAAAATTTTTCCACTCCACAAAGATCGCGAATAATTTGTGGTAGTTAAATATTCAGACAATTCGAGGGGGAGAATTTGGCCGAGGCTTGGGAGAGATTTCATGAGTTATTGAAGAGATGTCCACACCATAGGTTGACTAGGTGGATGCAGGTGCACATGTTTTATAATGGTTTAAATGATTCATCTAGGACAATCGTTGATGCCTCAGCAGGAGGTGCCTTGATTAAAAAGACTACAGATCAAGCTTATGAGATATTGGAGGATACATCCACTAATTCTAATCAGTGGCCTCTAGATAGCTCAACACCTAGGAAGATTCTTAACTAGATCGCATACAAAAGTTCCTGGTAATTGCAAACCATGTCGCATAGTTAACTGCGCCCATAAAGCACGTAAGGCTCAAGTATAGTGAATGTGATTCAGAATAATCCTTGAGAGAGCTGCGAGTCTTGTGGAGGGCAACATAGTACTATAGATTGTCAGTCAGGACATATGACAGTAGAGCAAGCACTTTATGTGAATCATTAGAATCAACAACAGGATGCGATGGAGGTAATACATATCGAATGTATCGAATCGACCGAATCGAGGTAAACTTAATAATCGTAACAACTAGAACTATGGCCGGAGGAACAACCGTAATAAGATGTCACCACTCAAGCCAGCAAATCGCCATTTGAGAAGAAAGTGGATTCGAAGAAGGTCATCGATAGACTTCCCATAGCACATTTATGAATGAGACGAGACCACATTCCAAAATCGGGCTTAGCAAATACATAACTAATCCACGCAACAGAATCAAAGGGCCCAACTCGTAAAAACCCGATGCAACAAGCCAAATGGCCACATTGTCGACCGAGAGGCAGATGGATCATTACCTAGCAACTCGCAGGTGAACCCGAGACGAGAAGCAAGAATATGTTAAAGTTGTCACGTTGAGAAGTATAGGAATTAGTAAAGATCGTGATCGCCATCAGGCGGATAGAAGAGAGAAACCGATGAAGTACCGTGCTATCAAGATGATAAGATAGAAAGGGAACATCCCCAAGAGAAACAGTCTGCAGAAGAAGAAACTGAGGCTAAAGATCATCTGACCACAACTGAACCTACTGTCCCAATTCCATACCCTCAACGATTAAGGAAGAATAAATTGGATAAGCAATTCACTAAGTTTATATAAGTGTTCAAGAAACTGCATATCAACATTCCATTCACTGATGCATTAGAACAAATGCCCAGTTGCGTAAAATTCATGAAGGATATACTGTCAAAGAAGAGAAGATTGTCAGATTTCGAGATAGTGAACCTCACCGAGGAATGCTAGTGTCATCCTCAGAAATCAAGATGTTCAAAAGACCTGTGCATTTTACCATCCTCTCGTAATTACTCCAGAACTCCATCTTTGCGAGGGCTTTGTGTGACTCGGAGCTAGTATAAACCTCACGCCGCTATCCATATTCGACGATTGGGATTAGTAGTCACTAACTACAATACACTCCAGTTAGTAGAGACAAGTCACTGAAACACCCTAGGGGGGTGATAGAAGACGTCTTGGTAAAGGTAGACAAGTTTATCTTACAGGTAGATTTCATCATTCTGGACATGGAAGAAGATAAAGAAATACCCATAATATTGGGTATACCTTTCCTACCTACTAGCAGGGCAATGATTGATGTTCAACGGGGAGAGCTGAAATTGAGAGTACAGAATGACGAGGTCAAAATAAATGTCTTTGAGGTTGTGAGACAACCGACAGAGAGTGACACATGCTTCATGATAGAGACCGTGGAGGCCATAGTGTCTAGCCATAGTGGTCCTACTAACCCTTTGGAGACTAGCTTGGTACAGAGTGAATCGGAAAAATTGGGAGATGAGGTCAAAGAGTATGTGAGATGGATTAACTCCTTCCAGCCTAATAGAAGGAAATACTACGAACCCCTAAGGGAGATTTCTCAAACGTCAGTGCCATCATTTAAACAACCACCCAAGATAGAACAAAAGCCACTACCCAGTCATTTGAGATATGCTTATCTTGGGGAAGCCTCCACATTACCAGTGATTATTTCCATCTCTCTAACAGCAGCAGAAGAAAATAAGTTATTGAGAGTACTTAAGGATCACAAGGATGCGCTTGGTTGGTCTCTGGCTTATTTAAAGGGGATTCGCCCTTCTATGTGTATGCATCGGATCCTGCTAGAAGATGGTCATAAGCTTTCAGTGGAAGCACAATGGAGGTTGAATCCAACCATGAAGGAAGTACTCCACAAAGAAGTACTAAAGTGGCTAGATGTCGGGGTTATTTACCTTATTTCTGACAGTGCATGGGTGAGTCCAGTACAAGTTATGCCTAAAAATGGAGGAATAACAGTGATAAAGACAGGGAGTAATATATTTCTCCCTTCCAGAATAGTCACAGGTTGGAGAATTTGCATCGATTACCAGAAATTGAATAAGGCTACTAGGAAAGACCATTTTCCATTGCCATTTCTGGATCAGATGTTGGATTGGCTACCAGGGCATGAATACTACTGTTTCTTAAACGGGTATTCTGGATACAATCAGATTGCTATAGCTCCAGAGGATCAAGAGAAGATGACATTCACTTGCCCTGCGGTTACTTATTTAAGTGAATGCCTGGCTGCGGTAATGCACTGTGCACATTCCGACGTTGTATGATGGCCAAATTCTTAGACATGGTCGAAAGATAATTGAGGTGTTCATGGACGACTTTTCAATGTTGGGGAACTCCTTTGACAATTGTCTTGAAAACCTGAGGTTAGTGCTTGTTAGATTTAAAGAGACCAATCTTGTGCTGAATTGGGAAAAATACCACTTTATGGTACAGGAAGGCATAGTACTGGGCAATCGAATTTTGAAAAGAGGAATGTGAGGTCGATAAAGCTAAGATTGAGGCAATAGAGAAACTACCCCACTATATCGCGCAAAGGCATAAGGAGCTTTTTAGGACACGTAGGGTTCTATAGGCGGTTCATAAAGGATTTCTCTTGACGCAAAGCCCTTTGTCCGCTTTATCGGGTTAAGGGGGACACCATTTGGATTTTGATGAGGAGTGTGTTCAAGCTTCTAACTCGGGAAGATAAATCGGGTATCGCCCCATAATGGTAGCACCAGACCGGGACCTTCCGCTTCAGCCAATGTGGACACTAGTGGACGTAATCGGAGTGCAAAGGTTAGTAGAAAGAGACTGATATTCGAGGTGATTCACTTGCTAGCCGCATTTCTGGGAATGATGCCCAGCTTGAACTATGCCACCACTAGCCAGCTACTAGCTACTGCTTTCTGCCTTGATAAATTTAGCCCTACGGACGTGGCAAATACAAGGTAATAGTGCACACTGACCACTTAGCCATTAAGTACCTAATGGCTAAAAAGGATGCAAAGCCGAGACTAATACGGTGGGTGCTCCTACTGCAAGAATTTAACCTAGAAATCAAGGATAAGAAGGGAATAGAGAACCTAGTTATGTAATCATCCACACGACAAGTGGCCTGTAGACGCAGGTACGTGCTAATGATGATTTCCTATATGAGCAGCTTTTAGCAATTGGAGACACAAAGACCATTCCATGGTTTGCCGACTATGTGAATTACCTAGTGGCCAAGGTTATCCCACCCGATTTTAGCTACCAGTAGAAGAAAAGGTTCTTCGCACACTTAAAGCACCATTACTGGGAAGAGCCTATTTTGTACAAACATTGTGTGGATCAAGTGATAAGGCGATGTGTACCGAAAGATGAAATGTGTAGTATTCTAACTCACTGCCACACCTTATCATGTGGGGGACACTTTGGAGGCCAGAGGACAACAACATAGGCATTACAATCAGGTTTCTACTGGCCTAGTTTGTTTAAGGACTACTACGGGCCATCTACCGTGACAGTTGCAAAGAACAGTGGTATTTCCAGGTACGAACCACCCATGCGCACACTGTAGAGGCTGAGTTATTTGACTTATGGGGATGGACTTCATGGGTCCATTTCCTCTTCATTTAGTAATCTGAGATATTCTCCTTGCTACGGACTACGCCTCAAAATGGGCAGGCAATACCAACACGCACCTAATGATGCTAGTGTGGTAGCCAAGTTCTCAGGCAAACACATTTTCACACGTTCGACAGTCCACTTCCAGCATTGATCATAGATGGTGGTACTCACTTCTCGCAATGTCAGCCGATAAAATCCTGCAAAAATACGGTGTGCGCACGAACTTCACTCTTCTGTGTATCACCCACATGTGCAAATGGACAGCCGAGGTGTGTCCAATCGAGAGATAAAGTCCATTATGAAAAAAATAGTCAATAGTTCAAGGAAGGACTGGTCAAAGAAGATTGATGATGCACTTTGGGCATACAGGACAACATTCAAAACCCCATTGGGTATGTCGCCATTCCGACTAGTCTATGGGAAAGCCTGTCATTTGCCAGTGGAATTAGAACATAGAGCATACTAGGAAACTAGGCTTCTGAACATGGATAGTAAGGTAGCCGGAGAGAAGCGGATGCTTCAACTGAGTGAATTAGATGAATTCCAAAATTAGGCCTATGAGAACGCTAGGATTTGTAAGGAGACGAAAGCTTGGCATGACAAGCATATTGTAAGGAAAGAGTTTGAGTCAACAAGTCTTGTTGTTGAATTCAAGGTTGAAACTCTTCCTTGGAAAATTGAAGTCAAAATGGTCGGGTCCATTCATAGTGGTGCAAGTATTCCCCTATGGAAGTGTTGAGATAATGCACCCAGAGAAGGGACAGTTCAAAGTCAATGCCCAACGATTAAAACTGTATTTTGGAGGAGGATTTCATGCAAGAAGACAGAACACCATCCTAAGCTCACTTGGAGCAGGACAGTAAAGGTGCAAAAGGTCACCATCAGTTCAATTATTTGTTTTCCGCTTTGAATGTTGTACGTTGCATGAATGTCGAGCTAACGACGTTAAACATAGAACTTCTTGGGAGGCAACCCAAGTATTGTGAGATCACCCTTGCTGACCCAACAAGAGCTTTACTTGGGCTACTTTTCTGCTTTGTAATTTTGCTACTGGGTTTTAATGTGTTTGTGAGTTTTTCAGGGATACCAAAGGATGCAAGAACAACCACTAAGGGATTTGCATGCTAGAGGGTCACAAATTCATGTTTTTAAAAAAAAAAAAAAAAAAAACCATGTCCATCTACATTCTAAGACGCAAAGTTAGAAAGGTTTCTATACCGATGCGCATCGTGGACACACCCTCGTGGCCTAACTCAGAGTCCCGTAACGGCGTAGAATCACGCCGTCAAGAAAGCCCTTGCCCACTTCTGCACGCAACAACGAAGGTATCTACGCCACCGCATAGACACTCTTTACCGCCGCTGGTTATAATCTTCACGACGGGCGGCTTACAAGATTTTCACCTATAAATACCGTGTGGCCATCATTTTTTCTCAAACGTTTTTTGCTACCCCTTCTACTTCTCCTCTCATTTTTCTTACTATTTTTGCTTATCTGCTCCACAGATCACCCTCCATGGCACCTAGGAAGTCCACCCCAGCCAAACGGCATCAGGATCCACCTTGCAGGCAGCACCACCCCCTCCAAAAGACCCCCATCGGTTTGTTTCGTGGGAGGCCTAGCGGATTTATCGCGAGTCACTTTTCAACCACTCGTTCATCCCGGAACGCGGTTTCCTCACATTCAATGCGTTCTTCAACTTCACCATCCAGAACCGCGAATGGCAGACACTATGTGAGCCACCAATTCTCGGAGTGGCCATAGTAGTGCGGGAGTTCCACTCCAATCTTCCTTTAAGGCTCCAAGCACTACAGTCTTCGCTCGGGTGGGTTGAGTTTATGCCTGTGCCATCAATCGATCTACCGGCTGATGGATGACGATTTGCAGTATAGGGCGCTATTTGTCGACATTCCGGACCGTGAGCGCCCTCGACGCAGAGCTCACTCACCCGGGCCAGTGGCGTGTGGAGATGCCACCCATCGACTGGTGATTTCACCACCTTCCAGATGCACTCACTCAAGCCCGTGGCCAAGGTGTGGTATAACTTTTTATGCGTTAAGATCAAGCCTTCCCTGCATTTGAGTACAGTCACGAAGGACAGGGTGACCCTATTGTATGTCGTGACCAAGGGGTTCCAGTTCGACATCGGGTCCGTCATTGAGTGAGGGTTGATTGAGTCGACCCAAGGGAGATGCATGGGAGCCCTCATACACCCTTCCTGTAACACCCCGTCCCGAGAGAGTGTACAGTACATGATACTGTAGGGGTGTATAAGAGTACCAAGTGTCACATTGTAGTATTTTGGAGATGAAATTAGGAAATTATAAATTTTGGAACCCGGAATTTGGTACTTAAAACAAGGGTACAATTGTCATTTAGCAAAAAGGATATGTAAGACATAATTAGAGATGGGCCATAGTAGGAATTTCAAAAGTCGATTTGCAATATTTAAATGCCTTGAGGATAACTTTTTAATAAGGAAAGGGAGGTGAAAGTATAATTAATGCAGTTTAATAGTAAAATAATAATAATAAATTGCCGTAATTTTTCAGAAGCCTGAACTCTAGATTTTATATTTAAACGATCGTCTAAGTTCGCCTTGCGAAATCTAGTAACCTAGAAAGTTTCGCTAAATTCAGACAATCTAATATTTTACAAATTTCTGTGCTACTCAAGTTTAAAGTGAAACCTGAACGTGATTTTCGAAAATTCAAAATGACAAATAGTTAAAGAATATTCATTTAGGATAAATAAAATTGAAACCGACAAAATAATTTGTTTGGCTTAAACGATCAAGAAATGAATAAAAAGAGACATGTGGGTCCCACATAAAGAAAAAAAAAAAAAAAACATATAAGCTCAATGGATGGACGGACGACCGGCACAATGAGGGAGATACAGAGAGTTTTTTTTTAATTTCTCTTTTAGTTTATTTCTCAGATTTATGAAAATCTGACCGTCAGATTTCGTGATAAACACGAAAAGTGCTCTACGAGATGAGGGTTAGGTGTGGGTACCAAAAACACGGGATTTCATCGAGAATTCAGGTAAATATGCGAAAAACCCAAATTTTTAGTTTTTCTCAGATCTACGCCATTCTAGTGGTCCGCACTTTTCACCAAGAGGTGTGCTACTTCCACGCGATGAGAGCTACGCGTGACACCAAAATTCGGATTGCCAAACTCTAAGAGGTAGGGAAATTTTCCTACTTGTGTTATTTCGAGCCTAGACTATATAATGGTTTGAAGACTTTAGAGGCCATAATTCTAGTCCCAAAATTTTTAAACCTGAAGCTAGAATTTTTGTGTACTTTGATTTATGACACTGAGTCAATTTCTCGGACTGCTGCGCTAAGTTAAAATTTCAGATTTTGTCTGGGATAACCGACAGAATTTTCAGAATGTTTTCGGGTGTTTTTAGACTATATGAAAGTTCCTTAGTCTAGAATCTAGCCATATGCCTCGTGAATGGCATAATTGGGGCCCACATATTTTCTCGAAAAATTTGATCAGAGGCACCATGCAAGTTGCTGGTCAGGCTCAACGCGGTGTGACGAATACATCAGTGTGTAGCTAAAAGCAAAGTGTGAAAGTTGTGGAACTCGTGCTCAAGTTTAGCAAGCAAAGAGGTGAGTGTTCTAAACTCATTTTCCAAATACTAGTATATTATTGATATTATAAATCGTTAGACCGTATTTCTGCGGTTTTGGAGTTCAAACCATCTTTCGCAGCTAAGTAAGTAAATGAGCCAATAATTAAACCATTTTTCGTTACAAGCAAATGGTTTTAAATTGTAAACCATTTTTCAAAGGCGCAAGTGCAAGCAGTAATGTCAGGAAACAGCCTTCCCTACTTCTAGCAAGAAACCTATCGAGGTATTCGTGACGTTACCTGCACTGCTAGGATCTCATACACGATTTTTTTTGGGGCTTTGGCCCTGGCTTCAAACGTAGGGACATACATCAGTGCATTTAGTTGGAGACCAGTGGCACGCATGTGAGTATATAAGGTTATGAGCTTCTAACTAAATTACGATGGCGACCCAGTCACCCCAACATATTCACCGAAAGGTGGATGCGGACCTGAAAATCTTTTCCACCGGCACGGTCGCACAAAGCCCCGTGTTCAGCCAGTAAGTACGCAAGCAAAAATAGCCTGGCGCGGTTGATGCTTTATAAGAAGCAATATACGCTTTGAAAAAATCAACCATCGTCTCCTTTGGCCGCCCAAAGCTTCCTAGAGAGTTTTAAAGTTAAACGGTTGAGCCCGTGCCCCGTTTATTTTCAAAGAATGCGGTCGAGCCCAGGCTCCAGTTTTATGAAAGTTTTTGAAACTTAAAGTGTGGTTTGGGGAAAGGTTTTAAGAAACTTTTCAAACAGATAAAGAAAGCAAAGAAATTTGAGTAGTTTTATAAACTTCAAGCAAGCAAACAATAAGAGTTTTATAAGCTTAAAGAAAAGCAAAGGCAAAGTCGCAAAGGCAAGAAGAGGTATAAAAGTTTTAGAAACTTTAAAAGCAAGCAAGTACAAAGCAAGCAAGCAAAGAAAAGTTTTAGAAACTTGAAAAGCAAAGAAAAGCTTCTGGAAAATAATTGTAAAAGAGAGTTTTACATTTTTGAGATGTTTTCCGAAAAAGAAAAACCTTTTATAAAAGCATATACTCACCGAGCTCGCTTAGCTCATTATCTTCATTTTAAAACTATTTTCCAAAGTGTACGCATGATCACAGGAGAGCATACTGTGGTTTGTCCCGACATTGTACAAAGCTACGTTAGTAAGAATATTATGTAAGAAAATACTTTGAATATGTATAATGGAACATATGTATGTACATAGAGAAGTTTCGTGAGAATGTGTTGGTATGTCAAGGCCATATTTTGGATATAGTGTAAATCGATGTATACATGATTTGGAATTATGCTACGTAAGTACCGCCATACGGCTCGCCGCTAAGGTTTTACCAAATCCTAAGTTAGATAAATAAAAGAAAATTTTTTATACGAGGTTTAAGCAAGCAATACGGCTTCGCTTCACAGAGATTTCTAGTCGTTAGAGGTAACGACTGGGGATTTCTGTGGAGTGGCCGGCACACCCGCCGCAAGAGTAGCGTGGTCACTATCAAGACAACTATGCCGCTTGGCCAAGGTCCCAATGCTGGATTCTAAGAAGCAGGTGCAGCAGCGCCTACCTATTTCACTGCCCAAGGCGAAGTTCGGGAGCCCGGGCGATTCAGATGAGGACACCGATGAGGATGCTCCGGCTGCCACACCTAGTGCAGGCGACCTTGAGGAAGGCAACCTTGAGGTCCCCTCTAGTTCGACTCAATCCCTCGGCGACCAAATTCATGCGCTTATCACCCAGTTTGACTCCTATTGGGACGAGTCTCAAGAGCACTCCAAGCTCCCGAGTCAGACATGGACGCCATCGAGCCGAGATGGCCAATTATTCACGCCCGGGCCAGACCATCAGCGCAGCCTGCTCAGATCCTTCACACCCCGCCATCGCCACCACCACCGTAGTGATCCTAGGACGATCTCTTGCCTTTATTTCTTTGTCTTTTATCGTGCTGAGGTCACTATTAATTTTAAGTTTGGGGGTATATGTGTGGGTATATGGGTAGGCTCATAGTTATTTTTGTTTATTTTGGAGTTTATTTGTTTATTTTGGATTGTATTTTTTTTTATTTATTTATTTATCTTTTGCATATTTTAGGCTTTTTGACTATTTTAGTTTGTTTCAGTTGTTTTAGTGTGTTTTAGCATATTTAAAAGATCGAGCCTGTCCCGGTATGTACCAATGATGATAATATTTACACAACATTGAAGTGATATGGTAACGTCCTGCATTTAGTTTTAATTGTTCTTAGCTTAAAGTCGACTACGATTATAAATCAGGAGTCAGAGAAATCGTAGAGCTCGTGTTCCAATGAAATGGGGTGGGACCCTGTGCAGTTTGACAATTAGACTACTTTGCATAACGCCGGGAGAATAACTACATGTCTGCCCTTTAATTTCAAGAAATCAATTTCGAAGTAGTTATCATGAACACACACACGTGATCTCCAGCATGTTGCTCCACTCCACCACGCAAGAGTGCTCTACTTAATCGGGAAGAACACCTGCCAGGACACCTTAGAAAAAGAGGATCGCCTTTGAGCCCCAATTAAAAAAAAAAAAAAATTAATAATAATAAGTGGATCATCCAATCGGAATCCCGGGCATAGTCCGAGGGGCTTTTCAAAGCCTAATACCAGCTAATCAAGCCGAGAGCTGTATCACTACCGTCGCTACATGAGACAGAGATGGATGATCCCATAGTTCAAAGACCTCGAGGTTTGGGCCAGTTGCTAGTGAAGTTCTAGGGGAATTGAATGCCCTGCGTTCTTTAACCACTGGGTGGGGAATCACCAATGGATCCTCACACAGAACCTCATGCCCAAAACTTCAAATAGTACTCTTCCGCTTGTCTTAGAGTTAATCCCCTAGAGTAGCGTCAAGTGAATAAATTGCGTGCATTATCTTCTTCCGTTATGCTATTCCAAATAGGCTAGTTTGATTCAAGTTCAGTGGTAACATGTTCTAACTATACATCGGAGATCACTTCACTCTAACCGCACTCGTAATTCTCAGAAAATCTACGAGCACTAAAAATCTGGGTCACCCGGTCACAACCAAGACTAACTCCATCAGATTCTGAAAGCCGAACAACCAAGGTAGTCCTCGATCTTTCGAATTGGTTCTTATCGACCCCTTCTAATGGGTATCATGTGTACTAGACCCATATCACGTTGTTAGTTTCGTGCTTATCCTCGTTGCACTTAATTAGAGTTTGTCTTTACTGAGGACAAGCAAGAAGCTAAGTTTGGGGGTGTTGATTGGAGTGAATCATGCATACATTCCAATGCAATTTCTATGCATTTTTATAGCCTAATCAGTGATTCACATTCACATATTCACCGATAATGCGCATCCTCTATAATATAATGTTTCATAGAACATAGTGATATCGGAATAAAAAAGGAAGTGAACAATAGAAGGAAGGGACCAAAGCAAAGAATGCGGCAAAGAAGTGCGATATACCTGCACGCAGCTAGCAGGAGATCCTGCCGCGCGTAGCTACGCCAGCCGGGCGGGGGTCTACATTGCAAACAAACCCGGTTGGCAAGATTACGGTCGCCTGCACACCGCGAATAAGCCCCCTTCGCCGTAGCGTAACGAGGTCTCCCATTCCAAAACAGGAGCTCGAAAAATCTGATTTTCTGGACCATTGATGGGCCCGAGTTCCGAGATATAAAAAGGCGGCGATTTCGAGGCAAAATAAGAGATTGGAGACAGACTAAAGGGAAGTAGAGACGAATAGAGAGATTGCAAAGAGTGAGTCCCCTGAGATCGCGTAAGACGCACTTCTTTTTGTATTCTTCTCTAATTTGTGTGATGTTGGAAATCTTTCAATTTGTAATGAAAATCACTATGAACTAACTCTTCTATCTAGGGTTTTGTCAATCCTAGCCACACCTTTATGGATTAATACTTTAATCGTGTTTTATTTAATATCGATATGAATTTCTATTGTTGTTTTACTCCTGAATTTAATCACATGCTATTATTTGGCCAATTATGGCATGCTAATGCTAGGAGTCCGATATCAAGAGAAGATGACTGTGACATGGGTAGAGCAACGCTTGGTCAACTGTGGAATGTGAGATATCCCACATTCCAAGTGTAGCACAAAGGTTCACATTCATGCATCTCAAGTCGAGGGGTCGGCGAGAGATGCAATACACCCCACTATGAGATAGGCGCTATATCTCAAAAATAACTCAGAGGGCACAATTCAACCGCACATAAATCATATAGTTAAATAAGGGCACTATCTAAATGAAATCCATTAGTGGTAGTGAAGGCAAACCCTAGGTTTTCTCATCATTATCTTAAACCTAAACTTTAATGTTAGCTTTAATTCAGAAGACTTATTCATACTCTACAAGACCGGGATCCAAATACAGTCTAGGTCACTAAATTAGTACCTAGCACACTTCTGGAACGACACTTGATTCGCACTACACCGCGCGAACTCGACGCGATACTATACAAAAGACGTCTGCATTTTCACCAACTTTTACACGCTCACTAATAGCTCGTCATCATTCATGACATGAAATATTCCATGTAGGATTGCATTTTCTATATGGAATATGGTATGATATGTGTGTGTCATTGCATGTGCACTTAGGTGGGGAGTAACCATTGTAGGAGAATTCATCTACTAGGCATTGCTCACCCCGTCGTGGAAAAGCATTTTCAGGTACTGGAGGTACACCGGGGGATGAAACACATCCAAGACATTAGTTGTGAAGAAAATGCCATATTGGCTTTGTTTTGTATTTTTTAAATTTTGGGTGGAAAACCCGCTTATATGGAGTGCAAGAAGGCAAGAGCTAATTAAACTCATTTTGAATGATTAATGCATTTTGCAAAGTTTTCTAGGTTTCATGTTGCCTTTGTAATAAAAAGGCTATTTTATATCGAATTTAGGTTGTTTTGGAAAGAAAAGAAAAAGGGAATTGGAGGTGCAGAAGACCATAATGGGCCACTGCCCATTTTCGGGTCTTTGTCACAACAGAGAATTCTCTGTCGCGACAGAGAATTCTGGCCCTGTGTCGTGACAGTGGCCCTATCACGACAAGTTTTGGCCTGGAACGGGCTTTTTGTGTCGCGACAAGGAGTTCTTGGTCACGACAAAGCCTCCTGGCTCTATGTCACGATATGGTTTTTCCTTGTCATGATAGGTTTGGTTGTGTCTGGGATTTCTTGTCGTGATAGAGCATTCTGTGCCGTGACAGAGTTTTCCCATGGGTGGGATTCCCATGTTGCAACATAACACTTTATGTCGCTATAGTATGACAGGGTGTCGTGTCGCAACCATGCCGTGGGCGTAGGAACGCTGGGCTCGCGCGACAAGCAGCAAGATGGGCCAGCGCCTAGCGTCGACCGCATGACGGTAAAAGGCATTTACAAAGCAAATGTGGATTCGTCACAAGGCACTTCTTCAAGGCGGCGCACTTGTCTAATAGCCAAAAAAAAAAAAATGACCCTTGGGATTGGGGCGTCACATTAACATCAAAACAAATTGTCCATGAGCATGTGGTACAACGTTCAACGTTTAAATAGGTAATGGTATTGGGAAGGGAGGGAGCTCAAATTCGAGTTATAGTGAGAACAGTTTACTAGATTGTAACTAAATTGTTTAGTTGTAAAGAAAAAAAAATCGATACAAATTAAGAAAAAAAGATGGCTTTTTGAGAACATCTTTATGTTATTTTCTAATGAATGTTTAATAAAACAATTAAATAAATATGTGAATGTTTTAAAATAAAATTTTATACACAAATTATTTCGAGGACATGTTCCAAATTAATAAAAATATTTTGAGTTATGTAATAGACTTTGATAGTGCTTGGTTGAGTGTATTAGTGGAGCTGATAGGTGATTCATCTCCAATGAACATTTATAGGCTACTTGGTAAATATCCTTAGAGCTATTGATAATTGATCAGGGCTAAATAAGCCCTAATGTAAAAAAGATACATATGGTAGCTTTTTTTATTCGCCTTATCAAAATAATACCTTCTTTTCTTTTAGTCATCTTGTATTTTTATTAATTTTATAGCTTATAAATTACATGAAGTAATATGAATTTTTTATGGTTATAAATTTATTTCATAATATATTCAGAAATATATGAAATTGAAAATTCTATAATTTGTAAATATTGATTTTTATTTTATGAAATAATATTATTTATGGTTAAATTTGTATAATTTTATGTAAAATTCAGGAAAAATTCAATTTTTCTGAAAAATGGAAAAAATAATAATAATAATTGCTAGAACGGTTCAGGGAAGCCTGGAAAATTTTCTAAATCTCGGATGACAAAACGGATTTTGTCGTTGGATTCGTCTCACGAAATCTAGTGACCTAGAAAAGTTTCGTCGAATTCTAAGACAGTCGGAATTTTTATGATTTTTCTGGGTGGCGAGTCGCCAGTGATTCCAGGGACGAGATTCTCACAAGAATGTTGGGACTTAGGAAATAATTGGGTAAGGTTCAATTAAAATAAATTTAACTTGAACCCGGGACTTGAGTGGACACGTGGCGCGACGTAGGCCACTTAACAAACTTAAGTTAAAAAGAAAGACAAAAAGAATGAGAGATGAGGAAAACGGAAGAGAGAAAGGAGAGAAGAGAGAGAGAGAGGAGAGAGAGACTCTACCTTCTCTCTACGATCTACGGAGATCAAGTGATCGTCTTCCGACAAGCCGAGAACTAAATTCGGAGTACGCCGTGATGACTACACAGGGATATCGGAAACTCGAATTCTCGCCAAGGTTTTCGTGGGAGGCATGAAGCCGAAAGCCGTTCTGTAGCGTTCAAGGAACTCAGCTGAGTTCACACTTAAAGAGTGTGAGGGAAACTCTGGCTGAGATTTATTTTCCACCAGGGCCGTCGTTCGCTGAGCCCTAGGGTCGCTTCAGCGGGTTTTCCGACGCAAAAATGTGTTTTTCTGGGAATCTTCAAGAAACCAGTTGACCAGAAGGTCATCCGGTTGGATACAATAGCATCTAACCTAGAAAATCGAGGAATCGGTTGACCGGTTGGTCATTTGGTCATCCGATTGGATGTAGTAGCTGCCAGCTACTATACCAAGGGGAGGCAGTCGACCGGTTGGTCGTTCGTGTAAAACCCAAGAAAAATTCAATTTTTCGGAAAAAAGGTAAAATGGTAATTTCAATTGAAGACCTGGAATTTTTCTAGACCTCGGATGACGAAACGGATTTCACCGTTGGAATTGTCTCGTGAAATCTAATTACCCAGTCGAATTTTGTTGGATTCCGAGATGGTCAAAATTTCATTTTTTTCAACGACAGCAGTAGAAGCAAATGACATTAAGACTACGATTGGCTCATTTAGAGCTACGTGGTCGTGCGAGAGAAAGTCAAACAGTTGTAAAGCCCGGGCGGATGGCCATATGTCAAGCTCTAGAGGAAGCGAAATCCAAGTTTCGATAAGAGGATAAGGTGAGAGAAAAGGGAACCAATGGGGAAATGACATGTGGCAGGGAGGAGACTTCCCACTTGACTTATTGGACCAAATCCGATGGAGAGAGGGAAAATTGGAGGGAAAAAGAAAGAGAAAGAAGAAAGGAGAAGAAGAGAGGAATGAGAAGCTCTAACTTCTCTCTAGAATTCAAGGTGATTTGGCCGTCGGTTCTCGTCGGAGCAAAAGGCAAAGTTGGTCCACGCAATGAGAGCTATGCGTGGGTACCAAAATCATTGGGTTTCGCCAAATGGCATGAGGTTTGGGGCCGTGAATGGCAGTGGGGTTCAGTCCTAAAATTTTGGGATTGAATGTAGGAATTTTCGGGACTATTTTCGAACGCCCAGTATTAAATTGGGACTGCTGATTGGGCCCGAGTGTGGACCCTACCTGATCCACCGGCCAACGCGACTTGCTATTAATAGAAAAAAGTGAGTTGATGAAGCTTTGTACCTGGTCTCAAAGGAGCAATGGTTTGCTGGGAGTCGCCACTTACTTTTTATTTTTATTTATTACGGGGAAAGTCAAGTAAGACCTCATTGACTCCAGTTAGGAAAAAAAGGGTCCACGAAAACTAGATTTTTGGGTCCGGGGATCAGGTTACTTATTAGGAAGGTACCTCATGCGAGGTAGAACCCCTATAAGCCTAGAACTCGGTCTCTACTAATGAATTGGGTACATGGGATCATATGGGTCAAAGATCAATCGATCTTCAGCCGCATGCATGACCTCGAATCACACAAACCTACTCAAGATTCAACATGCATAAATACCGATCAAACAAAACAATGGCGCGCACTGCGGTCCTAGCTAAGCGCTGCATAAGAGGTCAGTCAACAAGCTCAAATGCACCACAAACATCAAATTCCAAACACAATGTACGCATATAAATGTAAATACCAAAGCCCAAGCACGTACATGTGGTCCCTAGCCATGCACTGCAAATATGGTTAGTTAATAAGTACTAGCACACAACATCCATCCATGATCAAGTAACCAAAGTTCGTGTTCAAAATGGAAGTGAATGGAAAATGAGGGGATTTAGATGTTTGTTTCTTTCCACACTCTCTAAATGATAGTTCACTAACCACAATCACCAATTCACAATCAAACTCCACTTTTAACCCCAAGTGCGTCCTAACTCCGCAGTGGGTCCTCTAATTCAAGCGACCTGCAATCCTTACTCCCAAATATGGCCCACAAATGCATTAGTGCAAATGGGCTCGAGCCTCAAGGGATTCAAGCTTGAAAAGTGCTAAAATAAAAATCATCCTTGTGGCTGGGGCTTGCTCGCATCACGAAAGTCTACACAAACTCTAACCTTTCCATCCTCGGGGAACGTGGACGACATTAGCCGCACCACCAGATACTCACCACTCCGATACAAGAAGCCAACACTGTTGTTTCTGAATTTCTTCCTCCTTAACCGCAAAACTCCAATGGTGGGTGTACTCCTCACTGCTGAACTGCCTCAGCATGTGGTAGAACGTGGGTAGGTATGCTTCACCATATGTATAGCCCAAGGCCCTATGTCCTATATGACCATGCAACATATATCTAAGTATGACTGGTGAGGTCACCAATCTACTTCTCTCATTAAGAGATATGAAAGCCAATCCTAATCTCTCCCTGGGGCCGATCTGGTGTCCCAAAATTCCATCAACTCGTGAAGTTACCAAGAATGGGTGTAACTTTCTTATCCTCTACATCAGAATCACACTCTGACTAGTCATTTAGTGGGTCATCTGTGTCTCCAACATCATATATTGTGTTGTGGGTGCCGGTGGTCTAATCAAAGGAAAATGCTGTGACACAAGCAAATACTTGAAAATACTCATGTCATTATTACCATCAGAAATCTCATCAAAGCGAGTGACAAACCTGCATATAAATACAGAAGAGGGTCCATGTAGTCGACGTACTTTCCTCAATAAACAAAGATATGGATGAATATTAGTTGCAACAAGTCCATCATCATCATTTATCTCTAGCATAGAAACCCAAACATATAAAAATGTATGTATTCAGTGGGCTCCATCTAGAATGCGGCTAGTGCCGATCATGTCCATCACATCAGAGCAGGCATCATAAAGTGTCACATCCTCAAAATCAATAGCATAAACCCAAATTACGGCTCGTGCTTTGAATCGGGGCCTCCTGGTATTGCATAGAGGATACAAATTTATGCCGATCATGTCCATCTCTGCTTTGTAAGTATCGTGAAAGAGTCACCCTTACTCCAGATCCCCTAAACCCATAGATAGGTCATAGTCAAGGACCTCCTCGGGAAAACACATAAAAAACACACTAGCTCGGCCCGGTGATGGGGGTGCAACTATCATGGCACCAGGTGCCTCAGTAGTCTCATAACTGAAACACATCTATCTCAAGGCCTACTGGATGCCTGGTCCCATTTGTCTCTAAAGCATAATCAATACCCCCTATGTGAGGTGCATGCTCTGATCCTTTAATAAAGTAGTCAACCAATTGAAAGGTATACAGGCGGAGGGGATAATCGAATGGAACCCTAGACAGGAGAGCCCTCACCCTATCTCGACATAGCCGCACCATGTGACGTGCATCGTCCTCTATAGGAGTGTAACGTAACCATAGGGTATGTCATGATCAACTGTAAAAGTAAACTCGTGCGGCCCTTGCTAGTGGCTACCTAACCCCAAGCCAGGCATATAGACATGCCTCTCATCATACTAAGTACCAAAGTGCTATAGTACTGATCGAAAGACATAGGCACTGAGTATCTACTGTCATCCTCTAAACTGACAATCTAAACCTTATCGAAAGTAAACTCGATCAAATGTAGGTCATCCTTACTGTGGCTGATATGTAACATAGGCTCAGGAGAAGTAACAACATCTTTCTCAGACTGTATCGCTATAATGCACCCCTCGTGTATGAACTTTAACTTCTTAAGAAGGGAAGATGGTATAGCACCCGCCTCATGAATCCAAAGGCGGCTGCTAGTTGTGTTAAAGGATGGTCAATCCTCAAACTCGAAATAGTATGGAGTATCCGACCGCCCAATCGGGCGACATGTGTACTGAGTGTGCCCATAACTATCCTATGAGTCCCATCATAAGCTCTGACAGTCTCTGAAGAAGGCCCAAAATCAGTCGGTGAAAATGCAAGTGCAATGACAGTAACTAACGGACACACGTTTAGGGTAGAGCCGTTGTCCAATAGGACAAACGACACCGAACGGCCTGAACAAGCAATATCAATGAATAAGGTTCGAACATGATCTGACCCTCGCGTAAATCATCAAAAACACACGTATGTAGCTCGCCGATTGTCGTAGTGAATAAGCCCTCGTGGGAAGTGGTAGTGTCAACTCTGATCTGACTAAGTGCTCTGATCAATGCATCTCTATGAGTAATGGATGAGGCCAATAGGCTCAAGATGGATATACTAGCCTGTGTATTGTGCAGCTGGCGTAGAATCTCATTATCCTCTATTTGAACATCCTCTCTAGCTAATGTGCCAGCAAATGGCCTGTCAATGGGTGGAGGCTGAGCTACCCTCCCACTTCATGCAACAATTTGAACATCTTAGTGAACAGGCCTATACTCCTCCGAGAACATAATGAAGGGTGTCATGGGCGGAACATGCTGCAAGTATGTGGGTGAAATTGAAGTCTGTCTGGGAACCTCATCTGGGATAAGTCTGAAAGGCCTAGGGATCTACTGGCAAGAGGTATATCCACTAAAATCTGAGTCTATGCATAAACTGATCGGTTGTGGAGCCTATGCATCCCATTCCATCATGAATATATCGTCTCCTAAAAACTCAATCAACAAAATAATTAATGGCATATACCGCCGAGGCGGTGCTCTATATCACATGGTACCGTACGCTTTTCAAGGTACTTCAGTAATACCGCTTTCGAGCTCGAGAATAGAATAAGGACTTTATAGTTCACTAGGTGAATAAGCCTCGTTAGGTGAGGCTACTAAGTTAGCAAACTTTTTGTCAGGCGGATGACCTTTACTCGAGAAATGCACAAAGGTACGCATTTAGACATCGGCGACATATAAAGGCCGTTGTCAATAAGATAGATCGAGATCCCCAAAGCGGGCGTTTCTGCTGAGTCATGTTGTAGACACGATTAATAATACAATAACTTTTCATCCTGGGATGTGATACAATAGAGAGGATACAGCATTACGCTACGGCATGTGTCTGATCCAAGGGTAGATGGGAAGAGCATTTACCCTTGGTGGAATTCTCCTACAACAATTTTTATCAAGCGAGTATACAGATGGCACCCTATGAGGCATTATATGGGAGGCCATGTCAATCTCCACAGAGCTGGATGTAGGAGAGAACTCACCATGTGTTCCTGAAAGTAGTTGAGACACCTTTCGAGAACGATTTGATATAGCGCCTTCCTCATGGCTTAGAGTCGATAAAAAGAGCTAATACCGATGATGGCGCACCTCCGCAGTTCGGTAGGTGATCATGTTTTCAAGGTGATGCCTAAGAGAGGAGGGTCAAGTTCTGAAGAGAGGAAAGCTATCTTCTCGAGGCATATTAAACTTTCATGTACTAAGACAGAGTAGACGTTGCATACCAGTTAGCTTTACCGCCAATTTTATCGAAAGTGTTCATGTGGTATTCCATGTCTTCATGCTCTGGATGTACTCCCTAGATCCGACTCATGTGGTGGATTGGGGAGAGCTTGTTGTTGATGCAAATGGAACCTTCGAGGAGGGACCTGTGCATATCATGGATAGCTGGGATTAGGTTTTGTGAAGAAAGACCATGAGGCTAATGAAGGTGTTATGGTAACACTATCAAATAGATGAGGCAACTTGGGAACATGAAGACACTATGCGTGTCGACTATTCCTTCTTGTTCAAGGAAGAAGGTATGTTTTAGTCATTGATATTAAATTATTTTTGCATATGCATGAGATTGTGTGTGCTATGTGTGGGAATTTCGGGACGAAATTTTTATGGGAGAATAAACCCGAGAAAATCAAATTTTTCCGAAAATGGGAAAATGCGAATTATCATAATAAGATAGGTTGAAACCTGAAAATTTTCTAGATCTTGGAAGATAAAATGGACTTCGTCGTTGGATTTTTCTCGCGAAATCTAGTTACCCAGACGAATTTCTTCGAATTCCAAGATAGTTGGATTTTCACATTTTTTGAGGCGATGGGTGTCCAATGGCTCCTAAGGACAAGATTGTTTACGAAAATCTCGTAAGTTGGGAAATGACTCTAGTTAAGTTCATGCGATATGATTTGAATTAACGAGGATGTATAAATAAATGCTTCGACCAAAATCTAGACGGTAAACAAAGGTGGACATTATTATGACTATGGTTATGGCATCTTAAACTTAAGTTAGAACGAAAGAGGAATTTGCGAAAAAATAGCCCATTTTCCTAGTTTGACCGAGAGAGTGAGAGAAGAGAGGAGGAGAGCCAAGAGCTTCCTTCTAAAATCTACAGAGTTCCGTCAGTCGGTTTTCGTCGGGCTAAGAACAATAGTTCATCGCATTGATGAGGGGTACACGTGGGTACCTAGAAAGAAGGATTTCATCGAAGATCAAAGAAGGGAGATTTCGGGAAATTGAAGTTATCGGGTTTAGGAGGTTTCCTACCCTTGTATCTACGCTCTAAGAGGTAAGGGATTCTTCCTACCTTGGCTTACTTTCCATCTTACACGGAAAATAGGTTTTTCTCGTTAAGGGCCTATTTCGCGAAGAAAAAAGTTATGGTTTTGTGGCTCTACTGAGTTTTCTCTTTGCCTAGGCGAACTGCTTGCCTAGGCGAAGGTGTAACCTTCCTACAAGATTGGTTCTTCTGCTAATGGTGCGGGAGGTTCCCGCTGTGGGCTAAGGGTTCGCAGGTAAAGGTAGCTGCTCACCAGCAGCCCGAGAACAGAATCGAGAACTTTTCGTCCCGCCTAGGCGGCGTAGGGTTTCTCCCAGAACCCGGACCCGGCTATCAGGCCTGCTTCGGGGGTCGATTTCAAGGCCGATTATGATTGTTTACGGCTTGCTTTGGAGGGCCATTGTATGACTTGTTTGAGAGTGTCATTGCTTGACTAAGAGTCACATGTTTGGATGTCAATGTGTGTGTTCTAATATATTGACATGTGATGAGTTTATATGTGCAAATGTCCATGACATGGCTTGAGTATGTGTCATTGCAATCATGGAATGACATGTGTATGTGGATGTTGATATATGCTTGTATGATATATTAACATGAATGAAATGATGTATGGAAGTCATATGTAGGTGAGGTGATTGTCCATGACACCCCGTAAGTGGTGTGAATTGTGTTGTCCATGTAGCATTCATTATACATGTGGCATGATATAACATCTTAATGATATAGTTGTATTGCATATGCACAGAAACATCACATTAAATGGGTGCGAGTGCATGGTTTATGAATCGATATCAAGGCTTGCGTTGATCGGGGCGGGCTCTACAGCGGATAGCGCCCAACGTAGTCGCATCGTATTGAATAAAGTGCAAAGAAAATATGTGTCGGGTGGCTATAAAGTCGTCTCTATTTCGTCAACCCATTGATCCCCTCCTCCCATGAATATCAAAGGATGGTGTGATTTAAACCTCTGAAGGTTACTCGACCCTCCCTAATCCCCAACTGCACTAGGTTGAGCAAAGGTGGCGACTGCAGCACCCATAGCCTCTATAAAGGCCTGCTGGTCAACACAGTGATGGTTATTATTGCCCACGGCTTAATTTACGTCCCTCTCGACTTCTTCCATCTACACATGCTCAAATAGAAATTGATTTGTTTTTCAAACACTAATAAATACGTCCCGAACTATTATCATGTACCATTTATATTCCAAACCCCTAAGGTTGTGTTCTCTAACCCTAGTGTTCATCCTTTACTATATACATCATGTCAGTGCATATATTTCACACAATTTGTAACACACAATGGAGCATGTTAGAACACAAAACATATAACGCACACCATGCAATGATCTAACCCATGCCCAACAGTCCAAGGTATTCATATACCTAAATTATGTTATCGAGTTGTGCTTGTTTCAGGAATTACTTATGGATACCCACATTCAAGATCCCTAGGTAATCGATTACCTAACCTCTGATACCAAGCTGTGACACCCCAAAACCTCGAGGGTCCCGTTGACAACCCGTCAACGCTGGGCGTGAATAACGCGATACCGGGCGACGTCTCTAAGACACACCGCGGTAGTCCCATTACTGATCCATTCATTTAGAAATGGCAGGTCTATCCAAAACCGCTCACAAGAGGTCAATTACATGTAAACCCGAAAAATTTTAATTTTTCTGAAAAAATGGCAAAATGCGAAATTACGTAAATGGTTCAGTGGTACCGAAATTTTTCTACATCCCTGATGATGAAACGGACTTCACTGGCGATTCGCCTCATGAAATCTGGGCTACTCCGAAAAGTTTTCGTCGACCCGGTGAGACGCTAGGGATTTTTTCATGATTTTCGGTACGTATGTCTAGCGACTCGGGACGATATTTTTATGAGAAATCTGGGAGTTAGGAAATAACTCAAGTAAATTTCATTTAAAATAAATTGAAATTGAACCGGGAAGAAATAAATTATTTCTCGAGCGTAAAATGCACTAATGATTAATGGACACATGGCGCGGGAGCAAATATGTCTTCAAACTTAAGAATTAAGCGTAATAAAATAATAATAATAATAATAAATAACCGCTAGCGTAAATGAAGGGATTTTCTACTCGGGAAAAAGAAACCCGCGGGGATGGGGGAAGAAAACCCGTAGAGGAGAGAGTAGGGAGAGAAAAGAGAAATGAAAATCTAAAACTCTCTTCTCGATCCACTGAGTCCCTGGCCCGAATTGGCCGCCAAGAACGAAAGTTCATCTACTTGACGAGGGCTACGTGTGGGTACCAAAAACACGGTATTTTGCCTAGGATTCAAGCGAGGAGTTTGGGAAATCAAAGGTTTCGGGTTTAGGAAGTGTCCATAGGACTTCCTAGATTTTCTTCTACTCTCCAAGAGGTAGGGATTCTTCCTACTTTGGTTTATATTATTTTCCATTTGTGGCTATTCGTTTGAAGTTTTAATGCCCTAAGGGGCCGTTTGGCAAAATAATGGGTTATGTGAATACGTCTCCGTTTTTTGACCCTATATGATGTCCAGTTTTTGGGCTGATTTTTGGTTAGAAAAAGGGATACCTGACTAGTATCCCATGAAATTGTAGCCCTATCTCGAGAACTTGATGTTAGGTTTTTTAATGACCCAAATCGGACCTATATAACCTCAACTTATGTGTCCATTTTCCGAGATTGCCACAGGCTGACCTGTTTTGGCCGAACCTACTATCCAATGCTTTTGAATAATGCTATTTATCGGATACTGTCCAATGGTTTGAATAAAGTGATTTATCGGAGACTGTCCAATGCTTTTGATTAAAGCGGTTTATCGAAGACTCCAGTTCAATGTTAATAAAAAGTTTTTATCGTAGATCGCCCAATGGTTTTCAATAAAGTCGGCGCATCTGAGATCATTCAATAGCTTGAATAAAGTGGTTTATCGGCGATGTCCATGGAGTTTTTAAACAAAAAAGCTTTTGTTTTGATAAAGGGCTGCCAGAAACACCAATGACAAGTTCTTCCACTTAGCATAAGCATGTGTGAGGGAGTCAGGTGAGGACTCGTGTTAAAGGCATGGTGAGTGACACTTCATTCCTGTCATGTAGGCATTCTAGAGTAGAAACTGCATTTTACTTGGAATGTTTGATTTTGTGAACATGGCATTGCATGCGCACTTAGGGCGAGGAAAATTTTGGTGTGAGTTTACTCCTACTAGGCATTGCTCACCTCGTCGTGAGACCCCTTTCAGGTATAGGGAGTATGCAGGTGGACAACGCTCACTCGAGGCTGTAGTTATGAAGAAAGCATGGTTGTGGCTTGTAATTAATTATGTGTAAAGAAGCTTGGAACAAATTAATTCTTGCTTGTATTTTGTGTAAAAAGAATTGTAAAAATACTTTGGAACAACCTTGTTCTAATTTGTAATATTTGTAAGAGTGTTGTAATAAACTCTTATGAACTATTGTGATATAGTTGTATATTGGGGATATGGACAGATGGACCCCCGTGTGGTCATTACTACTCGTTGAGGCCTGACGGGGTCATGGTTATACCGTTATACTGTGTTGTATATTAGTAGAGCTACCTCAACAAAGAGACTCGCCCGATTTTTAGAAAAATATGGATCCCGATAAATGGGACATAACAGCGTGGTATCGAGTTACCCGAAATCCATAGGAATTTTCAGGGGTTGACGGTTGTCAATGGGACCCCGATTGGGGCGTTTTATAGCTTGCACGTATTTAGGTAAACGATTACTTAGGGAGCTCGTGGGTATCCGCGTGCCCTTATGCTAGTTCGCTCCGCCTGATATCGGGAGCTCAGGCCCATATATAATAAGATTATATAGGATGTGACTAAGGCGTAGCTAATTCTTTAAATACCGCTTGTCTCAAGAATTCAAACAAATAATGCTAGATGATCATATGCAGACGCCTTCAATCCCGAAAGAAGTCATAGACTCCCGTTTATGTCAACTCGGGCCTTTGAGTCATGGGTTAAAGCCCGCGAAATGGGCCCACACTTCAGGTCTCTCGAGGCCCATTGATGTATGTACCGGGAATGTGAACTATGGACATGGAATCCAACCCTTCTATGAAGCCGACGCTGGTTCCCTTAAGTGTTGGTTCTGGAACTGAACAGTTTGAGCGCTCTAATTTATAACAGGTTTATAAATTAACTGTTCACTAGTGGATTAATGGAACTTAAGGATCAAGATATAATTAGAGGGGCAAAACGGTAATTTCACCCGACTCTAGTTATGAACCACTTCTTGGAGGATAGAACTGCATGTAATGATTAAATCAATGGACACTCTAAATTTCCGAGTAAAATCGATACTGTAAGGACAAGAGTCCACTCTGCTTTAAAGGAATAACTCTGAAATTAATAAATTAAAATAATTGATTAAAGAGCTAATTAATTATTGAATTTATTGAGCTGGAACACAAAAGTCCACGGGTCCCAATTCCACCTCCTATATTACTACAATGAACGATTCATGATTTGGAATAAATTGCACTCGTAGTAATTTAAAATGACGAGATTATTTTAAAATTACAAATAACAATTAGTTGTTATTTAAATTCGAATTCTAATTCGCTTTTGCTCATTGAATATGAAATAATTCGTAAAGGGTAATAATATTTGAATTGTTATATAATTAAATTGCTTCTTATTCGATAAGGATTTGAATTAAATTTTAAATATTATTAATTCATTTCCTTTATTCGATAAGGATTTGAATTTAAGAATATTAAATATTATTAATTCGTTTTTATCGATAAGGATTGAATTTAAGAATATTAAATATAATTAATTTGTTTCTTATCTCGATAAGGATTTGAAACGCCTATAAAAACCCGGAAAGGCAGGTATATTTCCGTGGTGGTCGCCTTTTTGAGAGAAGAGAAAACTAAAAGAAAAAGGAAAAAAAGAAGGTTTTTTTCCAAACCCTAGTTTCAGGAGAGTCTCTTCCCTTAGAGATCCCTTGCCCCATGTGTTGAGTACACAAGGTAGATCTGTGCGTAAAACCTAGAGTGTATCAGTTCCAGATCTGGACCGTTGCGCCCACACCTGGCCAAGGAGGGCGGAATTGAAGACCCGGTGGCGGAGTTGTTTTAACCCTACTGCCAACAAATCTCCTATATCAGCAATGTGTATAGATCTAATCTTCACCTTTTGATATTAATATGTGTTGCGATGGGTTCCTCATAAAAATAAGATTTTCTGGAAAAAATTTAAAACCTAATTCCGCAGCGTTTTGATTTTATTTCCATCAATTGGTATCAGAGCGGTCCATGTAAATGCATATTAATATTTTTTTTTATTGTGTTTAAGAAAATTGTTTTCTTGATTCATGCATGAGTGGGCATTCTTGCATATTTTAATGTGATTATTTGTGTTTGTGTATGGATGGATGAGGGTCGTTAATTATATGGTGTTTTTGGGTTAGGCTTTATTTTCCCCGATCTGTGTAAGCCTATTAATGGCATAGATTTTTTGTGTAATTTTTTTTTGTAATATTGGTGGGACCGAAATACATTAACGTGTCACGCCCGATTCCCCTGGCCCGACCTGACAGCGGATCCGAACTGAGTTCGTGCGAGACCATATACCGACTCTTTACCTGATTTTTTTCTTTCTTTTTTAAAAGTCGAATCGGTACCTATGGGTATGGCCTTGGCCATCATATAAATGCACTAAAATATCATTTACTATCAAAAGAACTATCACCGGAGCGGTGTCCATCAAAATCTATACACATTTACCGAGTCCCATTTACAAATACAAAACTATACTTCTTTACATTTACAACTCGTATAACTAACCTACATGTAGTGAACCCTTACAAGTGTGTTGGCCCAGCTGTATGCGGATGTCTTCAGACGTCTTCTCCTGTACCTACACGGATTAAGAACCCGTGCTAAGCTTTACGCTTAGTGGGAAACATTTATTATAACTTATACAGATACACATGCATTTATACTGAATCATACTAAACATATAACAGAAACAGATATCCAAATTTCATGAATTCATATAACACATTTACATGTATAATTATCCTTGTAATAAACTTATTCTTTTTCAGATATCTCGTATACGATACTGAACTTATACTTATAACAAACTTATACTTGTATAGATCTTAAACTGATGACAGACTTATTCTTATTCCAATCTCCCGTAGGACACATACTTATGTTGTATCGACGAATACTTATCTGAAGGTCTCCCCAAATGACATGTATATCTCGAACTTATAATTGATATTTCTGTTCTAATTATAATTATTCGGTGATCTCCCAAAGGACATATACTTGAACTTCCGTCAGACCGAGTACTTATTCCGTGAGGATGTTATATTTATACTTATTCAGATTCCTTATAAACGGTACCGAACTTATACATATACTTAGACGGAGGTACTTATCACGTACTCATACTTCTATCTATCTTATACTGGTTCAGATCTCCCGTAGGAGTCACATAGCTTATGCTTATATAGAGATACTTATGCACGTACTGGTATTTATATCTATCTCAGATCTCCTGTAGGAGTCTACGTACGGAACTTATGCTTATACCATGGTACCCTTAGGTACTACAAAGCTCATACTTATACTATGGAGTTTACACTTATTCGGAGGTACCCTTAGGTACTACTGAGATATTACGGAACGTATACTGGTATTGCGGAACTTACCCTTATACGGAAGTACCCGTAAGTACTACAAAACTTATACTGGTACTTCGTATCTTATACTTGTTCTACGAAGTATATCCTGTCTTACGGAACTTATACTGAAGTACGTAACTTATACATGTATTTCAGATCTTACATGTATATTACATAACTTATACTGGTCTTACGGAACTTATACTGGTATTCCGGAGCACATACTTGTATTTCGGATCTTATACGTGTATTACAGAACTTATACATGTATTTCAGATCTCATACATGTATTACATAACTTATACTGGTCTTATGGAACTTATACTGGTCTTACGGAACATATACTTATCTTACGGATCTTATCCTTGTGCGAAGGTACCCGTAGGTACAATAAGTTGGAACTAATCATAATCGTATCACATACAAGGTCGATCGCACGTATGCGCATACATATCGTATGACATTAGTCCATGTTGGTACGTATCATACGTATACATATACTTATTTTATCAGCATGGTGAGTACCCGTGGTACTACAGAACTATACTTATTTTGCTTGGATAATGCAGAGTACTCTTAGGTACTACTAGACTTAGACTTGTTTTACTGACACGGGAGTACACGAGGGTACTCACTGACTTATACTTATTCGACTCCTCCGTAGGAGTTGCTGCAGAAGTTTCTCTTCCTTATACGAACTTATAATTATACCGCACGATGTTCATCTCGACTCCTTAGAGTTACAAGAGCTTATTCTTATTTAAAACTTATAATTATAATAGGATTATTATCCCCTGGGACTCCCCGTAGGAGTTGGCAGAGTTTAATCAGATACAGGAGTACCATAGGTACTACAGAACTTAATCGTGAGACGTGAGTACCCGTAGGCACCACTTGCAACAAATACAAGAGGTACCCGTGAGGTACTACGTAACTTAATCGAGATAGGAGTACCCGTAGGTAATTCATGACAAATACGTGAGGTACCCATAGGTACTACGTAACATATACAGAGGTACCGTAGGTACATTTCTGCATCTTTACCATATTCAGCTTCTTTATTCTATTCAGAGTCTTATCATATAATTGTTGAATTGCTCAGACCAAAGAATACGGAATGAGTAGGACACAAATACTAATAAGCACCCGAAGGTACAAGATAAGATTGAGGTGCCGTAGCACAAAGGTGAGGCCGGGCACGACAGAGAGTGCCACACTAATCGAGAGTACCGGAGTACTAATGTGCCAAGCACGACAGAGAGTGTCGCTATGAACTAATCGAGTCCCGGTTACTACTGTGCCAAGCACGTTCGTGAGTGTCGCTGCACTAATCGTAGAGTACTGGTACTAATGTGCCGGGCACAATCGTAGAGTGTCGTCGCACTAATCGTAGAGTACCAGTACTGCGTGCCAAGCACGACGAGTGCCCGCCGCACTAATCGAGTAATCAAGTACTATACGCCTCACTAATGCACATAGGTGTCATGTCATTCAATAACTGGTCTTAGGCAAGTTTACATTCAGTAACTTACTATCTTATATTAGGGGCCTTCTTAGCCACATTATGTTTTTATGACATATTGTCATTTCATGTTCATGTTCATGTTCATATTTCAATTGCTGTGCTCTATATCATATCTGTGTTTCATGCCTATTCCATATGGCATTTCGTATACTTGTACGATATGATGCCTATCCACACATCATCTCATATATTCTGTCCCTCTATGAATCTATTTCACTTATAATTGGAACTATTCCAATTGATCATCCAAAAACTCAAGTTATGACATTTCATGCCAACTGCAATGGGTTTACCGATTTATCGAGGACAGTTTGTAATATTTATTTTCCAATGCCTTGTCTCGATATTTGACACTGGATCTTTGTACTCCTTTTAAGCTAAGGTGCTAAGGGTTCCCATTCCAACTGAATCACCCACCCGAGTACCTAACTCAAGATACAACTCGGACTACTCTATGTTCAAACGGATGCAGGGATTGGCTTGCACATGGCCCCACTTTAAGTGAATTTTAGGACCATTTCGAGTCATAATTTGACGATTCCTATTTATATAGGTTTGGTTTTCCTTGAAGTCTAGTTTAACCAGCAACTTGAATCACTCAAATCGGATCATAAATGAGCAAGTTATTATCAAAATACAAAAACTGTCTATCAGAAAAACAGAATACTTACGTACGCAGACACTGCCGACTGCACCCAGACACTTCTCGACTTTTAGCCCAATGTGGGTTTGTCTCCCATTTTTCCATGTGTTGATACCCAAATCAACTCTATACTTCATATACACCTCAAAACCATTTCCAATTCACCTTGGAATCTCTTTTCTATTCAATTCATCTTTCATTTCTTATCTTCTTTCAAAACCTTTCCATGAATTTCTCCCAAAATCATTCCAACATGGGTTATGACCCATCCTCAACCAACTGATGATGATTAGTTATTAGGTTTATTCTAAACCCCAACTCAATTGCTTTCAATTCAACCATGAATCCAAACTCCAAAAGGGAGGATTCCACACTTATCTTGTTCCATACGGGTTTACCAACCCTAAATTCAAGAAACTAAGGTTAGAATGAATTCTAACAAAACCCTAGATTTGGAGATAAACTCTTAATCATACAAAGCCTTTTAAAGTTTCATAGATCCATTCAATTCCATGATCAAGGTTAGTTTCATACAAAAACTAAAGTTCCATACCTTGTTGGCTTGATTCTGGCTCCCTCCATCTTCTTCCTCTTCCTCTTCTTCTCTCCTTTGCTCTCTCTCTCTACGGTTTTTTTGTCCTCTAAAATGAGACCAAATTTGTCATTAAATTCCATGTTTGCTAAGGCCATGTTTGGCCCTCCAAAAACCCATTTTTGGGTTCTTTTCATTATTTGCCTTCAAGTCCTTCAACTCTTGACTATTTGAATTTCAACTTCCTTTTATTGTATTTTGGCCTCTAATCTTCTAGGAATTACACAACAATTCCTATTATTTCTTTCTTGGCTCCATAGTCTTTCAAATTATAACTTTTAAGCTCCCTTTTGACAAATTACAATTTTGTCCTTGTCTTGTAAATTTCTGCCCTCAAGCTCATGTTTCGCATTTAATTCACTTAACATTCAAATTTCGCTTACAAAATAATTCTAAATATGTCAAAAAACTACTAGTAGACATTTCGCTACACAACGGGCTTGGACATGAAGATGGAGCAAAATTTTTGGGAAATTATGTAATTGCAAGAAGCCCATTATGTAATTTTAAATATTTTTTTATTCTAATTTTTTTCCAAAGGTTGTAATTATTAGAAATACCCAAAACACCCGGCCCGCTTTTATTTATTTACTTTATGTTATCAAATGTAAGATGCACTAATAATATGCCCATGCATATAACATATGTCATACATGAATGCCCACCATATTGTATCATGCATACCATCCTTAGAAACATGTTCTATTAGGAATGTTTGTTTATTCACAATAATAATAAATTAAATAATGGATATAGTTTAATAGTTAAACTTGGTAATTTCCAATTTAATATTAATTTAGGCTTGCGGTTAATAGTTAGGCCCGTTTAACCTAGATTATTCAATTTTAATAAAATGATTGATTTTGTTAAAAAGATGGTAAATAAAACAATAGCCCAATAAGTTTGACTTAAAGAAGTTAATTAGCCCTTTTCACTATAGAGCTGTATTTACTCTAAATCGGTTAGGCCCAATTAGATTGGATTAGTTTTAATCCACAAAACCTAGGCCCACTAGATTGAACTCTATACTTCTATTTAATTTAATAGAATTAGATTCTTATCACTCAGTGGTTAATTATATAGATATAATAATTTCAGTAGGATTATAAAACATATGATGTTTTATAACTAGAAAACACATAAGTTTAAAATATTGAGGAGAAGGGCATGACAATGTGCCCCACGGTCTCCATCGCAATTCAACACCGTGAGGTTTTAGGTGGAGCCTAGTGAAGCCTTTGATTACGCCCTTCCCAAGGGAGGGTGTCCACCTGGCTAATATCATCGCTTGCACTTCCTTTGCGATGTGGTTTGATGATGTATTCCAAGATTGACCATCTACGGCGGCAATCTTGGGTTAAGTTGTTAGAACCTGAAACGATGGGTCACACTTAAGAAGATACAATTAAATCAGTTAATTGTATCTTGACCGAAATAAAGGTAGTTAATAAATGAGGGAAAATATGAGATATTTTAGTCTCATTTATTAATTTGAGATAGTCTCCAAATTTAATTTATAATTGTAGACCCACTCCTACGGCGTACATATTAATCAGAGGTTAACTTACCTTGGATTAGTATTTTTGTTTTATGTGTTTTAATTTCTATGCATTCATGCATCACGTTTACTATTCCAAAATATATTTGATGTTTCTTCTGCTACATGTAATAAATACGTTTTTATTAATTTCAGCAATAATGTCTGCCTCAAACCCCATAATTGCTTTACTAGCGAATGAATCCTTAACCGGCAATAATTTTGGGTAAAGTGAAAAGTAATGCTAATATCGTGGGCCGGGTCTCATGAGAAGAATGAGATTTGTTCCCATCGAGGAATGTCTTGGTAACCTCGCAGCCTAATGTCGCCAGAGGTACGAACCATATGAACGTTGGATTTAAGCCAATAACAAGCCCGAGCTTATATGCTAGCCAAGATGTCGACGCGGCTAGGCTAAAAACATGAAAGGATGGAAATCGCTTATCGAGATTATGGATTCCTCCAAAACATGTCGGGGAAACATCCGAACAAATAAGGCCATGAAGTCGTTTAGAAAGTACATGAACGCGAAGATGAGTAAAGGTACTCCTGTTCTCGTGACCATGTTCTGAACATGGCTAATTATATAAATGAGGCAGAGCTGCACGGGGCCATAATAGATGAGCGCACCCAAGTGAGTATAATACTGGATTCACTCACTCCTGATTTCAATTCACCAAATAACTGTTAAGGAGCAAGCCGACTACAATGTAACCCAACTGCTTAATGAATTGCAAACCTTCAAGGCCATCTCGAAGACAAGGACTAAAAAGGCTGAAGCAAATGTTGCTGAAACCAAGGCCTCATCCTCTTCTAACAATAAGAAGAAGAGGAAGAACTATAAGGGTGCCTCAAGTAGAAGACCAAGTACAGCTGTGCTACTCCCAAAGCAAGCGATAAGAAGAAGGGCTCCAAAGAAAAGAAACCCAAAGGAAAATGTTTCCATTGCGGAGTCGATGGGCATTGGAAAAGAAACTGTAACAAGTATCTCTCCAAACTGAAGGACAAAAAGAAAGGTAAATTTGATTTACTAGTTTTAGAAGCCAATTTAGTGGAAGTTGATAGTCAATCCTGGATAATTGATTCAAGGTCCACTAACCATATTTGTTCTTCTTTCAAGATGCTTAGTTCTTCCAGGGAGCTTGCTGATGGGGAGTGCTCGATGGTAGTCGGAAATGGGCCGACGCGGTCGGCATTGGGTGGGAAGTGGGAACTCGTCGCTTAGAGTTAGGGAATAAATTTCTTGTTTCGAACAATGTTTATTGCATTCCTGGATTCAGGAGAAATTTGATTTCAGTTTCTAAGTTGTATGAACAATTGTTTACTGTTTCATTTGATAATAATCAGATTGTTATTTCCAGAAATGGTTTAAACATTTGTCATGCAAATAATGAAAATGGGCTTTACATTTTAAGGCCAAACAAACGAACGCTCCTTAACACTGAACTATTTAGAGTAGAACATCCTAAGCCTAAGAAGCAAAAGATTCTTGATAATGATGACACGTAACTATGGCACCTAATGTTAGGATAAATAAGCCTGGATAGGATTAACAAACTGGTAAAGGATGGTCCTTTAAAAGAGCTAAAAGTTGGCAATCTTCCAAGCCAGGAATCTGCCCGAAGGCAAACAATTAAGAGAGATCTTCTCAAGAAAGGGCTTTGTAAGCAAGGAACACTTGAATCCTGTACATTCAGATGTCTGCGGACCTCTGAATGTCCAAGCTAGGGGCGGTTACGAATACTTCGTCACTTTCATTGACGACTATTCTAGGTACGAGTATGTTTACCCACGCAAAGGAAACCGGAACTTTGAAAGTTTAAAGAATTCCCAGCATAAGCTGAAAGACAAATAGGTAACCAATATTGTGCCTTCGACGGGATCGGAGGGAGTGCGAATACCTTGATACAAAGTTCAAGGATCACCTAATTGAGCATGGCATTGTATTCCAGCTCACAGCACCTGGAACGCCACAACAGAACGGCATGGCAGAAAGAAGAAATCGAACAATGCTTGACATGGTTAGGTCTATGATGAGCTACTCCTCATTGCCACTATCATTCTGGGGATATGCGCTGCAAACTGCAGTCTACATTTTGAATGTAGTTCCCTCTAAGTCTATCCAACACACACCCTTAGAGTTATGGAGTGGTCGGGAAACCCGCCACGCTATATCCAGATATGGGGGTGTAATGGCTACACAAAATAAAGGAAAGACTGAAGCTAGAACTACAATCGTAAGTATGTCTCGTTTCATGGGTTACCCCAAAGGCACGAGGGAGGTTTGTTTTACAAATTCTCAAGATAAGAAAGTATTTGTATCGACAAATGCCACCTTCTTGAAAATGACTACATGGGCAAACTTCAAACCGGCGGCGTTGTACTAGAGAATTACAACTGACGCATCGGCATCACCTACCAAGAATCTTTATCGGGAACGTAACAAAGAGACTACAAATCCTATACAGGATGTCATTGCACCTCGACGTAGTAGGAGGGTTTCTAAACAACCAATTCGCTACACAGGGGCCGGTGAAGCAAATGTTGTTGTAACCGATACTAGTGATGACGATCCATTGTCATACAAGCATGCGATGGATGATCCTGATAAGGACAAATGGCTAACAGCCATGGAACAAGAAATGGAATCTATGTATTCCAATTCTGTCTGGGAACTTGTAGATCTTCCTGAGTCACAGTCTACTGGGTAAATGATTCGGCAAGAAAAAGAGAGGTGTGGATGGGAAAGTGGAGACTTTCAAAGCATGGCTAGTAGCCAAAGGCTATACACGAAAGGAGGGAGTCAATTATGAAGAGACTTTCTCCCGCATTATGCTTAAACCATTCGTGATCCTTCTTTCCATTGCCGCTTCTTGATTATGAGATATGGCAAAATGGACGCCAAGACACCCTTTTGAATGGTTATCTTCGATGAAAGATTTATAAGGATGCAACCAGAGGGTTTCATAGTCAAGGCCAAGAGCAGAAGTCTCGTAAAGTCGCAGTCCATTTATGGGCTTAAGCAAGCTTCAAGGTCTTAGAACCTAAGGTTTGATGAGACGATCAAAACCTTCGGTTTCGAGCAAAATGTTGATGAACCTTGTGTCTACAAGTACATTAAGGAAACCAAAGTAGTCTTTTTGGTGCTGTACATAGATGATATCCTACTCATTGGGAATGATATAGGATTATTGTCTCACAGAAAGAAATAAATTTAGTCGGTGTTTCAAATGAAAGATTTGGGACAAGCGAGTTATGTACTTGGGATCCAAATCATAAGGGATCGCAAGAACAGACTCCTGGCACTGTCTCAAGCATCTTATATTGATAAGGTGTTGGCTCGATTTTCGATGCAGAATTCCAAGAAGGGTCAACTACCGACCCGACATGGAATTATCCTCTCTAAGGAGCAGTGTCCCGACACCTCAGAAGAAGAGGCGGCGAGACGGGTTCCTTGCCTCGCATGGGCAGCCCTTACGTATGCCATGCCGGTACAAGCCCGCATTATCCGCTTGCGCGATAGGAATTGTCACCGCTACCAATCCAACTGGTCGGGCGCAGACCGATCAAGCAGAAAGCACATTCTCAAGTACCTTAAGAGAACGGTAAAAACTACATGTTGATTTATTCAGGTCGACTAATCCCATAGGGATATAATCGACTCGACTTCATGTCGATAAGGACAATAAAGTCGACGCCCTGGGTCAGTATTCACTGCGGTGGAGTCGTGGTATGGAGAAGTGTCAAACAATCCAAAGATCGCATTCTACCATGGAAGCCAATATATAGCAAATTCAGAAGCAAACTAAAGAAGCGGCTTGGCTCAGTTCATTACAGATCCGAAGTTGTTCCAAATATGGATAAACCCATAGTAATTTTTATCGGTGACAAATGCTGGAGTCGTGGCAACTCCAAAGAACCAAGGAGTCACAAGAGAGGGAAACATATAGAGGAAGTATCATCCGACAGAGAGATCGCGGTAACGGGTGACGCGGGCTGTTATGAAAGATAGCATCGCTAAAGACAACCTTATGGATCCGCTCACCAAGACGTTACTCCGCAAAGTCGCTTTGAGGGTCACTATCTCGGGGATGGGTTTAAAGACATGTCTCACATGCTTTAGAGCAAGATAGAGATCATAGGATAGTGCCTCAGAAAGCATGAATTTATACTTATGTTTTATGAAATTAATAAAGTGTCGATGGCTTACATTTAGCTATTTTGTGCATAATGTATGAATGAAACGTTTAAAATCCTGCATTTATTAGTGTACCATAACCCTGTGCATACGCTATACACGAGAGGATCGAGGTTATGGATTATAAATCATACTGTCTGCACAATTAATTGCTCGGGATCTTCAAATTGTAAGACATCAACATCCGCTATCATTGAGAATGAAGTGACCTTAACAATACTAATGTGGCGACATTAAAGTGGAGGCTCCATATATAATAAGATTATATAGGATGACTAAGGCGTTAGCTGAATTTTTAAATACCGCTTTGTCTCAAGAATTTAAACATCACAGTTAGATGATCATATGCATCATTTCAATCCCGAAAGTAGTCATAGACTCGCTTATGTCAACTAGGCCTTTTGAGTCATGGGTTAAAGCTCGTTATGAAATGGGCCCAATACTTGTGTCTTGAGGCCCATTGATGGCGTACCGAATGTGAACTATGGACATGGAATCCAACCCTTCCTATGTCGGATGGGCTTGGTTCCTTAAGTGTTATTCTCGAACTCGAACAGCTTGAGCGTCGAATTTATAATGTGTTTATAAATTAACCGTTCACTAGTGGATTAATGGAACTTGCTGATCATGATATAATTAGAGGGGCAAACTGTACTCTACCCGACTCAGTTATGAACCACTTCTCGAGGATAACTGCATGTAATGATTTCAAATCAATGGAGACTCTAAATTTCCGAGTAAAATCGACATCAGAAGGACAAGAGTTCAATTTCAAGTTTTTAGTGGAATAACTCTGAAATTAATAAATTAAAATAATTGATTAAAGAGTTTAATTAATTATCAATTTATCGGGAGCTTGAAATTACAGTCCATGGGTCCCAATTCCACCTCCTATATTACTACAATGAATCATTCATGATTTGGAATAATTGTACTTCGTAGTAATTTAAAAATGATGAGATTATTTTAAATTACAAATAACAATTAGTTGTTATTTAAATTCGACTTAATTCGCTTGCTCATTGAATAAGGAAATAATCAGAAGGGTAATAATATTTGAATTGTTATTATATAATTAATTCGCTTCCTTATCCGATAAGGATTTGAATTAAATTTTTAAATATTATTAATTCATTTCCTTATCTCGATAAGGATTTGAATTTAAGAATATTAAATATTATTATTCAAGCTTCTCTTTATCTGGAGCAAGGATTTGAATTTAAGAATATTAAATATAATTAATTAAGCCTTTATCCGATAAGGATTTGAAATGTTTATAAAAACCCGAGCAGAGGTATATTTCCGTGGTGGTCGTCTTTGAGAGAAGAGAAACCAAAAGAAAAGGAAAAAGAAGTTTTTTTTCCAAACCCTAGTTTCCTAGAGAGTCTCTTCCCCTTAGAGATCCCTTGCCTCATGTGTTGAGTACACAAGGTAGATCTAGGCAGAAAAACCTAGAGTGTATTGTTCGCATCTCGAATCAAGCAGCCCCACACACCTCAAGGAAGGAGGGCGGAATTGAAGACTCTCGGTGCAGGAGTTGTTTCAACCTCATCGCCAACAAATCTCCTATAACAAGAACAGGTATAGATCTCGATCTTCACCTTTTGACATTAATATGTGTTTGCATGGGTTCCTGCGAAAATAAGATTTTTTGGAAAAATTTTAAAACCTAATTCCGCTGCGTTTTGATTTTATTTCCATCATATACAACCATTTATGGCCCTTAAGTGAAAAGGAACTAGTATAGGAGAAAACCCCTACCTCCTAGAGCTTCGAAGAAAATTTTGGATTTCGGTACCCAACGTAGCTCTCGTTGCTTGGACCAACTTTAGTTCTTAGACTATCGAGCTTCGACCGTTGGAATACCGGGAAAATCCTCTCCTTCCCTCTCTCCCTTTTCTTTTTTTCTCTTTTCTTTCTTTTTATTTTTATTTTTCCTCCTTTTTGGTTTTCATCCCACCGAATTGTTTTTATTTCCTCCCATTTTGTTGGTCTTATCCCAAGTGCGAGGAAGCTTCCACTCACCTTCCTTCCTTCTCTCTCATGACCATGTGTCTTCACATGGTCCATGTATCATGTGCCATGTGTCATGGATTACGCTTTAGGTGTCAATTATCCACACCACATGGCTCTCATGCCATGTGTCCTTCTCCCAAGGTTCCATGTGGCATCCCTTGGTTATGCCATATGGCATCACCCCATGTGTCACCCGACACCAGATGCCTCGAAAAAAGTGAAATTCCGACCATCTCGAAATTCAACAAAATTCGACTGGGTAACTAGATTTCACAAGATGAATTCAACGGTGAAGTTCATTTCGTCATCCAAGATCTAGAAAAATTTCAGGTTTTCAAACTATACTATAGCAGTAAATTACCATTCTACCTTTATTCAGAAAAATTGAATTTTTCCCAGGTTTTACATTCTCCCATCCTAAAAAAAAACTCATCCCCGAAATTCACACACATATACATACAAACACATGCATATGGAACAGTCATTTAATTTCCAAATTACTAAACAACGTACCTTCATCCTCAACTAGAAATGATAGGTGGCACGCACGTGTCCCTCACGCTCCCATGTCAAGCTCCTCTACTCCCCGGGTGTTGCCATGACACCTTTACGAGCCTCAAAGTCTTGCATCGTAAAACCTGCTCTCAGCTATCCATAATACACACTAGTCCCTCTTTGAAGGTCACATTCGCATCAACAACTAGCTCGCCCCAATCCACTACATGATTTGGATCTAAAGTGTACTTCCGAAGCATGGAGACATGGAATACCTCGTGGACACTCAATAAACTTGGCGGTAATGCCAACCACAAAGAATCAGACTCCACCCTCTCGAGTATCTCTCGAAGGCTCGATTTATCTCGAATGATAGCTTCCCCTCACAATAACCTCGACCATTCCTCTCTTAGGCATCACCTTCAAGAAGACGTGATTACCTACCTCAAATTCTAGAGGTTGGCATCGCCTATCGATGTAGGTCTTTTTCCGGCTCTAAGCCGTGAGAAGACGCTTCCGTATCAAATCCACCTTCTTAGATGTGTCACTAATCAAATCTGGACCTATGATGGATCTCTCTCCCACCTCCGTCCAACAAATCGAGGATCGACACTGTAACGCCCCAAAAATACCCTAGAATTTTTATAATAATTTTATTATATATTCTGGGTATGATTGTTAAACTTGGTTTTTCCTCGAAAACCGGAGCAAATTGATATATGAAAGATGTCAAATGTAAACGATTATGTGATAACATCGAATGTAATTGATGATTGATCAACCCTAAACTAACTCAAGTGAAAAAGGGAAATTTGAATTTGTAAAACAAGGACCTATGGTCTAATGAAAATGGACTTAAATGCCAAAGAGAATTAAATGGGAAAGGAAAGTAAATTGAAGTGCTAAAATGAGAAAAATGAGAAAAGCCAAACAAGGCTTAAGGAGGAAAATGAGGTTAAATACCAAAATTTTTGTCTAGGAAGCTCATTAAGAGCAAAAACGGTTTTGGAGAGAAAGATAGGAGGAAAAGTGTGGTGAAGTTTAGGCAAAGAGAGAGATCAAGTTTTGGTTGGGTTTTGTAACGCCCCAAAAATACCCTAGAATTTTTATAATAAAAATTATTATATATTCCGGGTATAAATTGATCTAACTTGGGTATTTTCCAAGAATTGATAAATGGATATTGATTAAATGATTATATGCTAAATGAGAATCGATTGACTCGGAAATTAACCTTAAGTAAAAAAAGTGGCAAATTTGGAATTTGTAAAAATGAAGCACCTAAGGGTCATATATGAAAATAAGTGATAGGTCTATGTACAATTAGATGATAAGTGAAGGTGCAAATTAAGAGGCTAGTAAGTTTTAAGTGAGAAACATGGAAAATGGATTTTTAAAGAAACCCAAGCAAGGCCTTATGGGATTTAGAGAATTAAAGACCAAAAGTGGTCTAAGGGAGCTCATTCTTGAGCAAATCCCGTTTTTAGAGAGGGAGAGAAGAGAGTTGGGGCAAGAGAAGGATCAAGCTTTGGGTGGGATTGTTTCCCATTTCTTTCTTCTAAGAGATCAAGCAACCTACAAGAGAAGATTTGAAGATATGAAGGTAAGAAATTAAACCCTAGCTTTCCTCTTTGTGATTTTTTATTTGGGGAAAAAGCCCTAACTTGGGGGAAAAGAGGTTTTTATTTATTCTAACCCATTGTTGGAGTGGTTTGGGTTGGATTCCATGGTGGGTTTTGATGTAGGATGGATTTGAGGAGGTTTATTGAAGAAAAATATGTGAGAAATGGCAAAATCTGCCATTTTTGGGTAGAACCCCAAAAGGGTATCGGTACCCATTCACCAGAGGGGGATTGGTACCGGTACCAAACAAAGGGGTACCAATACCGGAGCTCTAGTAACCTTGTTTTTTTGTACCCCTTGCACTGTTAAGTCTTGTATCCGTACACCGATTGTTTAGGGACCCTAATAAAGGTTTAATGGAGGTTCATATAAGAGTATACGAGAGAGAAAACGTATCGTACCTCGCCACCTCGGCAAAGTGATTAGTACAATTAATTATTCAACCACTAAGAATGGAGAATTTGTATTTGACTAGGTGCGGGTAAACAAGACAACCTGACCTAGGACTGGTATCGAAAGAGACAAGGGATAGATAAATTGGTCTGTTCTCTGTGACTCAATTCCCATTTTAAGTTCTATTTGTGAAATATACATATATATTGATTTGAATTATTAGTATTCGAAATATTTGTCAAATGTCTGTTCTCTGTGACTCAATTCCCATTTCAAGTTCTATTTGTGAAATATACATATATATTGATTTTTATCATTAGTATTAGAAATGTTTGTCAAATGTCTGTTCTCTATAACTCAATTCCCATTTCAAGTTATATTTTTGAAATATACATATATATTGATTTGAATTATTAGTATTCGAAATGTTTGTCAAATATCTGCATGTGCTCTTGTATTTGAAACTATAAGTGAATTTACTGCATGTGAGTAAATTGATTTGAAATGTATTATTGAATGACCAACATGATGGGATTCACCAACTAAATTCGTCATGAAGGTGTATTTGTTCAATGTTAAATCACATTACTACTGAATGAAAAACAGGGCAGGATTCACCAACTGAATCTGTCGTGAATGTTAATTTCTATAGTCCAATGTGAGATTGTAATATTGAATGTGAAATCACATTACTACTGAACGACAAACAGGACAGGATTCACCAACTGAATCTGTCGTGAATGTTGACTCTATAGTCATATGTGAAATCGCAAACCGAAAAGCAAAATGATATTAAAAAGTGTATTTGTATAAGTATCTTTTACATTACACATAGACATTGTATAAAGGCATTATTTTGAGAAATGCATCATTCGTATTTAACTGAAATGGAATAGAGAACTGTATAAAACCATTAAGCATGAAAATGCTTAGCTTATTATTTTATCAATGCGTAGGTACCGAGTGATAGATAGTGATTGAAAGGCACTCAAGGTCGAGCTCGTAGTCACTAAAGTTCACTCTGAGTATGCCTGGCCACATACATCCTCACCATCTTTTAGCATGACATTGTTTTATGTAAACAAAAGGAGTTCAACTCAAATTATTTTTGTAAATTTTATATTTGAATATTTATTTTGGATATTATGTTGTAAACAACATAAAATGCCACTTTTTGTTAAATGCATATTTTGTAAAGGAATTATATTGAATTTGTAAATGTTTATGGGCTTGCCCTAAATTGAAATCGCTTCGGCAAAGATTTGAGAACGAAAACACTTATATTAATGAAATGTATTTGATAAATGGATTTGATCAATGGCTTCTGCCGGGCGTCCTCGAGTTTTGATTCGGATCTGCCAACTGAGTCGGGCCAGGCTCGGGGGTCACTACACTTTTAGAGGTACGTATATCCCGAATCCGCCTGACCGACCAATCTGCCGACCGAAATGGGGTGCTACAGGTTTCTTCCCATTTTCTTACTCCTTTATGATCAAGAAACCTACAAGAGAAGATTTGAAGAGATTCTCAAGGTAAGAAATCAAATGCTAACTTCATCTTTTTGTGAATTTGATTTTGGGGAAAAGCCCTAACTTAAGAAAAAGGGGTTTTTATTGGTGTTAAACCACTTTTGGAGTTGGTTTGGGTGGATTCCATGGTGGGTTTCGATGTAGGATGGATTTGAGGAAGTTTATTGAAAAAAAAGTGAGTGAGAGATGGAAAAATCTGCTATTTCTTAGCAGAACCAGCAAAAGGGTACCGGTAACCAAAGTTGGTACCGGTACCCATTGTGCAGAGGGGATTTAGTACCGGTACCAAAAGTTGGTGGTACTGATACCCATTCACTAGTAAAGGACTGGTACCGGTACCGATGCATCCAGCTGCCCTGATTTTTGTACCCTTGCATTGTTAAGTCTATAGGTTTTTAAAGTTCGAAACAAAGTTTGTAGCGCAAGATTTTGGTCCAGTAAATTTTTAAAATTAATAAAAACTCCTTTTACAATCCTATGGTATATGCATACTAATCAACAAACAATAAAGAAGAATTATCTCAATCAAATTAAGGAGATTTTTCTAGCAAGTAGGGTTGACAACTCAAGATCCTTTTTTTTTTTTTTTTTTCCCGTTTTTTATGATCTTCCAAGTCGTTCCTCTTCACTACAGGGTATGTGTGGGCGTACAGATTAATAAAGGTTTTGTTTTTAGAACTCTTGATATTCTCAACACATGAGATCAAGAGGGTTAGATGGAGGCAAAAAAAGTGAAACTCTTTCTCTTCTTTTTTTTTCTAATTTTTTATCACCCCATGACGCCTAGGGTTTTGCCTCTGTTTATAATATGCCTTGAATTGATCTCAACCATTGGATCAAGTGGCATATTTAAATATTGAATTAAAATTAATTCAAATTAAGTAACAAAAAATAAATAGGATTTATTTCTCAAATTAACCATTTCATCCACTTAGTAATTACTATTAATTAATTAATTCAATAATTAATTAATGTTATTAATTTCTCAAATTAACCGTTTCATCATATAGTATTACTATTAATTAATTAATTCAATAATTAATTAATTACCATTTAATTATCCAACAATTACTACAGTTGCTATGAAACAATTTCTTTTACAAATATGCCCTCCAAGGGATTTCTTTGTTAATTTAATCATGTACAAGAGCCACGTAGGCGCCTGTGTGGACCTATGGACTAGACCAAGTCTAAATAAATTTGATAATTAATTAAACTTTAATCACTAATCTAATTTATTAGTTCCATGATTATTCCACTAAAATCTAAAATCGAACTCTTGTAATAACATAATACCTTACGAGCGATACTGCCAGCCATTGATACTGCCATGTTTTTACCCAATCCTCCAAAATTGGTCCATCATTATTCCAGGTGAAAAATTTTATTTGTTTTTACTTTTCTAGTGGATATTTTATCTCTTAAGTTCCATTAATTCAATTAGTGAACGCTAATTTATACACCCGTTATAAATTAAAGCGCCAAACTGTTTCGGGCCTGCACTAACACTTAAGGGAACCAATTATCCGCTTCCTCAAGAAGGGTTTAGATTCCATATCTCGCAGGACATGTTCTGCCACTCATCTCAATGAGCCTCTAAGACATAGGTATTGGGCCCGTTTTAGCATTGCACTGCAACCTATGAATCAAAAGGCCCTATTGAAATAGACAGGAGTCCATGGCTACTCGGGATTAAGATCAATCTGCATATGATCATCTAGTGACACGGTTTAAACTCTTAATTGTAACGGTATATTATTTAAGAGTTTAATCCATGTCTAGTCTTGTCATAAGATTACATAAAGCACCTCCATTTTAATGTCACTACATCAGTAATCCAGATCAAGATTACTACATTCTTAATGTCTGGACCAGATTAGTAGTATTTTATAGATCAATGATCCTTACTTTTGATTTACTACGGATGCTTTTAGTTTATTATCTATAATCTTGACTATCTCATATATAACTCATATACTAAGATTATACTTACACTAATAAACTTGGGATTTTCTGATATTTACTAAATTATGCAACACATGTATAAAGAATCAAATATAGAAAAAAAATTTCATGAAGCAGTACAAATTACATGCTTTTAGGGCACCATGCCCAACAATCTCCCACTTTCCCTAAAGCAGGTGAGAAATGTATCTTAAACCTAGTCCCTCTAAGTGACCCGTGAACACCCTTTCAGGTAAAGTCTTGTGAAGCTGATCCGCAAGGTTTTGTTTCGATGCTATCTTCACAATGGCTACGTCCTTTCTATGTACGATCTCTCGTATAAGATGATACTTCCTTTCTATATGCTTCTCTTGTGACTCCTTGGTTCTTTGGAGTTTGCCACCGCTCCACTATTGTCACAATATAAAACAAGTGGTTTTTCCATGTTTGGAACTACTTCTAGATCAATGTAGAACTTTTTGAGCCAAACCGATTCTTTAGCTGCTTCACAAGCCGCTATGTATTCGGCTTCCATGGTTGAATCTGCAATAGTAGATTGTTTGATACTTCTCCGCACTACGGCCCACCACCAAGAGTGAATATCGACCCGCATGTCAACTTTCGACTATCTTTTGTCCGATTGAAAATCAGAATCAAGATATCCAATGTGGTTCGTGTCTCCACCGAAAGTACAAGAATATAATCTCCTCGCTCTCCTAAGATACTTCGAGAATATGCTTCACGCCTATCCAACGACCCATTCCCAGATTGGATTGCAACGACCGACCATCCCTACGCATAATGACATCGCCTCGTACACAATATGGCATACATGAGGTCGCCACAACCGTGAGGCATAGGAATCGCCTCATATCCTCTTCCTCTTGAGGTGTCTTAGACACCGCCTTGAAAAAGGATAATTCCATGCCTGGTAGGTAATGTAATCTTTCTTGGAATCTTGCATCGAAAATCGAGCTAGCACCTTATCAATATAAGATGCTTCCGCATAATGCCAAAAGCTTGTTCTACGATCTCTTATAATTTGGATCCCAATAATATAGCTTGACTTCCCAAATCTTTCATTTGAAATTGTTCAATAGCTATTTCTTTTACATTCATAATGTTTTCAACATCTCTAATGAGTAGAATATCATCTACATAAAGAACCAAGAAGACCACCTTCTTTACTTTGATGTACTTGTATACACAAGGTTCATCAACATTTTGCTCAAAACCATATGTTTTGATAGTTTCATCAAAACGCAGATTCCAAGACCTTGATGCTTGCTTCAGTTCATAAATGGACCTAAGCAACTTGCAAACTTTCTGTTGTTGGCCTTTATCCACAAAATCTTCTGGTTGCATCATGTAGATGCTTTCCTCAAGATAGCCATTCAGAAAAGCCGTCTTGACATCCATTTTCCATATCTCATAATCGAGACAAGCGGTTATGGATAAAAGAATGCTAATATACTTGCTATTAGTTACCGGCTGCAGAAAGCTTCCTCACAGTCCACTTTTTAGGTATAACCCTTTGCTACTAGCCTAGCTTTGAAAGTCTCCACTTTCCCATCTATGACTCTTTTTCTTCTGAAGATCCATTTACATCCTATGGGCCTGACATCCTCAGGTGAATCTACAAGTTCCCAGACAGAGTTAGAGTACATGGACTCCATTTCTTGGTTCATAGCATCTTACCATTTGTCCTTGTCAGAATCATCCATGGCATCACAGTATGTCAATTGATCATCCTGGTTAGTGACTGACACTAGAAATTGTACTTCTCCTTCATGTCCATAACGGGATGGTAGTCTCACTACCCTCCCACCACGTCGAGGTACCAGGATATTCTGAATAGGAATAGTGGTCTCTTGACTTTGTCGTTCTTCAGTGGTTGATGGTGATTTTTTGATCTGATCAGAACGTAGTTCCTCCAATACAACCTTATTACTTAGCTAAGTTCGGCTATATAAATAATATCTTCGAGAAAAGTCCCATTTGTCGATAAAAATACTTTATCCGAAGGACTATAGAACAAACTCTACCTTGTGCCTTTGGATAGCCTACAACATACACACTCTATGCGGGTTCCAACTTCCCGCCTTCCTTTCAGCACAGGTGTCGACACCCTTGCTTATGTGAAAGTGACGAAACTAGGTTTATGTCCATTCCACTCCACCTCGTGGTGTCTTTGGATTGACTTAGATAGAACTACATTCAAAACGTAGACCACAAGCTTGTAGTGAATATCCCCTAAAATGAGAGATTGCAACGAGAGTAGCTCTTCATCATTGTTCTAACCATATCTAGTAACGTCCAATTTCTCCTTTCTACAACATCATTCTACTGTGGTGTTCCAGATGCTGTGAGTTGGGATAGGATTCCATGCTCTAGCAAACGATCCTTGAACTATGTATCAAGGTATTCCAATTTCAACTGATCAGAGTTTTGCAGGATTAACAACCGCTTCCACAATGAATCTTTCAAATCAAAACTTATTTATCAGTAATAGAAATATAACAAAACTAATATCGCTACCAGTGATGGTTATTCAATCACCTTAGCTTGTACACTTAGTGGACCGCAGACGTCGCTATGTACAAGTTAAAGAGGTTCTTTGGATCTCTCGCCCTTTGCTGTGAAAGGTCTCTTAGTCATTTTACCTTCTAAACAGGATTCACAAACAGGAAGAGTGCCAACATTTAGCTTTCTTAAATGACCATCCTTTACTAACCGGTTTATTCTGTCAAGGTTAATGTGGCCTAACTTGAGATGCCAAAGTCACCTATTTCACGACCTCACACCTTACGTGACATTAATCTAGCTACCACGTCGACCACGACCGAGACAAACCGACTTAGACGCTTTTTTGAGGCACCAGGTATCTGCATGAACGACATGATGTGACAAAAGTCACCTATTACATGTACTCATGTGACACATGTTGCATGAGTAGAGAGATGATGGGAATGGACGGCTTAGATTAAGCCAAGTGTCAAAATCAAGACAAAAGGACACAAGTGGAATTAATACAATTGTTAATGAGGAAGAGACAAAATTGCAATAGTGTTGTCTTCTCCAAATTAAAAGACCAAAAATGGGCAGTGGCTAGGAACGGGTGATGCAGTAGCTGGATTTTGATTTTTTTAGAGAGAGAGAGCACCTTCTCTCTAGATTTGCCAACGGTCCGCTTGCCTCGACGAGCAAGAAGGAAAAATCGTCGACGGCGAGGGCTATGCTGCGGCACCAATTTGCGGAGTTCTCGACAACCCAAGAGGTAGGATCTTTTCCTTCTTGGCGTTAATCTGGCTAAGAGCTATGTGTAAAATGGTTAGAATGTTCCGAGGCTTGTTTTAGTCAGAACCTCTATTCTCAAAGCTTGAACCGAGTGGAGAAAATTCCTATTTGTGTGGTCGTGAACAGTAACCCGAGGGTTTCACTGTTCACATGAATAGTGACACGTTGATATTTTTGTGTGAATTTTTATGTGTTGAGTGATTCAAAATGAATTGCTTGTGTTTGTTAATTAGCCAATGTGAGCTAATTTTGGTGTAATTGGTTGAGAATTTACATAACATATTTTATGTGATTGAATTATGTTAATATATATGCATGTGAATATATTAACATGAATGTGTTGAATTGCATCATGCATTCCATACGACTAGAGTTTTAGAATATTAGGTGAGCGCATGACATGAAATGAAACAAAATGAAAATGTTTGTGAAAGGAATTTTCGATTTTAAGATTTTCCTGAGAATCGTGTCGAGATCATTTAATAATTCACGCTGAGGGGCCTATGAATTGTTTCTCAAGGTTATCCAACAGATTTGCTCTGAGGGTTGTTGTCCAATATTTTAACGAAACTGCAGTGTGTTTCTCAAGAACAAATAGCTTTTGTTTTGAAAACTCGTGATTTTACTCGCATTCGGCTTGTAAGTATTAAGCAGGAGCCTGAGGACTCGAGACATGGGTTGGTCATGTAAACATTTGAGTAGGTTCATGAAATTTCTTAAATGTGGTTGTTTGCCATGTATGTGCACTTAGGTGGGGAGTAACCCATGTAGGAAATTATCTCTACTGGGCTTTGCTCAGCTTGTCGAAGGATCACCATTTCGTACAGGAGCGATCGAAGGCGCATCTACTGCAGGCCTGGGAAGGTTAGAAGAAAGCTAACTTGTGGCCTTGATATTGTTGTATAACATGTATTATAAATTGTAAACTTTTAATATATGTTTGTATTAAGAGTAATGTGTTAACTCTTGAACCATGTAAGATAGTTAGTTAGATATTTTGTGAGTATTGATGCAGGGGCCCAAGTGGCCATTATTATACTTTCGTACGGGACCCCGTGTGGTCATCAGGAACTTGCGAACAGTTTGTATTCGGGGTAGAGCCTCGTACAAAGGAGACTCTCGTCTCGATTTTCATGAGTGGTGCTCAAACTGACATCCACAAATATTCCGCGGGTTGACGGGTTGTCAACGAACCCCCGAGTTTTAGGGCGTCACACCCATATCTCATATGCAGTCTCCATCTCCTCATGTTTCTTCCTAAGAACATCGTTCATGCTAGCAAGCATGTAACAGTGGGCTTTGTTTTTGGAATGAATCCAACTATCATATCTTTCGCATAAAGACGAGAAGCATTAGCAGGGCTTTGAGGACATTCCTCTGAGAATCGAACTCGCCTCACAAATTAGCATAATATTAATGTTTGACTTCCATTTAACGAAGTTATCACCACTCAATTTTTCATTAGCGAGTAAAGCGATAATGGGGTTGTTTGATGACATGATTGCTGAAATTAAATTACTCAAATAATTACTATAAATGAAAATAAAAGCGTCATTAATTTCATTGTAATATTAGGTTCAATGACGCTTATTACAAATGTCATTAATTAGTGTAAAATTTTTCCATTTTTGACGTTTTTTAAACATCATTGAATTATTTTATCTTTTAAAGAAATAAAATAATAAAATATAATTATTATACATGTATTATAATTTTAATATGGAACATATTATCATTCATTTTGTTGATATTGTACAAAAGGATCATAACTTCACCTATTTATTTTTGTGACACCCCAAAATCCAGGGGTCCCGTTCACAACAAAAATCCCGCATTTTCTCTCATGTCATGTACCCCCCTCCTAAGGTGCCATGTGGCATCCACATTTGGCACCACCCCATGTGTCACCCGACACCTGATATCTCGAAAAACGCGAAATTTCGACTGTCTCAGAATTCGGTGAAATTCGACCGGGTAATTAGATTTCGCGATATAAATTCAACGATGAAGCCCGTTTCTGGCCATCCATCTAGGTGTAAATTTTCGTAGTTTTCCACTGTACTATTACTTAATAAAATACCGCTTTATATCATTTTTAAAATTGAATTTTCAGGGTTTTACTAATCTTTTATATTTATCATTTTTAATTTTTAAAATTTTAATATTTATTTTAAAATTTTAACTTCTTAAATAAATTAAAATAGATAGTAAAAGGCTTCCTCATAATTAATAAAAAAATTTAAATTGAATCTTAAGAATAATTAACCATATATTTAAAATATAAGAAAACAAACCATTTTTAATAAAATAGTTTTCAAAATATGTGTTTAAGTTAATATAAGCATATATTTAATATGTTTTTTTTTTTAACTAATTTTTGGGAAATATTTAAAAATTTTCATAATGAACAAATTTTGTGTGGAGAATCTCTTTTTCATTTCATTTCCCCCATTTTCCCATTTCCTCACCTTTTCTTTCTTTCCTCACTCTCGCTTCTAAGAAATAAAGGAACCTTCAAGCAAAGGCCAAACTAGAACATTCCTCACAAAGCATGTATTAGCTATCACTGTGTATTCAAAGTTGTTCAGAGACTTCAAAGGTAGTCTAAATCTTCCAAGAAGACAACTTTTTCTTTTTTCCTATTTCCCCTTTTTCCTTTTTTTTTTCCCTTCTTTTTTCTTTCATTTTTCCCATTGGAACTTTTTTTTCTTATCTTTTTCAGTGGAAATTTCTAACCAACTACCGATGCATGATAATAGTAGATTATTTCTAAACTCCTCAACAAAACAAAAAAGATTTCATCTTTAATCTGGTACAGAAAGTGTTTCGTATATGGTTACGACCTTCTTAGGAATATTCTTCCATCCTTGCTCAGATGTTCTTTCTAAATCGCTTACTCATTTTTAAATAAAAATTTATATGATGAATGAAGACGCAAAATGGAGTATTAGGGTTTCATGGCGAGGGAGGATTTATCAATCGTAATGACATCGGGGGTGGTGAAATTGAACCTTTATTTTGTTTCACTCTCTCTTTCTCTCCCAAGTCTTAAGAAAAATATCTCTATGAATGCTCTTATTTCTCTGTCACCTCTCCCTCCCCCACGGCCCCAAGGTCCCGGCTCCAGCGATCTACCAAAAAACTGTGAAACTTTCTTTTCACGTCTCAAACATCATCCACACTGCGCCGCCACACACAATAAACCCTATTACTTTCTAATGCTTTACCAGCAATTTTTTTATTCTAAAATTGCTTCCTGATCTTTTTGCTACGTTTTATAAAGGGCTTTTTCCTTTGTTCCATGGAGGAATATGACATATGCTATGTTTTTAAAATGAAACACATTCTTCCCTTTGACGGTTTCAATTTGACCCTAAGGAGGATTTGAGGGATCAAACAACTATTTAGAGGTTGGGAATATGTCATTCAAGAAAGCTTTCCACTTTCCAAACACTCAATCGATCCATTCTTCAACTACTATGTTAACTAATTTCAAAACTGCACTATTTGTTGGGGGGGCTCTATGAATATGCACTATTTTTTCTAAAATTCAAATTACCTTTTAATTAAGCGACATGCCTAACCCACTTAGTTATAAAATTGTTTTGCTTTAAGTTCCACAAAAGTTAGTAGGTCAACTAGAATGCTTTATAAAAAATAAACTCTAAATAATTTTCTTCACATATTTGGTAAAAAAATATATTTTAATATATATATGAACCACAAAACACTTAGAGAAGAACTAATTATTTTTTAAAATATGTGTTGACAAGTGAAGCATTAAACTATGGAGATAAATCAAAGTATATTTCGATATATATATATATATATATATATATATATATATATATATATATATATATATATATATATATATATATATATATATATATATGAAAACAAAGATGGAGACTAGATGCTTGTAGGAGATGTTCCTTGGGAGTAAGTCACCAAAGTACACACCTCCATTCTATCCTTCAATTTCTATATATATTTTTTATCATTAATTCCATATATAACATAACATGCACAGCAAACTTTGGTACATAATCAATCACGTTTTCCTATCAATCTTAGACTATTCTTCTTTTTCCAATTAGCTCATTTATTTATTCCATGGAAAAAGTAAAAAACAAAGAATATCTATAATGGAAAGTGGGTCATGAGAATCTGAGTTAGTGACAATTTAGGTATTTCAAAAGTTTCCTCCCACATGGGTCCACAGCCCGGACCACCAAATTATTGACAATGCCAATTTTCCATCATGGTTGTGCCAAATGATGGAAATGTCCATGAGTACAATATTTTAAGTCAAGGCTAGAATCATTTCAATCTATCACATCACATGTAATATAAATTTACCAAATTTTGTAACTCTTAATTTCAGGATATTTATTGATTCATAAAGAGGCCGAGATCAAGAAAAACTCACACGTTAAGCAATTCAAATAGTTAAATTTTAGGAAGGAGCCTTGGAAAAAAAAATAATTAGAAGTTTGTGGTTGTAATGTAGAAATTAATCTCATATTTTTTTTTCCATTGGACAAATTTTATGTTTACTGATGATGGTTTTTTAGAAGGCAATTGTTATTTACTATGCATGCATGACTTTTGATGCTGCTGGATCTAGGATCGTAGACAAAGAACATGATTATTTTTTATTTATTTTTATATTCAAAGTTTTGTATTGCTTATTAACAATATATTTTAATTGAAATATCATTTTTAGTTGTTTTTTCATAGGTTTTAAAAAGTTACATAAAAATTTTCGATAAAAGATTCCATAATTATACTATGGTAATTAAATTTTAATTTCTTTTTAAACATGGCTTTCCTAGAACCAAATTTTTTCAGATTAAAATCCTCTTTGTATAACACTTATAAACAGATTAACTCTCTTCATCAAGTAGCCAATAATCAATCACGTTTTCCTATCAATCTTTAGACTATTCTTCTTTCCAAATTAACTCATTTATTTATTCCATGGAAAAGTAAAAAACAAGTAATTATCTGTAATGGAAAGTGGGTCATAAGAGAATTGAGTTAGTGACAATTTAGGCATTTTTAAAAGTTTCCTCCGCATGGGTCATGTTCAGACCCACCAAATTTTTGACACCGCTCAATTTTTCCCCACGGTCATACCAAAAATGATGAAAATGTCCATGAGTACAATATTTGGTCAAGGCTAGAATCATTTCAATCTATCACATTTCACATGTAATATAAATTTCTAATAAATTTGTAACTCTAATTTTTGGATATTTATTGATTCATGCAAGAGGCTGAGGATCAAGAAAAACTCACACGTTAAGAATTTAGGGCTGAAGTTAAATTCTCTGTAAGGAGCCTTGGAAAAAAATAATAATATGTGACGCCCCAAAACCGGGGTGTCTCGTTGATCACTATCAACCCGCGAAAATCTACGTGTCTCTCGTCATGAGACCCATACGTGAGTAAAATGGCCACGTCGGGCCCATACATCCATACTCACAAAAATGTATATTTTATACAAAAAGAATTAATTACAATTTGTTTTTATTACAATTTATCCAAAACTGGGTCTCTTGCCCAGAATTTTACAAAATATGGAAATAAGGCCAATTTGTCCATTTCTTCGCCTCTACGGTCTCAAATGCGTCCCATCCTTGGGTGCACCTCCAGTACCTGAAATAAATATATTCCCTCAATAGGGTGAGCAATGCCTAGTAGTGGAATTTTGGGTTACTCCCCACCTAAGGGCTCATGCAATGGCACACCAAACATTCAATTCACATTCCATATAGTCCATTTTAATATACTAAGCATGCATATATTAACAAACTTAGACATGTTATTTATTCATAGCAATAACACAAAATTAGCCTACGAGCTAATCATCCAACTCGACAAACCCATCATACGCCCACAAAATCACAATCAACATGTGTTATTTACTCATGGCAATAACACAACATCACACAAGCTACACAAATACCGTGGGACTGTCCAAACCACTCTAGTGGATTTCTTCACTTACCCGTAAATCTTGAGCCAAAAACACAAATCATCCGTGCCTTAACAAATCCACATCCATTAAATGGCCCCAACAAAAGAATAATACAAGTAGGAGAAAACCCCTACCTTCCGGAGTTTGTCGAAACTCCCCAAAACCAATACCCACACGTAGCCCTTGTCGTGGGAGCAACTTTGCCTTTTGCCTTGCTCGAAACCGACGGTCCGATCGCCGGGAATCCTAGAGAGAAGGTAGAGCTTCTCTCTCTAAAATCCCACTCTTTTCTCTCTCCTATCCCACGGTTTGTTCCTTCTCCCTCACCCAAACTGGTTGGGTCAACTTGGTCAAGAGAAAAGTCCTCTCATGCCACTTGTCACTTTCCCATTGGCTCTTAGGGTTACCCCCTATCCACTTATCCATCTAACTTAGATTTCCATCCACTAACAAGGTGCCATTTGTCACTCATGGGCCCCACTTGAGCTCATGTTTGAACCTTTCTTCCCGGGACACATGGTACCTCTTGAGCCACTCATAAAGTGCCAAGTGTCCCGCACTCCTCTACGTGCCTTGAAAAATATGAAATTGATCGCTCCTGAATTCGACAAATTCGAATGCGGGTAAACTAGATCTCCCTCCTCCTTCACAGATAAATTCAACGTGAAGTCCGTTTTGTCATCCGAGATCTAGAAAATTTCGGGTTTTAACCGAAATTACCATTTTACCCTTTTTCATAAAATTGGATTTTCTCGGGGTTTCACATAATAATTAGAAGTTTGTGGTTGTAATGTAGAAATTAATCTCATATTTTTTTTCCATTGGACAAATTTTATGTTTACCGATGATGGTTTTTAGAAGGCAATTGTTATTTACTATGCATGCATGACTTTGATGTTAGTTTGACTTAGGATCGTAGGAGCAAAGAACATGATTATTTTTTATTTATTTATATTCAAAGTTTTGTATTGCTTATTAACATTATATTTTAATTGAAAGATTATTTATTGTTTTTTCATAGGTTTTAAAAAGTTACATAAAAATTTCGATAAAAGATTCCATAATTAAACTATGGTAAATTTTAATTTCTTTTTAAACATGGCTTTCCTAGAACCAAATTTGTTCAGATTAAAATCCTCTTTGTATAACACTTATAAATATATTGTCCCCTTCATCAAGTAGCCAATATAGTGACTAGTTCTCTTGGAATTATTTGATTTGTGCATCCATTCAATAATACATGAATTATCAACTCCTTATTTCTTAGTTTACTTAGGATGTTGACTCGCTTTTGCTTGCTTTCTCCACTAATATGTGCCAATTTTTTTATTATTATTATATTCATTTGATGAAATCGCTATTTTATTTATGATTAATATTTATTTAAATTACTAAATTGGATTTTTTTTCTGTTTCTAGGAAAACATTATAGGGTGCAGTAATTTGAAGCATATCTTCCTTTTACTTATTTTGTTCATCTTCTCGTTTCCTCTGAAGGGTGCGGTAGGTGATTGAAACTTGATTTTAAACTTTTCTGTTTTTTTTCTTAAGATCAATCACATTAAAATTAACTTTGTTTTATTTTCTAGCTTTATTCATGCTTAAAGAAACAACTTCAATATAACACACGCCGAACACTATTATAAGACATCCTTTTGTAATATTCGTGATCAATATTATGTTAAAATATGTCCACGCTATTTTTAGCATCATTATAGGACTTTAAATCATCATTGGATGCCTACTTCCATACCAGTGGTGGACCCATCGTAGGCTCAAGTGGGTATATGCTCCCCTCAAATTTTTTATCCTCAAATTTTTATATATATGCACCATCCCCCATTCCCCTTATCTATGGTGTATTATTGGATTAAAATTTTTTTATCCTACTATGGTGTGCTATTTAAATTATCAAAACATCTAGTTTTGCAAATTTTTTTATCCAACATTTCCATAATACTAAAGCTCCATTTGAAACTTGAAAAATATTAGGGAAAAGGAGCCTAATGGTCCACTAAAACTTTTCCCAAAAAAATTATTGTTTCTACAATTAAGAGGTACAAGCCAAGTATAAGTTATTATACTAAAAGCTCTAACCACCAAGTTATCATCATATCACGTTATATATATATATATATATATATATATATATATATATATATATATATATATATATATACCAATTGTAACTTTAAAAATAATCAATTTAAAATCGTTTGTCATTTGTCGTGACACCAATCATTTATCATTTCTTCTAAAGTGTTTTTTGCAACTTGTAGCAAATACCTAATCTAAAAGTCAAAGTTCCAACCAAAAGAAAAACTTAACCTCGCTATTTGATTTATTTATTTAAATATTAAAATTTTACATGAATAAATTTAACTATCTTATTGAATGACAAAATTTGTTGTTAAAGCTTCGTATTAATATTATATTCTTACTAACATTAAAAAAAACCATTATATTCTTAGTTAATAAAATATTTTTAAATATGTTATGATAATATTATGAAATGTATTGGAATATGATTTTCATTAAATTTCCTATTGAATTTTTATATTTTTATATTACTAAATTATGAGCCCTTCGTAGAAAAATTCTGGCTTCGCCACTATTCTACACCTACCCACCCACACACACAAATACCCACACACAAGCACGTCTACCACCCACCCACCCACACACACACACTCAATTCGGCTTTATTACCTAAAGTGTTTAATGTATGAATTTATTTCTCATGTGTTAGAGAAATGGATCGTTGTTGTGGATTTCTAAAGGATCGGTCTATGAATATGAGGATGGGGTTGAATGTTTCATCTCTCAGTACAAAATTCAACAAGCAAAAATATCACTAGATGCCCTTGCTTACAATGTAGGAATATGATATTCCACACTCCTCAAATTGTTAGAGAGCATTTGTTTTTCTATGGATTTGATCAAAATTACCTTACATGGTACTGGCATGGGGCAGAAGGTACAAGTAGTGGACCAACTACTATGCGGCGTAACGTTGTACTAAAACGCTCTTTGATAATGGACCGCATAATCGAAAATGGTTAAAGCCGCTTCATGATGACTTTCAGTCAATCCGTAATTTTTTTAAAAATATTGAATGATGCTAAGAAACCTTTATATCCTGGTTGTAGAAAATTTACCAAGCTATCTGCATTAGTTAAATTATATAATCTAAAAGCACTGTATGTAAGGTCTGATAAAGGCTTTTCAGAACTATTAGGATTTCTTGGTGAAATGTTGCCTCTCAACAATGAGTTGCCACTATCTATTTATGAAGCCAAGAAGACTTTGAATGCATTGGGAATGGAGTATGAAAAGATACATGTACGTCTAAATGATTTCGGCCATTATATAGAATTAACTAAAAATGCATCTTCATGTCCTACATGTGGTGCTTTCAAGGTGGAAGGTGAATTCGACAAGAACTACAGAAAGAGAAGGGAGTTCCAATAAAGTTTCATGTGGTACTTTCCACCCATCCCAAGATTCAAGATAATGTTTCATTCCTCAAATATTGCAAGAGATCTCACGTGGCATGCACAAGAAAGAGAGTTTGATGGGAAGATGTATCATCCATCAGATTCCCCATTATGGAAGTTAATTGATCACAGATGGCCTGATTTTGGTAGAGAGCCTAGAAATCTAGGACTCAAGCATTTCACCGATATAACCCTATAGTTCCTTGAGTAGCAAGCATAGCTTGTCGCCTATTATAATGATCATTTATAACCTTCCACCATGGTTATGCATGAAGAGAAAATTTATGTTGTTATCATTATTGATATCAGGTCCACAACAACCTGGCAACGACATAGATGTCTATTTGGCACCTTTAATAGAAGATCTCAAACTTTTGTGGGAGGCGGGGATTGAAGCTTTTGATGCATATCAACAAAAATTCTTTACATTAAAGGTCGTTTATTACGGGCACCGCGATTTCTGTCGTATGGAAACTTATCAAAGTTGTACGCTTAAAGGGTACTGCTTACCCTTATATGCGAAGAAACATCAGCAGAGATTGAAGCATGGGAAAATAACTCATTCACAGGCATAAAGGAGTCTTCCATGCAACCATCCTTTTAGGAAACAAAGGCATTCCAACGGTGAGTAAGACTTCCATCACCTCCACAACCATTAAGTGGGGAGGAAATATTGCACAAAATGGATAATATTTGTAATTCATGGGAAAAGAAGAAGGTTAGCTGATAACCTGAAGGTACGTTGCAGCCGTCATAAGCAAGAAGTTAATATTTTGATTCGAAAAATATCGAGATATCTACATGTTCGTCATAATCAGACAACGCACATCGAGAAAAATGTATGCGAAAGCATCACTAACATCCAAGTAAAGACAAAGGATTGATTAAATACTCATTTAGATCTTATGGAGATGGGCTTATGGGCCCAATTAGCACCAAGGTTTGAGCGAAACGAACTTTATCTTCCACCAAACATACACACTCTCTAAAAACGGAGAAGAAGATCTTTGTCAAACACAAGACTTGAAAGTTCTATGGTAATATTCAAACTTCATAAACTCTTTGTATCCATAGAGGATTTCAAGCTTGTTGGTCTAAAATCACATGTGATTACCATACACTAATGCAACAAATGTTACTAGGCCAGACAGTTGCATCAATTTTACAAAGCATGTTCGACTGCTATTCAGAGGTTGAGTTTCTTTTTCAATTCTCTATGTAGCAAAATGGTTGATGTGTTCAAATTTTTGATGAATTACAAACAACTGATCATGACATTGTGTTTGTCAAAGTACTTCCCACCTCCTTTTTCGAGCATCATGATCTATTTGATGCTGCGATCTTATAAGAGAGGCAAGACTTGCTGACCAACTTATCTCAGACGGATGTACCACTTGAAAGGTTCCACAAAGTACTAAAGAGTGTATGTGTGTAATCAGAATTCTACTCAAGGATGCATCATTGAATGCTACATTGAAGAGGGTTTATCGGGTTTTGGTACTCAACACTGTCAAATGTGGATGTGGTCAGGATTCCTGTAGTCAGTCCAATAATTTAATTCATAAAATCGTAATACCCTACACCAGAAGTTTTGCCTACAGAAAAAGTCTGATCCCATTACTTCGTTAAAGCATATCATTATGTGTTGAGAATACAAACTATTGTGCAACCTATATTGAGTAAGAATCATCTCGCCAGATGAGTTTATACTTTTCTTATCGCAAATTCTTGCTATATTGTAATTCATGGAGTAATATGTATTGCAGAGAGCATGACATGGTTGAAAATGCAAAATCCTCGCTGGTTAAGAGTGCGTGGCTACAAGATGTAGAGCATGAAGTACTTTACTTATTATTGAGGAAAAGGCAAATTATAATACTCTTTCTATTTTTACTATTTTCAAACATTAGAACAAAAAACAATAACAATTTCATAAATCAGGTAGGCTTTATGTCGCCAATGTTAATCGCAATCTATTATTGAAACTCTTAAATGATAGTAATATGGTTCAGTCACTACGCGTCTAAATATAATGGATATATCATCACGCGTTTACTTCATACAAAGGATAGATATGAATCACGGACAACACAAAATAGTGGAGTTAGTGTTGTAGCATCGACGATGCAAATTTCAAGTGTAAAGGATAAAATCCAATATTTGGTGAGCTATGTTTTTATGGAGTCATTTCTGAGATTTGGGATCTTGATTACACTTTATTTAGGATTCCAATTTTCAAGTGCAACTGGGTTGACAATAACTGTGACGCCCCAAAACCCGGGGGTCCGTTGACTACCCGTCAACCTCGCTAATACCCTGGAATGCCTGGGTGACCATTTTCACCTAAAATCTGGGCAGAGTCTCCTTTCAGATTTCCGCGAGCTCCTAATTCAACATATTAACACCTGTATAAAACCTGTCCCAAACAGTCCAATATATCATCACATGAGTAAAACGGCCACTTGGGCCCATAAACGCATCATAACAATATCTCTAAAACATACCAATTATGTCCATAGTTCTAAGAGTTAATAATTTACTCTCTTATACAACACATATATTAAAATTAGAGAATTCTAATACATGTATAAAATCATCAAAGCCACAACCCGCCTTTTTTCACAACCTCAGTCTCTAGGACAAGCCGTGCCCTCGCACGCTCCCTGTACCTGTAAAATAATATCCCTGGGACAGGTGAGCTAATGCCCGCAGTGGAATCACCCTATGGGCTACTCTCCACCTAAGTGCAATGTCTAAACACTCATTCAAGCAATGCATGATCCTAATTTTGAAACGTCTAACTTATCAACTCATACCCGAGTCCTCACCGACTCCCTCACACTCGCCTAAGCCTCGTATGAGAATTATTATATTTATTTGTTAGTGGACAACCCTCCGATGTGTATATATCAATTGGAGCCGTCTCCAACGATTGATATTATTTGTGGACTACCCTCCGATGTATAATAATTCAAGCCGCCTCCGACGATTGATATTTTTAGTTTGACTACCTCCGATAATTAACATTTTAGACAACCCTCTCGAACCATTTTCTCTTAGACTCACCTCATGCACTCACTCCTATCATCCTGGGTGCTCCCAAAGGCATAAGGGAATGCATGATGCCAATTCCATTATAGTCTATGTCACATGTAAATATATATAAACATGCATATATTCACATAAAATTCAATCACACAATCATGTTATGTAATTACGCATTTCATCACATCGGGTTAGCTCACATGGGCTAATGGTCAAACACGAGCAATTCGATTTGAATTACTCAACCAAACACATTATTTCACAAAAATATATATTTTGAGAACACTGTTTCGGGAATAGTGAAACCCTCGGTTACTATTCCCGAAAATCACACTACTCCGGCTTCACTTGCGGAACCCGCATTACCGGCCATTCCCGACCTCATCCAAACCAATACATGATTTAATACAAAATGCATAAATTAGCCAATTAAAAACAACAGAATAAATTTCACGGGCCACCTGTTACAAATGGTTTTAATAAATTCAAACAATTCGGTCTCAAGTTTTTGGACCGATCAAACGGCCATTCAAGGCCTCAAGCTAACCGAAACATTGAAAAACACTTAAATAAAGTGTAAAACCTGGCAGAGAAACCCCTACCTCTCAAGTAGCTTGTCAAAACTCACAAACTGCACCACGCTGTGAAAGTCATTCTGCCAGAAATGCCTTCCTTCATTCCGAAGACTACCGACTCGCCTGATTCACAGATTCTAGAGAGAAGTATGATGTTCTCTCTCTAAAACATAAGCTCCAAAGCTACTGCCCGTCTTCCCCTGCACACTTCACGTTTTTGGCTTCAATTTCATAAGGTAGGAGACAACTGTAGCTTTTTGTCTTATTATCCAACTTAATAATTTAATTAATTCCCAATACGTCCCTTTCTTTCCCAGTTTTAACATTCGGCACTATCTCGGCCTTTTATTTTCATCATTTCTCTACTCATACCACTTATGGCACATGAGTACTTGTTATATGTTACTTGTCGTGACAAATTCGCTTTACGCACCGAAACGCGATGCCTCGGTAAAACGTGTAAATTCGGATCGTCCCTGAATTAGACAAAATCTTGCGTGCTAGGCTAGATTTTGCGAGATCTATTCCAACGGTGAAACTACCATCATCCGAGATCTAGAGAATAAATTACGGATTTTTAACCGAAATTACAATTTCGTAACCGAAATTACGATTTTGCCCTTCTTCTATAAATTGGAATTTCTCGGGTCTTATAATAACAACGACATTAAAGTTGATGAACTTGGGTTTACATTGATTGACTTGACGAAGGTGGTGTATAACCGTATTCATTTATATTAGCATCTCAAGCAAAGCAGTTTTCTATGTACAAGACCAACTCGGAGCTAAGATGGTCGTACTGGCCTTATCAATTCCTCAAAAGTTCTTACATAAGGAGAGGATGTTGATGACCCTGTAGGTCACTGAACATCATTCACTTATTATGCGCAAAGCTGCTATCATTGATATATGATCTCTGACTCAATATATACAGATTTATTAAGAGTAGGGATTTGATTGAAAACAAATCTTCCATGTGACTCAATTTCAAGCTTTCCAATGATGTAAATAAAATATATTTATGAATGAGATTGCATCTAAAATCTTTTTAATTGAGAAAACATCTCCAAATCATTACTTATTTTGTACTTACATTATCTTAACCATCTACAAGATTTTGTGTTGATATTGTAATTTTTTTAAGTAAATGCTATTACTAACATTGTATGTGGATTTTCTTCTTAATATTTCTTTGCTTATTTGTAAATATATGCTCAAATCTAACATGTAATGGTTGAATGAAGAGTCTACAATAGATTATTTAATTTGGATTGATTCATAATAAGTTTATTGTTATTACACTGTTCCTCTCTAATTTATTAGAGCTTAAAGTTCTTTTATAAAGATACCATAATTTTCATGACGTAGAAAAAGGTATTTCAACTCTTTTTTTTTTCATTTTGGTTGTTCAATTCTTTTCACCTTAATTTTACTGTAACCTACTTTTCCCTACTTAGGTATGGATGTAGATGATGGAAAAACCCCATAAAGAATAAGACTTCTGTGGAATATCTCGAAGTTTCATTATTATTAAGAATAGAGCAAAGGAATAAAGCTTCTTATCAAGTACAACCAAGATGGTATTTATGTTGGAGATTCTTCTGTGCATCTCACAAGTTACTTGGGTGTATTAGCAAGGACAATGGTGCCCTATTAGATACAGAGACTAGCGAGATGTTTCGATTCCACTAAAGCGATAAATTATGGATTCACCAGGTAACCAATTTATACTCCAAAAGACTAATAATACAATATTATCATTCATTACAAGATGAAGATATTAATAATATTGTTATAATTATAGACTGCTTTTACATTGGATAAAAGAAGCAGGAGAAATTGCATGGGAACAATAGGAAGAAGTTTCCGGTCATTTAAGAACCACCTGATCATAAAATACATCATCCCTTTCAAGGATAACCCAGAAATGTCAAGAAACTCCATCCGAAGAGAAGGCCATTGATGATGAAGATTTAAATATTCGAAACAAAGATAGGCTCTCTAATGCATTCCAAAGTTTAAACTATTGAAACATGTTACTTATATTAACATGTTTATAATCATATTCATTAATTGTCTTAAAATGTGTTATTAATTTTTATTTATAAATGCAGAAATTTAGGAAAGTTCAGAAAGAAGAAGGAAGAAACACGTATACAATCATCATTTCAAGTATAAAAGGATATGGCACTCAGGAAGATTAGTAAGTTAATGCTACCTAATAACAAGCTTTACGTAGATTTCACATGTGAATAGAGTTTTTTTATATTTATATATGTTTTCATTATACTAAACATTTTATATAGAACTAACTATGATGTTTGTTATAATTCTCATAGATGGTAACATCTGAAAGTATTGATAGAAGCATTTTATGGAAAAAAACAAGGGAAAGGAAAGATGGAAACTATGATGTGGTTGTCATACCTGTTGTGGAGAAGATTGTAGGTTCTTATTTGTTCTTATTTATAACCTAAATTTAGTATGTTTAGACAAATACTATTTGTTTATCTATTTGGAACATAACTTTGTAACTTTTAATTTTGTTTAAGGATGATCTCTTGAAGGAGTCTCCCCAAGAGAGGTCAAAGGCAGGAGCAATGATATACCTCACACGCTACTGGGAACCCATAATACAGTGGCTCCAGTACGTGGTAAAGGAACATTTACACTAATCGAAAAAGTTTTTCATAGTGTGCTGATCGTGTACGCGGGATTTTGTGAAAGCATCTCAAGAACGACAAGCTCAGTTTGAGGCTAGCATTTTAGCAAAGCTTTCAGAAATTGTACCAACTACGCCTCAATCCGAGGCGTTAGTTGTAAATTCGAAAACAAACCATATAAGATTTTAATTTTGTCACAATAGGTGCCCACAACGCCATGTTGAAGATCAACCCCAATCATTAAAAGAACCTCAAATAAAGGTATTTATTTGTTAACTAGCTTAATTTATTATTTTTACAAAAACACTTGTAAACCTAAAAACTCTAGAGGTGGTCAAAGTTTAAAAATGCAATTTATTAAATTATACATGCACAATTGCTCATCGACATGACTTTAATTTCCTTGCCATTTAATTTTATAGGTGAGAAAATGTCAATCGCAAGAGATAGGAAGGAAATGTAGTGTATGCGTGACAAATTGTACGCGGAATGTGGTCCCAATCACGCCTTAGTAGTGGTGGATGCTCGTGAGGTAGAAATCATATACAACACTGCAATTCTCATTCCCGACTTAAAATTACTACCGTTGGAAATGCCAGTTGATATGAAGCCTAAGGGCTCCACTCATTTAGTCATCCTCAATGCTCATCCTACCCAGGTGTAGTATTTTTTCTATATTTACATATAGTTTTATAAACATAATATATGTTACAACAAAGCATAATGAGATACTTAACCTGATATTTTTTTTATAGGAAGTTAAAAAGTTGAAAAAAGAAAGAAATGTAGGTATAGAACTAATAGGCAAATGTCAAAATCCTAAGATACTTTGATAATTCTTTGCCGGACTAATGTTGAATGACCAAAAAGTAAAATCAGTAGACATTCCAATTGATGTCTTTGGAGAGGGTTTTAGAACATTTCTCATGAAAGAATATATGGATATGATAATCTCAAATGTTAGAAGTGTCGGGCCATTTGTATTATATTCTACATATGGTGAGAGTACTTATTTTATATTAATTTTATCTACCTAATTACATTATAGTTTTCCCATTAGTAATATATTAGGTATGTAAAATATTAATAATTTGTGAAATTATTTTTGAATTTCAATTAGGCACTTGTATAAGAAGATGGTTGATGCAAAGGTGAGAGAACAAATTGCTTTTGTTAACCCTGCATTGGTTTCTAAAGCTGGAATGGGAGAAGCAACGAAGGAAAATAAATTAGGTTATTGCAAATCGACAATGAATTCGGCAGCCGGTATATTTTTGCCTATACAACCCGGAGTGAGTTTTATGACAGTTATAAGTTTACCATATAGTTTACTAAATATCTCACTTTAAATAAAAATTTCGCTTCATCGGTGTCAGTCGAGATTAGAGACAAGGACAATGACAAGATACTACTCGACTCCAATGCTACATCAACCATGTGATGATTTGAAGGATATTGTTAACATGTAAGTTTTTAGATAATACTTGAATGATTTATAGTACATTACCTAATATTAGTTGCTATCAGATAGGGTATTAAGAATTCATCCACCAGCAAAGCAAAAAACATCAAAAAGAGAACCTACATGGGTAAAGGTTATGGTTAGTATAAATTACATCACTTTGATCGTGGTTTATAAATTTCAGTTCATAGTACTAATGCATTAAGAGCATACATTTTAATTGAAGGACCACAATGTAATGGTTTTCATTTTCATTTATAGTGTCCAAGGCAGCCAGATAATGTGGAATGTGGATATTATGTAATGAGATACATGAAGGACATTATTATTGATTCCAAGCATCTCACAACAAAGGTTAATTTATGCTTAATAATAAATTTTCATAATATTCTATTGTTTACTGTAACACTTAACTAATCAAATGGTGTATGTTACTTGTTATTAGTTTAATGGGAAAAAATCTTATAGCGAAATGGAGATAAATGGAGTACGGTCTGATTGGGTGCTACTAGTGACTCAATTGATTATAACTTTTGCTTGAAGGTATAATGTAATGAATTGCCTTTTGTTTGCATAAATTATGTTGCATTGTTGGTAAATTACTCATCAAAGTTAATGTAATTTATTTGATCTATTTATTTCACCTAATGTTATGCAAAGAAAAGGAATAACTATCCACTAGCTATGGAAAAGCTTTTTTGTGGAATGTGGTGAAGGCAAAGTGAAGAAGTTGACATAATATTTTTATGCAATGATAATGTTGTACAAAATATTGTAAGTTATGACAATACCTTGTAAAAAAAAAGGTTGTTTATTAGTATATTTTTGTGATGTATTGATCTCTTTTAGATCAATTTCTTGCTTTTGTTGAGTTTATTATCTTATTATAATTGCTTATGCGTAAATTTTTCAAGAAGTTGAAGAATCACATTATCATAGAACCGCTGATCGTGTTTTTTGATTAATAGTAAGTGTAAGTGAGATATATATTTTTCATTAAACATCGGACACTTTATGTCTTTTGATTTGCTTTTGATTCCAAATATTTGTTTACATTCATGTTTTTTATTATATTATCTTCTAAGTTTATAGCCTAATATTTCCTTTATGCTACTATTCATTTGCATATGGAATACTATTAATGCTTTATTTCCATAACTAGTGATGAGACTTCAACTTGAATTATATTTCACTTTGTTTATGATTTGATACTCTACCAATTATCAATTTAGAAAGTTATACCCAAATATATGCTTACTTTTTTTTTAAATTTGTATTATTCTGAATGACTTGGTTATTTTTCAGATATGAATATATATTCATAATGTTGTGTCAACATTTTTGTTTTATATTATTCTCTTTTATCTACAGGTTAGTTTCTATATTACTAGTTATCATTTTTTATATCACTTTCGTGAAGGTATTATTCTAATTTGAGTTCAATTTTCATTTAAAACCTTGAATGTCACAACACTAGCACTCATCAAAATAGTAAAACAATGTCTTAGTTCAGTTGGTTTAGAAAGTTTTTCGTTTGATTTTCTATATCTAATCATATAAAAACATGAATGACGAGTGATATTATGAGCCAGCAATATGCATGTAAATATGTGGTTAGTGGGGTGATAGCCGATAGGAGCAGGTGTAGGAGCTTATAGCCAAATAGAAATTCTCATCTATGGCTAGCGGGCTGTTTCGTTTAAGACTTATTTCAATAGTTTCAGCCAGAGAAACGTAGCTCATGATGATTATGGGCTTAGCGCACTCTCCAATAGAAAGATCCTCCGCTACCCAATAATTAAAGAACATTTTGTATTCATATACATAAAATCTATGAAAACTTGTTGGGAATATGTACAAATGTAATTTTGGATCAATGGATATATAAATTAAAGCGCTCAAACTGTTCAGTTCCAGAATTAACACTTAAGGGAACCAATTATCCGGCTTCCCTCAAGAAGGGTTTAGATTCCATATCTGTAGGACATGTTCCCAGCCACCTATCTCAATGAGCCTCTAAGACATAGGTATTGGGCCCCGTCTTAGACGCACGTAACCTATGAATCAAAGGCCCCCATTGAAATAGACAGGAGTCCATGGCTACTCAGATTAAGATCTAATCAAGATATGATCATCTAGTGACACGGCTTAAACTATTAATTGTAATCTACAGATATTATTTAAGAGTTTAATCCATGTCTGGTCCTCACATATGGCCAAGATTTATAAAGCACCTCCATTTTAATGTCACCACATCAAGAATCCGCATCAAGATTACTACATTCTTAATGTTCAAGTGACCGTACTAGTAGTATTATAATCAGATCCTTAGCGATTAATATATTTGATAATTTTAGTTATTATTCTATAATTTTCTGATCATCTCATATAATCAAGTATATACTAAGATTATACTTACATTAATAAACTTGGGATTTTCGATATTTACAAATTATGCAACACATGTATAAAGAATCAAATATAGAAAATTGTTTTCATGAAGCAAGATAAATTACATGCTTTAGTGGCACTACGCCTAACACCTCCCACTCTAAGGCAGCGAGACATGTCTCTTAAACCTAGTCCTCTAAGACCCGTGAACACCCTTCGTGTAAAGTCTTGTAAACGGTTTCGCAAGGTTCGGGCTCTCGATACATTTCATAATGACTACGTCCCTTCTATGTACGATCAGACGATGATACTTCCTTCTATATGCTTCCTTTGCACTCCTTGGTTCTTGGAGTTTGCCAAATCGCCCACTATTGTCACAAGATAAACAAGTGGTTTTTCCATGTTTGGAACTACTTCTAGATCAGTGTAGAACTTCTTTTGAAATAAACCGATTCCTTTAGTCAGCTTCACATGCGACGCCCAAAACCCGGTCCGTTGACTACCCGGTCAACTCATGAAAATCTATACATCTCGTGATCACGAGACGCACATGAGTAAAAATGCCTCTCAGCTCATAAAGCAATACTCATAAAATATAATTATCACAACTATTCTCCAATTATCTCCCAATAATTTAATAGTTGATTAGACTTTTATACAAACATATATTAAAAATCTACCATTCTAATACATGTTATGTCCAAAAGCCTCAAAGCCACAAACCGGCTTCTTCCAAAATCGCCTCTAATTGAGTTGTCTCGAGCGCCCCCACCTGAAAAATATAATCCTCGACAGGGTGAGCTTAATGCTCGCAGTGGAATCAATTCTAAATGGGTTACTCTCCACCTAAGTGCATATGCAATGTCTAAAAGTAAACACACACTTAAGTAAATACATGTTCCTACTTGAATGTCTACATGATCACCCCATGTCACGAGTCCTCACCGACTCACTCACACTTGCCTAAGCCATGTATGAGAAAATAATCATTTTCAAAACAAAACTTGTTGTTCTTGAAAATATACTACCGAACGTGTCGGTAAAAATATGGGACTACCCTCCGAGGTGAATTGGTCAGCGAGCTCAAACAGCCACGGTCCTCATCCGAAGTGATCTCGTCAGCTCCATCTCCCAACCCAATTCTCCCGAATATCATCCCCGTGAAATCTCTTTGCAACCATGTCCGCTTACAAAATACCATGTCATGCACTCACACCTAACTTCTAGTTACCCAAAGGCATATGAAAATGCATTATGCCATTTCAAAATCATTTATACAATATGTCAATATGCATATTTTCAATCAACCAATTACACACATGTAATTCAACACATCAACATTACCCACTGTATCTCACTTGAGCAAATCATAATCTCATATCCAATGGCTTACAAACACAATTTAATTTCATATAATTGTGTCATTTTGTTAACACATTAAATCATGTCTTAACCTATCTATTTCCTCAAATACCAAGCCATTCACATCCACAATTCCAATGCCAAAACACATGGACATTTATGGTCCATTTCATGCAAACTGGGACTATTTTACAAATTCCAAATGTATAAAGTGGGTCAGCTCCACCTGGAAACCCACTCCTCCTACATCGGTTCCTCTTGGTGGAACCGAATTACAAGGCCTTCCTACTTCATACTTACCAACATACAATTTAATTCCTATAATTATCAATTAAACACCCAAAATGGGCCCCTAAATCGCACTCTGACCGTTAATAAATAAGTCTCAAAATTCCAACACTTCTGCCCAAGATTTGAACCGATCAAACGGCCACTCACAGCCTCAATCAACTCAAACATCACAAAACACTTAAATAAAGTGTAAAACAAGTAGGACGAAACCCCTACTTTGATGTGGTCATTAAAAACTCCCAAAACCGGTGCCTACGCGTTCCTCTCCGAGTAGAACAACTCTCCTTCTTGTTTCGAAGGAATCCGACGGTCGGATCTCCCACGATTCTAGAGAGAAGGAAGAGACTTCAGGAAAAAATGATATCCAAGACCTCCTCGCATCTTCTTTCTTCCTCTACGTTTCCTTCGCTTGCTTTTTATTCCTTCCTTTTGTTTTTCTTTCTTTTTCTCATTCCTCTTCTCATTTCTCTTTCATTTTCTCTCCATTTCTCCCCATTTTCTCCTCTCTTGCTTTCTCTCCTCCTGAGATTATACGTACATAAAAATGAGGAATTCCCTCCTCCTTCCTCAAACCAAATGAGCGCCTTCTCCTTTTTCCATCTTTTCTTTACTCATAACTCCCCTTTATGACATCATGCACTCATACTATCAGGTTCACTGATCTCTTTCCATACACGGCTAATTGTGAACCATTCCTTTTTATGCCAAGTGTCATTCTCTTGAGGTGCCATGTGGCATCTCCTCAACCTTGTCATGTGTCACCCGACACCCCACGCCTCGAAAAACGTGAAATCCCGACCACCTTGGAATCCAATGAAATTCGACGTGGTTACTAATTTTGCGAGACGATTTCAACGGAGAAGTCCGTTTCGTCATCCGAGATCTAGAAAAAAATTCGACTTTACCGAATTTATTTAGTTCTTTTGAGAAAATTGGATTTTCTCGGGGTTTCACATCACAAGCCACTATGTATTTGGCTTCCTTGGTTGAATCCACAATACTAGATTGTTTGATACTTCTCCAGACTACGGCTCAACCATCAAGAGTGAATATTGACCCATGTCAACTCGACCATTCACTGATTGAAAATTAGAATCAAGATATCCAATGTGGTTCGTGTCTCCACCAGTACACATGATATAATCTCGCTCTCCTAAGATACGAGAATATGTTTCACGTTTATCCAATGACCCATTCTTAAGATTGGATTGGTAACGATCGACTATCCCTAATGCATAATGTATATCGTGCCTGCATTAATAACACGGCATACATGAGAGAGGCCGCTCATACCGAGGCATAAGGAACTGGCCCCATATCCTCTTCCCCTCTGAGGCTGCCTTAGACACTTTCCTGGAAAGGATGATTCCATGCTCCGCCTGGTAATGACCTTTCTTGGAATCTTACATCGAAAATCGAGCTAGCACCTTATCAATATAAGATGCTTCAGACAATGCCAAAAGCTTGTTCTTACGATCTCTTATAATTTGAATCCCAATAATATAGGTTGCTTATCCTAAATCTTTCATTTGAAATTGCTCGACTAACCATTTCTTTACATTCGATAATGTTTCTACATCATTCCCAATGAGTAGAATATCATCTACGTAAAGAACCAAGAAGACCACCTTCTTTTCTTTGATGTACTCAGATACACAAGGTTCTTTCAACATTTTCATTAAAACCATACGTTTGATGGGCTTCATCAAAACACGTATCTCCAAGACCTTGACGCTTGCTTCAGTTCATAAATGGACCTAAGCAACTTGTAGACTTTTTGTTGTTGGCCTTTATCCACAAAACCTTCTGGTTGCATCATGTAGATGCTTTCCTCAAGATAGCCATTCAGAAAAGTCATCTTGACATCCATTTTCCATATCTCATAATCGAGACAAGCGACTATGGATAAAAGAATGCAAATATACTTAAGCAAAGTTACTGGCGAGAAAGTTTCCTCATAGTCCACTTCCTCTTTTTAGGTATAACCCTTTGCCACTAGCCTAGCTTTGAAAGTTTCCACTTTTCCATCTATGCCTTTTTTTCTTTTGAAGATCCATTTACATCCTATGGGCCTAACATCCCTGTGTGGATCTACAAGTTCTTGCACAGAAAGCTAGAGTACATGGACTCCATTTCTTGTGTTCATAGCATCTTGCCATTTGTCCTTGTCGAATCATCCATGGCATCACGTACGCCAATGGATCATCCCGTTAGTGACTGACACTAGAAATCAGATTCTTCTTCATGTCCTGTGACCCGGATGGTGTCTCAATTACCCTCCCACCACGCCGAGGTACCGTGATATCTCAATAGGAATAGTGGTCTCTTGACTTTGTCGCTCGTCGCTGGTTGATGGTGATTTTCTCGACCGACGTAACGTAGTTCCTCCAGTACAACCTTATTGCGAGGTATGAAGTTTGTCATATAGTCATCTTCGAGAAAAGTCGCATTTGTTGATACAAATACTTTCTTACCTGAAGGACTATAGAACAAACCTCACCTTGTGCCTTTTGGATAGCCTACAAACATACACACTTCTGTGCGGGGTTCCAACTTCCCAGTCTTTCCTTTCAGCACTTGTGCCGGACACCCCCATATGTGAAAGTGACATAAACTAGGATTATGTCCATTCCACGACTCTAAGGGTGTCTTTTGGATTGACTTAGATGGAACTACTTTCAAAATGTAGACCACAGTTTGTAGTGAATATCCCCAAAATGAGATTGGTAACGAGGAGTAGCTCATCATTGATCTAACCATATCTAGTAACGTCATGTTTCTCCTTTCTGCAACACCATTCTGCTGTGATTTTCCAGATGATGTGAGTTGGGATAGGATTCCATGCTCTAGCAAATGATCCTTGAACTCTGTATCAAGGTATTCACCTCCTCGATCTGATCGAAGAGTTTTTAGTGATTTACCTAACTGCTTTTCAGCTTCTGCCATGAATTCTTTAAACTTTCCAAAAGTCTTAGATTTCTTATAAATTAGGTAAACATAACCGTATCTTGAATAATCGTCAATGAAGGTGACGAAATATTCATAACCACCTCTAGCTTGTACACTTAGTGTACCGCAGACGTCGCTATGTACAAGTTGAAGAGGTTCTTTGGATCTCTCGCCCTTTGCTGTGAAAGGTCTCTTAGTCATTTTACCTTCTAAGCAGGATTCACAAACAGGAAGAGTGCCAAATTTTAGCTTTCTTAAAGGACCATTCTTTACTAACCGGTTTATTCTGTCAAGGTTAATGTGGCCTAAATTGAGATGCCAAATGTTGAATACATAAAAGTGCAATATTTATATAGGATTTTAATACTCCCAGCTCATGTTTTGCTCTCATTTTGTGTAAGGATAGGTGCCTTTGATCGTTTCTCATGTTTTTATGCTTGTGTAGGTTTTTCGAGTTCCGTGCACATTTTTGTCGGGGTTCATGTCCAGAGATCAAATGTAGATCATCGTGGCTGATGCATGTACCACTGCCGAGAAGCCACTGCAGTGTTACTTCGTGAAGAGAGCACTGTAGGCAAATGTACCTACCAAATAAACCGGTACCTGGCACTCCCAAGCGTTGAAGCACCAAGATATCTTTGGTACCTGCACACACCTCATCGGGGTACCGTACCAACATGCACCTTGTGGGATTTGAAACATAATTCCAATCTTGGTGCAGGGTACGCCTGCCTTTCAACCACCACTTCGAGATCACAGAGTAATGGTATTTAAGCCGATCAAAGTGGCAAAGAAGAGCGCTTTATTCTAGGGTTTGGTTTCGACTATTGGAGTGTCTCTCTCTATATTTAGGGTTTATAGAGTAGAGTACTTATCTTTTCTTCCTGATCTCCGAAGCCTAATTACCAGAATCTTTCTGGTTCATACAACTTGGCATTTTCAATGATTCTCGTGCTGATATCCCAATTTTGCAATTGAAGTGTTATTTCTCAAGCCACATTTGCGTATAGTTTCTTATCAAACATTAATCGATTTTCAGTTTCAATGGAGTTCTAAACCTCCATGATGGGGTTCTAATGGTGGAAACTCACCTCCTTTAAGGTAACAACCCTCAATTCCTCTTTTGTGCTTCAAAGGGATTGTACGATGCTAAGCACTTGCGGAAAATCTTATAAAACCTTAGTTTGGCATCTTCTTGACAACGTGTGAACGAGAGACCCTCGGTACACGTTGTGCTTGATCGCAAATGCAGGCTAAGAGTCCAAGCAAATCGTTTGAACAAGTGTTTGTCATCGCTCAATCATTCTTTGTTTTAAAAGAGCCTTTAACGTTACATCTTCCGTCGAAGACCATTCATCAATGGCTCCTAGATGAGATCGTGAATAAAAGTAGGTACACTCGATCGGCAAGTGAGTGGAAACCTAAGAACCCTATCATTCACCCTTTGCTTAAAAATAGTTGACGAACCGGTTAGTCAATCAATCACCACAACCCCAGATTTGACTTTCAATGCACATTCGTTGAGCAACCCCCAAGGATCACCTAGGAAACCACACTCAGGAAATGATCTGCAGATTCCACGCAATATAATGTTTGACTCCACTAGTTCCTACGCTTGGGAATAATTTCAAAGATACCTTAAATAAACTACATTACAAGAGTCGTCTGTGGAGCATGAAACAATCTAGTTGATCTAAAGAGAGCTAGTGATAATTTGCAATTGCATTGCAAATCCGATACGCTCTCTACCTTTTCTTTTTAATTCATTTCCGTGAATAGTCTAAGTGGATATATGTTTAGTAGGGGTAAGATTGGTGCATGTCGGTTTAGGCTCGCAACGAGCAACGCCGACTTGTAAGAATTATACCTCCAAGACAATCTGAAGAATCCATAGTAAGACATTTGTTTCAAGAGAATCCTACACCTCAAATGGACCACCCCGGGAGTCAGCAAACTCTTTTTAATCCAAATGCCCAAGGGTTACCTGTTGACCGACAAAGACTTTATGAACCTCCATAACAAGGAGATGAGGTTTGCACCACCTAAGAACCCCTTTGGGTGGTAAGAGGTTAATTTTCAGCAAAATTACTATCGGGCTCCCCCTACCCCTTTACCTAATGTGGAAAGAATCCTCCGAGAGATTCTGCAACCCCAAAGAACCACAACAAATCTCATGTATCTCGCCACCAAGAGGCTAACCACCCCTTTATGAAGTCGAAGATGATTCGCCCCGTGCATCAAGGGGTCGATTCCCAAGAACCCCTACTCATTCATGAGAGATTGAGGATGTTTGCAAGTGCTTTCCTCTCAATGACGCCCTCCATATAATTTGCATGTTTTATTCCCATTCTCTAAAGGAAAAGGCCAAAATATGGTTTCATTCGCTCATGCCTAATTCAATCTTTACTGAAGGACATGCGAAATGAATTTCTGAATAAATTCTTCCCGCACATACTAATGCACTCATGCGAGCAATCCAAAACTTTTCAAAACCGAGAACCTTTTGTCAGTTGTATGAAAGATATATGATCTCCTCCATGCTATCCCCTCATCATGGTTTGATGTCGGACAAATTTGTACGTATTTTCACCAAGGACTATCCTTGACAACAATAAACACATCCAAATGATAAAGGGAGAGTTCTATGAGAAAAGTGCCAGGAGGCAATTCAATCTTTTTCGACACCATGAAGAAAATGCTCAACTTAGGGAGACTAACACCTCCTTAGATACTGCTAAAGTGCATAGTACACCCACAGGGGAGGAACCATCACTTAAGAGAGAGTGATGACCTCGGCAGTTGAAAATAGCCAACTTAACAAGGAAGTTGGAGGCCATAGAATTGAAAAAGGTGAATGAGGTAACTAGTGTGCCTCAAGTACCCTCAGTGCCTATGGGATCTAGAGTGGAGGAGCCATGCATCATTTGCGATGACCCCACCCACTCGACTATTAACTGCCCTAACCTTCCTCAAGTCAAGGGAGCAATCCAAATAGAGCAAGCTAATGCTCTTAACTACCAAAGGAAGCCCTTCAATTCCCCATACTCCGAAACGTATAATCCAGGTGGGGTAAGCACTCGAATTTTAGTTGGAGGAATGAGGGAGGCCCACACAACTTGCCAAATAGCCAAGGCCACAACTACCCAAACCAAGGCTTTTCAAATCAAGCCCCTCCGTTCCAAAATCAAGGTCCTCATGATTTCCTCGTGAAACCCTAACCAAGGTTTCCACCTCGCCTCAAGGGAATTAAAACCCACAAATTTCATCAACCTCCACATAAGAGAAGTTTGAGGATAGACGCTAGTCATCTCGCACTAACAATCCACCAACACTGAATTTCACACCGCCTTGAATGATGTGAGATCCCAAATCACTAAGCTCACCTTTTCTATGGGAAATTTTCAACAAGAAAAGGGAAACTCCCTTTCTCAACCGTCTAAACCCCTATGGTCAAATAATGTCGAATTCAGACCAAGTGATGGCACTTTCTAATATTGCAAGGTCAGCTACCACTCTTCAAGGGAAAAGTAATCGATTAAACCATTCACCAAGGGAACCGGATACAAGATTCGCATAACGAGCTGGGCCGTGGATGCCGAGATGTCTCGACAAGCCTCATGTTCCTAGGGGCGTATGTTGTTGATGGTGAGCCGTAAAAGACAAGGCCTCTCACGTCCCTCCCGCTCCATACCTCATAGGTCGAGCCCCAAGAAAGTGAACAATCATTCCTCGAAATTTGCGAGTCGTTTCAAACAAAGTTGTTGAACATTCCTTTATTAGATGCCATTAAGCAAATCCCGTCATATGCCAAGTTTTTGAAAGATTTGTGCACTGTGAAAAGGAAACTAGGTGTCAATAAGGAGGCATTTATGATTGAACAATCCACCTCCTTGATCCGGAACAATTTGCCCCCAAAATACAAAGACCCAGGAAGCCCCACTATTTCCATAAGGGTAGTACCAAAAAATGTGACATGTCAGGGGATGGCTGTGCAGCAACTTGTTAGCTGTATATGTTGAGCTAGGTTAGAGAGTTGTGAACCGACTAATATCACCCCCAACTAGTCGAATCGTAGTGTGAAAAATTCCAGAGGGATAAGGGAGCATGTATCGCGTAAGCAAGTTCTACTTTCAGGACTTTGTTGTGTTTTTACACTCAACCCGTAGAACCAAGGACTCAGCTTCCTGATTCTTGGTAGGCCCTTCTTGGCCACTGCTAATGCCATCATACACTGTAGGGGAGGACTAATGACACTATCGTTTGGTAACATGACTGTTAATTTGAATATCTTCAATGTTATCAAGGAAATAGGGGATGAGGAGGACGTCTGTGAGGTTAACATGATAGACTCTGTTGTGCAGAATTATGTAGATAATGTTTCATACGATGATCCTCTCATGTCTTGTCTAGTAAGCTCCAAGTCATCGAGGAGGTAACCACATCCGAATCTGAGTTTCGCACTTCATTATCGAACACGTTGAGATATTGAAGCAAATGGGTGGACCCTAAACTTGAGTTGAAACCTCTTACCATCACATCTCAAATATGCATTTTGGGGGTAAGGAACTTTCCTAAGAATATATCTTCCTTTTAGAGTCGTCAAGAAAATGCTTTTATATATTTGTAGAACCCACAAACCACATAGGATGGACAATTTCGTATATTATGGAATTAAATCTTGATTCCACACATAGGATTCACTTGGAAGAGGATGTTAAACCCTCTAGACAACCACAGCGACGACTGAAGCCAATCATGAAAGAAGTGGTCAAGAAAGAGGTCTTAAAACTGCTGGACATAGGTGTTATTTACCCCATTGTAGATAGAAAGTGGGTTAGTCTAACCCAAGTAGTTCCAAAAAAATCTGGGGTCACTGTGGTAGCAAATGAACACAATGAGCTAATTCCCACTCGGGTCACCTCAGGTTGGAGGGTGTGCATAGACTATAGGAAACTCACGCGGTACGGAAAGATCATTTCCCCCACCGCGGATCAAATGTCGGAGAGTCATAGGCATGAATTCTATTGTTTTCTCTCGACGGGTACTGGTACAATCAAATTGAGATAGCGCCTTAGAAGATCAAGAGAAAACCACGCTCACTCCGCCCTGCACATTCGCTTTTAGGAAAATGCCTTTGATTATGTAATGCACCGTGAACCTTCCAACGGCATGACGGGATTTTCACGATATGATAGAACTCATTTTGAGTTTTCATGGACGACTCTCCTTGAGATTCGTATGAGGGATGTCTAGAAAATTCACGTAAGGTATTGGAGAAGAGTCAGGAGAAGAATTTAGTGCTGAATTGGGAGAAGTGTCACTTCATGGTGACACAAGGGATTGTACTAGGCCATATAGTGTCGAAAAAAGGAATCGAGGTGGACAAGGTCAAAGTCGAGTTGATCTCCAACTTACCTACCCCTAAGTGTGTGTTAAAGACATACTCTGGCCGTTTTAGGTCATAGATTTTATAGGAGATTCATAAGAGATTTCAAGTGCCATAGCCCGTCCCTTACGCACTCGCTTAAAGGCTGTCCCTTTTCATGGTCATAAAGCCAGAGGGATGCCTTTGATAAATTAAAACTATGTAAGTGTCTCCTCCTATCATGCAATCTCCCAATTGGGAACCCTTTGAGATCATGACGCTAGTGATTATGCTATAGGGGTCAAGCTTTAGGTCAAAGGAAGATAAAAGGCTTCAGATCTACTATACCAACAAGATTCTAGATTCCGCTCAATCCAATTACACAACTACGGAAAAAGAGTTTTTGGTTGTAGTCTTTGCCCTATAAAAGTTCAGGTCATACATTGTAGGGTCTCTTGTAACCATTTTCACAGATCATGCAGCGTTGAAGTACTTGCTATCTAAGCAGGATACTGCTCCTGCTTGACTAGGTGGATCCCCATCGTGCCAAGAATTTAACCTAACTATTAAGGATAAAAAGGGAGTTGAGAATGTGGCAGCTGACCACCTGTCTTGATTAGTTCCGGAATCCACTTCTAATCACTTACCATAGGCGACAACTCATGAGCAAATCATTTTGTTCACTCCGCTCTATGGTATGCGACATAGTAAACTATCTAGTGACGTGTGGACAAATTCTACCCCAATGGACTTCTCAGCAAAAGAGGAAATTTTTGGTGGATATTAAGAAATACTACTTTGATGATCCATATTTGTTTAAATATTGTCCAGACCAATTGATGAGAAGGTGTGTATCTAATGACGATCAAATTGGGGTGCTCACCTTCAAGCCACCCTAAGATTGCGGAGGGCATTCTCCGCAAGAAAACGACGTACAAAAATCCTCGCAAGCCGGTTTTTACTGCCCACTCTTTAAATACCGTTTGAATTTTGCAAACTGCTTCGCAGCCAACAATTAGAGGGGGGTCACAAAGAGGGAAATATGATGCCTCTACTCCTACTTCCACATACATAACACCTCGAGTCATTGTTGGGGTTTGGACTTTATGGGACCTTTTCCCCCTTCTTGTGGGTACCTTTACATTTTATTGGCAGTTGATTATGTTTCTAAATGGGTGGAGGCCATTCCAACAAGATCTAATGACCACAAGGTTGTTTTGAAATTTTTAAAAGAACACATTTTTTCTCGATTTGGAGTGCCTTGCGCAATCATTAGTGATGGTGGGCGCCATTTTTGTAATCGATCCTTTGAAAATTTGTTGAAAAAGTATGGAGTCACCCACAAAGTTTCCATGGCGTACCACCCACAGACCAATGGTCAGGCCGAATTAGCCAATAGGGAGATCAAACATATTTTGAAAAACTACGCCCAAATCATAAAGTGATCGGGTCGCTTCGACTAACCGACACTCTTTAGGCTTACCGTATTGCTTTTAAGACCATTCTTGGTATGTCTCCTTATCGGCTTGTTTATGGAAAGGCCTGTCATCTGTCGGTAGAAATGGAACACAGGGCATATTGGGCCATTAAAACTCTTAATTTTGATTTAGGCAGGTAAACAACGACTGTTGTAGATGAACGAGCTTGATGAATTGCGGCGTGAATCGTATGAGAGCTCACGAATCTACAAAGAGAGGCTCAAGTTATTCCAGGACAAGACCATTGTGAGGAAGACCTTTGAACCTCACTAAAAGGTATTGTTGTACAGCCTGCTTCGCATGTTTCGGTGTAGCGGATCAAGCCTGCTTCATTGTCAAGGTAGTTTAACATATGGCTAAAGGGGTACTGGAGTAATCGAAAATGGAAACCTTTAAAGTCAATGGCCACCGTTAGCCATTTCTCTAGAACTTCGATCGTCAGAGAGTAGTGATGTAACCTGGTAGATCCGCTCTACTGTGATGTTCCTTCAGAGTACTTATCCTTTTTTTTTATATATATATATAGTTTTATTTTTTCTTTCTGTCGCTTTATTTATTTCGTCTACCTTTACTTATAAATAAATAAATAAAATTAACCCCAACCCAACATCCCCAACCCTTACCATTCCCATGCACTAATTCATTCCTTTGCTTATTCTCTTGGGGGTGTCCTGTGTGCATTGAGGGTAATGCCTACTTCTATGGTGGGGGTGGGCATACACTAGTGGAGCCAATTATGTGCATGTTACATGTTGAGTGCAGTGAGTGCATGATGCAAAATTTTCGATTTGTGGCTCTTTTAGGTTTGGTACTTAACCTGTGATGTATGCAGCCGCATGACCTTATGTATGCACTCCACATAGTCTCACTGCACCTACACTATAACAGGCATGCACAAAACTTTTTTGTTCATATTTGCACCATGTTTCCACTCCACTCGTTTCTAGTCTTGGTACTACTCATTTATTCACTACACAAGTCATTGATCTTCCGGGCCTGCTTATGTTTTACTTGCTATCGCTTCAAATGCATTGTTTTGTTACATTCCTTGTTAACCCATGCATCATATTCTCTCAGGAACACCTATACGTAGTCAAAGATGATTTAGCCATCATTTCTTTTATTACACTTCTAAATCATATTGAGTCAACCTTCAGACCCATCTTCGGTCTTGAATTACCAATCATGTTCAAACCTCAGAATCGTGATCATTTATGGAGCACAAATGGATTCGATAAAGATCCAGTTGAAACTAAGATGAAGAGCAAATCGAAATTTCTATAAATTGGTATCGCTACTAAGGAAAAAAGTGGTATCGTACCATAATTGCTCGTATCGGTAACAATCGAGACACGGGGTGGCAAGAATACGCTCTTGCACCCGCACCACTCATCGTACCGGTATTCACCCCAAGGCAAAACCGGCGCAGCATTTTGGTAATTTGTATCACACTTACCGGTACCGTACCACCGTGCACAATGGCCATTTTAGGTTTTTTTTTTTCTCCCAAGTTGAACTTTCATATGTCCACTTCCCAACTCCCATATAAGAGATCCCTAACTCCATTTTTTCCTCTCACCAAAGCAAACCTCAGCTCAAACATCCTCCAAGAAGTTCCATTGCTCTGATCCGAAGCCTCCTCAATTCTTCATGCATGACTGGAAATACTAGAATCATACATGTAAGTGCTCCTCATCTCTTTGAGAGCACTTGAATGGATGCTCATCAGGTCAAATGTATGAGCCTCGTTGGGTGGCTTGCCAGGGTTCCGTGTTCTTGGTTGCTTAGGCGATCCGGCAGAATGACAGGTGTGGAGAAAGATGTCAATCGAACTGCATGGGGTAAGTCCGACATCAAGAGAGATGCAGTTGCTTCGGGAGACCGCTTGTGTATATGGGCGCTCCCGCTATATCGCTATTTTATTGGCATCTATGGCAAAATCGAAAATACTGAAAGTGGAAAGGTTCTAGCTCTTCTATGGAGCGCAGCCACAGAAAAAATGGAAGTATCATACTACAGATCGAAGAAAGGAAAGGGGAAGCGAAAAGATTCCTCATCTAAGAGCGAGGAAGCAAGTGAGAGTGAAGATGAAGAAATCAGCTACAGCCACAGTCTTCTTAATTCCAGAAAGGGAAAAGTGGGGCCAATCAATTACAAGGCTGGGTTTCATTGTGAGCTGGAATGAAAATTGACATCGTTCTTGCCTCACCCACCCTATCCGGCTGTTATTCAGAGGCAAACATGCACTTTGCTTAGTGAAGAGGTAAAAGGTTACTACCACCATGGTCGTGGAATTCTATTCCAATCCTAGAGAAAATCATAATGTAGACACCTTGTTGAGACTATTATTTTGGGGAAACAAGCACGGTCGCTCCAATTCGATAGCTCAATCATTGAATTATGTCCTGCCTCGCTACATGACCCACCTTACCCTCTCGGCCACATGCAGTTTAACGCCAATTTGTTTATAAATGCCATGTGCACCAACCCGGTACCCATGGGAGGTTTTATGCGTAAGGAGTTCATTCCGGGGAAATTAAAGCCTAAGTATGCATTAATGAACAAAGTCATTCACAATAAGGATCGGACCTAAGGAAAAGAGAAGTCATGAGTGGCAAATAAATCCAAGGTATATATGAGGTAAATATGACTGGAAAATTATTGATTATCTTGCAATATGGTGTATTATGAGAGACTTTTGAGGTCTCAACTTAAAAATGTGTATATCCCATTCCCCGACTTTAGTTGGCAAACTGTGGAACCTGCGAGATATGGGATTAGTAGAGAAAAAGCAGTTCTTCCCAAGTCGGGCCCATCACAAACTATAGAAGCAAAAGTCGAGCCGGCCTCATAAGGCCTCGCTCATTACATTCCCTTTCTGCTATACCCGGCTTCATCGTCGTCACCATGGTCGATGAGTACATCCTTTGAAAGGGATGAGTTTAAAATGGAAAGGATGGTTCATGCATCCCCAGCTGCATGTTTAGATCACATTCTCGTGTTTGAGAGTCACATCTACGAGGAGATATCATCGTTGAGATGATCCCCTCCTCCCGACTCGGGATTCGAGGAGCTAGATGACTATGTGGATGAAGACGCATTCTCTTCGAACGATGATGGACAGGATGTGAAGTAGTAGCCTTGTGGGTTAGAATAGGGTGGTGTTGGCAATTGGGTAGAGACCTCAACCACTTCATGCCAACACAGATTTTGTTTTTATAAGCCCTACTTGTGTAGCCCATGGTCATTACAAGCTTGAAAGACCTTTTTTATTTTAGTTATGTCGATGCGTTCCTCTCGACTTTTATGCATGTTAAATGTGCTTGGTTATGGTAAATGTTTGCCATGATAATGTAGTCTATTTCTGCTTTGGTGATCTCATTGCACTCTTTCTTTCTCTCTTATCCATGGTCCTTTATATGCAGCATCTCCTCGTTTTGTACGTTTTGTTATTATGTCCATTACTTTGAGATCAGAGTTTTCATTCGAGTTCAAATTGCTAAGATACTCACAAAGTTAAAGCATTGTGCTCATTTTTTGCCCTTTGGGAAACTTGCAATGCCTAACTGCACCTAGCGCATTTTGTTGAAACTCATTATTGGTGGGTTTTACTAGTTCAAATCTTGCTAGGGACTAGCAAGTCGTAGGTCAGTGTGTTGAATACATAAAAGTGCAACATTTATATAGAATTTTAATACTCCTAGCTCATGTTTTGCTCTCATTTTGTGTAAGGATAGGTGCCTTTGATCGTTTCTCGTGTTTTTGTGCTTGTGCAGGTTTTTCTGAGTTCCGTGCACATTTTTTTCAGGGGTTCGTGTCCAAAGAACAAATGTAGATCATCGCGGTTGATGGTAGCCGCTATCGAGAAGCCCCGGGTAGTGCTACGGTGAAGAGGAGCATCAGAGGCAGGAAGGGTACCCCGGCATTCAACAACCGGTACCGTGATCCCAAAGGCGTTGGAGCACCACACTTTCTTGATGCTCTGCAAACACACTCACTCTAAAAACAGATCAACATGCAATCTTGTCGATTTGAGAATTCCAATCTGGGTGCAAGGGTACGCCTGCCTTTCGTCCACCACTCTCAGATCACTAAGGAGAATGGTGCATTTAAGCCCCGCCGAAGGGCGTAGAAGAAAGCGCTTTTGATTCTAGGGTTTGGTCTTGGATAGTGGGAGTGTCTTTCTCATATTTTGCTAGGGTTTATAGAGTAGAGTACTTATCTTTCTTCTGGATCGAAGCTCAATTACTTGTAATCTTTCAAATGGTTCATACAACTGTATTTTCTACGAGATTCTGTGCTTTGATATCCCACTTGCAATTGAAACGTTATTTCTCAAGCCACATTTATTTGATAGTTTCTTATCAAACATTAATCAATTCTCGCTTCAATGGAGTTCTAAAACCTCCATGATAAGGTTCTAATAGTGGAAACTCTACCTCCGCCAAGGTAACAACCTCAATTCCTCAGGCTTCAATGGGATTGTACAATGCTAAGCACTTCATAAAAATCTTATAAACCTTAGTTTGGCATCTTCTGACAACCTGGTGGAACGAGAGACCCAGACACGTTGTGCTTGATCGCAAATGCGTGCTAAGAGTCCAAGCAAATCAAGCCAACAAGTGTTTGTCATCGCTCAATCATTCTTTGTTTTAAAAGAGCCTTTAACTTTACATCTTCTGTCGAAGACCATTCATAAATGGCTCCTAGATGAGATTATAAATAAGAGGTGGGTATTTCCTGATCGGCGGTGAGTGGAAACCTAAGAACCCTATCATTTACCCTTTTTGTTTAAAATAGTTAATTTAATCGGTTATTCAATCAATTAATCACAACCCCCAGATTTTACTTTTGAATGCACGTTCTTTGGAGAGCAACCCCTAAGGATCACCTAGGAAACCACTCCCTTTTGAAATGACCTGTGGACTCCCACGGTAATATAATGCTTGACGACCTTAGTTCCTACTCTTGGGAATAATTTCAGCATACATGTTATCACTATGGGAAACCTTTTGATGTTTGTTAGATCTAGGATGTTCTACTTTGAATAATTCTGAATTATTTAATGATCGCTTAGTTGGCCTTAAGATGTACAGCCTATTTTCAGTTTTTGAATGACAAATATCTAAACCATTTCTTGAAATAACAATCTCATTATTAATAAAAGAAATACTAAATAATTGTTCATGCAACATGGGAACAGAATCAAATTTGATCCTAAAAACCGTGAATAAAAATACATTGTTCGAAACAAGAAATTTATTCCTAAAATTTAAACAGACGACTCCCACTGCCTTTGCTAAGACGACCTCCCCACTGCCAACTCTCATAGTAACGTCCCTATCGCAGTTCCTCGAAGAACTAAGCATCCGCAAAGAAGAACAAACATGGTTAGTGGCCCCGAATCAACTATCCAGTGGTGACAAATCATCTTCTACTGCTAGGCTTCCTCAAACCAAAGAACTAGACATTTACCTTTCTTTTTTTGTCCTTCAATTCAAGAGATACGCGCTCTTCCAATGACCTTCAACCCCACAATGGAAACACTTTCCTTTAGGCTTCATTCTGAGGTTGTTCTTCTTCCCTTGCCTTTGGTTCCTTTCTTGGGTTGTGCTCCAGACCTTACTCTGTGTTCTTCCTCTTTATTCTTGCTACCAAAAGAGGAAGATGGATTATGCTCTCAAGAACATTTGCTTCGCCCCTCTTGGGCCTAGTCTACGATATGGCCCTCAAAGTATGCAGCCATTCATAGAGCTGGAGTTATGTTGTACTGCAGCTTGTTCATAACATAGTTGGTAGTGAACTGCGAGAAAGCCGGTGTGAGGGACTCAAGAATAATGCTAACTTGAGTACACTCATCAATGGTGACCCCATGTATCTCCAGCTCGTGCATCAGGTTGATCATGTTCAAAACATGTTCCTTGACTGAAACTCTTTTCTTCATCTTAGCGTTCATGTAGCTACAAGTAGCTTCATGACGGAATTGGTCAGATTGTTGCCCAAACATGGCCTAGAGAGATTCCCATATCTCATATGCAGTCTCCATGTCCTCATGCTTCTTCCTAAGAACATCGTTCATGCTAGCAAGCATGTAACAACGGGCTTTGTTGTTGGAATGAATCCAACTATCATATCTTTCTCATACAGTAAGAGAAGCATTAGCAGGGGCTTCTGAGGACATTCCTCAGTGAGAACGAACTTTTGGTTCTCACAAATTAGCATAATATTAATGTTTGACTTCCATTTAACGAAGTTATCACCACTCAATTTTTCATTAGCTAGTAAAGCGATAATGTAAGTTGTTTCATTATTACGATTATTGAAATTAAATAACTCAAACAATTACTATAAATGAAAATAAATATCACAAGCTTTGGAAAGTAAACGTGATGCATGAATGGCAAGTAAAACACATAAAACCTTATACTAACTACGATAAATTGATTCAACAATTAATATAGGTCAGAGGGGTCCGTTATACCAATTTCAAATCAAATTTGAGACTATATCTCAAATTAATAAGAAAAAATCAAAATATCTCATATTTTCTTTTACTTATTAATTACCACAAAATTTGGTCAAGGTATGCCGAACAGTTTTTAACCATGCCCTTTCGATTCGTACACAAAGAGGGTCTATTGGAATCAACAAAATTTATATTCTAAGTTTCCTATTGCCGAGCAAAGCTACTTGCCAAAGATACGTCTAGGTTTAACATGTGGGATGGGTTTTCTTCATACAAATGATTTGCAGTGATTCAAAAATGGTGAATTTCAATTTGGATTTTAAGGTTTTGTAAAAACAGGGGGTGTAATGGTTGGCAAACTGAAATTTAAATAAAATAAAATGTAAAAGAAGTCTCCTTGAAGTGTCAGGCTACTGGATTTGGGTTCTAAAGTTCACTGAGGGGTTCTCAGTCCATTTCCTTGTATTGGGAGGATGACCTATAGTCATTTCCCGAACCGGATCTTCATTTAGCTTTAAAAACTAAACCCTATGATTTTCCCTTTTGAAAAACAGCATTTATTGAGCATTAATGCTCCCAGACAGTGAAAACGTGCCTCCCTGATCTACCTCACAGTGACAAATAAATGATAACTAATGAACATCACGAGATCTAGTAATAAGCATCAAGTGAGCACTAAAAGATTACCAAGTACTGAACCATTCAACATGAATCGGCTGGATCTACACCCGGCTAAAAGGAGAACACGACAGTGACTACCCACGTTGAAAAATGTGGGACCCTCTCTAGTAGCCTCCAGATCCTCGCGCCTAGCGTGTACTCCGTCAAGGATAATCGTTTTAGCCGCTTCATCCCTGAGGGTGTTTTCATGCCCAGAAAGTGGAAAAGAAAATGAAGGAAAATGGAGCATAAAGGAGGAGAAGCGGGAAAGCTGAAAGCTTCCCGTCAATTTTTATTGATTGATAAGTGAGTGATCTTACAACCCTTGACTGATCTTATATACTGCTCAGGGCAAGGGAAATTACAAAAAAAAAAAAACAAAAACCAAAAGCTATTACAGGGATAAATTTGGAAGAAACAACAAAAACATCAAAGCGTTAAGGCAGTGAACAAAGGGTCGGAGTGTGAACAGCTGGGTACGTAAGTGAACAGTGCGCAGGAATTTCCTCGCGCCCAAATTCTCTCGCATTTTCGCCTTCTTTCCTTCTCGCTTTTTATCTCGTAATGCCGAGTTTTGACCTCAATCTTCGTGCTTGATCGACTCAACACCTTGGCACCACTAGCTCACAAAAACTGCAAAATTTACCACAAAATGCTATCAGTAGAATAGCAGGGACCTTAATGTGCAAATCGGGTTAATTACGCCGATTAGTACATAAAAGTGCTCAAACTCGAATAAACAGGTTCAAAATAGCACTCCTGGTACTAATCACACTCCTCAACTCCACATTGCTACCCCTAGCAAATGAAAGAAAGAAAGAAAGAAAGAAAGAAAGAGCACACTAAACAAAATCAAAAGTATGTTCACAAAAAATATATTTCAAAAAGGTTGTGAATGAGTAATGCCTAACCCTAAGTAAGAATCATCAAAACCTAGCCCAATAACCATCTCGAGAGAATGAATGCCATACAAAATTGAGTATCAAAAGAGCCTCCTTCTTGGCGAATCAACTAGAGACTTCCACTAAACTCTAAGTAAGCCGTTTGATCAGTTCTCAACAATAAACCTGTTAAACTCGCACTCTCCCCCCCAACCAAGTTCACTTCACCACACCTAGGACACTAACCAACCTAAATAGATCAGGACCCACTTTTATTCCACAACTCTTTTTGTGTTGTAGGGGTGCAATGCTGATGAATCGACCTCACCAAAGTCCATGTAACGGGGATCTACCGATGACTCCTAACCAATTAAGGCTTAGGGCACCAAGTCATAAGGATTTTTCAACCACTAACTCTTCAAAGCTCACCCTGACTTCAATGATTTCCTCAAACCCAGCACCTACAACTCACTAAACCTCACCCATCCACCCATGTAGCGAAAGCACTAAGCTCAAGTGACTCCCAACCAGTCAGTTTAGCAAGGGCTTTAAAGGCTTTCGCCATATACCCACCCTCGACCGTGCTCGGTTTCGTTGCAAAAGCGTTGCAATTTTTCTTTTTCTTTTCTTTTTTTTCTTTTGATTTTTCTTTTCTTCTTTTTATTTTGGAAGACACATCGTCTTTCATTCACGGGGGGGTCCTTAACCTATTAAAGGTAGTCAACGAAACTAGGGTAGGTTATTGCAAGGCTTAGGAGGCTAGGCAGTTTTTCAGGTTATTGAAGAAACCTAATGTGCACTGTGTGTGGTTAGATAAAGGTGGAAGAAAACGGTCGAAAGCAGCAAGAATTCAACTAATCATCCACTCAATAAGGCATGAAACCAATCTAACATCAATATAATTGGACAAAGTTTCAATTTTTCAAACTACAAGCTAGGCAAAACAAAAAAAAAGTGGGTGCAATTTTTGAAAAATTAAGTTGTATAGTATAACAGCTTCCCAAAAAGGAAAACCAGCAAGCCACTGAACATCACAAAATAAAAACATAAATGTAAAAGCCACTTCCTTCGCTAACTCTCCCCCCAACCAAATGTCTCATTGTCCGCAACGGGGCTCGGATTGGAAAGTTAGTGAAGGAAGTTTGAAGCTTTCCATCGACACCTTATTCACTCCATTTGGGCCTCAAATAAACAAGTTAGGAGAAGAAAAGAGAGGAAAAAAGTGACCAGTTGAAGAATTTTGAAAATTACACCATTATAATAATTTCAAAAGTGTTTTTTCTGGCTATATTTGGATTCTACACTCTAAGCCTAACGACTCAAAAACGCCTAAAACGGAGTTCAAATGAGAAAGTTATGATGAAAACAAAAATGGGCTGTGAAATTGGGGCAGGTTGTGAAATTTCGCAACCGTGCGAAATTTTTTTTTTTTTTTAGAGAATAAATAATAATAAACAAATAATTTTTTTAATATATATATATATATATATATATATATATATATATATATATTCAAGAAAAGACAAAATAACGCATAGTGCAAGAGAAATCAAAGACTCGCGCACTATTGTAGGGGTGAAGTAAATTTCTGTATTTGTCTTCTGCTCTAAAAAACCTGCAAAAAAATACACAAGAAAATTTTTTAAAAAATGTAGAAAAATGAAAATTAATCTAAAAACAAAGATTAACTAAAATTTAGAGAAAATCTAAGAAGAAAAATTAATGAAATCAAAATAAAATAAAATAAAATAAGATAAGATGAAAATAAAATCGGGGAGACTGCAGTTCCCAAAACCGCTTTTGTGCCTTTGAGGTCAGTTGAACCCAAGGAGTTTGTCGAAATGCCGAGGTTCAGGTGCTCCATGTCTGAACCGACACCTGAACCACCCACTATGCCATGCAGTGTGGGCAGCTGCTAGTTGATTCGTGCCACAAAGAGGTCGAGCCGACCAACAATATTTATATACTCAGTCACCGAGTCAAGTTTACCAAGATAAAGGGTTCAGTATTCATCACCCGTGATTATTTTCATCCTAGAAATGGTTTGCTATAACGGCTGTAAGGCTTTCTACGGACTTTGGAATTGTGTTTCAAAAACAAGTGGGAATGGTTTGAAAACCGAAAATTGTAAAAATCGAAAGTTAAAGTGTGAAAAAGTTAACTTTGAAGATTTAGGCCAGCCAATCTCGTGCCAGTGGCAAACAAGTGTCCTCTGTTTTATCCTCGCGTTATGACATGCAACATATAGTCCATGGTAACCGGATCTATTTAACTAGCAAACCTCACCTATGAAACATCTCCTATTTGAGTATATATGCTGTGTAGCATGCGCTATGGCCCCTTTTAGTTTAAAACCCTAACATCTCAATTATCATTTCGAGGCTCAGAAGACCATCTAAAGAACGCTTGCATCTCTCACCGAGCACCGGTGATCCTAAAGCATGGAGAGTATTGGCCAAAATAATAACAGAAAATGTTATTTAACCCTAATTTGAAGAACCCTTAACATGTAACATATCTCGTGAGGCTCGTGAAAAACCATCTAAAGAACAAATTCCTAAAGCACATGGAGAGTATTAATAAATCAATAACATCCCATGTTATGCAACTAAGTTTTGAGAATAAGAGCCATAAATACACTACCCAGAGCTTTTAATACAAGAGGATTAACATGCATATGCCCCACCACTCAAGCTAGCTTCCTTCCTCTTCAAAGAAAGGAGGTTGACTACATCTCTTGAGTTGTCATCCTCAAGAGGTGTGCTCGGCAACCGGGAAAGGGAGAAAGAAGAGAGAGAAGAGAGAAAATAAATAAAGTTGTTCCAAAATAAAAGACTTTATTTACAAAAGCAAGAAAAGAAAATAACTTACAACCTCAATAAAACTTGTATTCACCTTTCTCCTCCTCTCTTTTATTACAAAAACATGAGGGTATTTATAAGCCTCCCTGTATGAAATTACTAAAACCCCACACCATGTTATAGGACAATTGGGTAATAAACCAAGTTTGAAGGCGGTTCAGCATTAATTACAAAGCATGACGAGGCATGTAATTTCGCTACAGGGGAGAATTTCGCTAATTAGCGAATTTGGCAAGGTTTAGCGAAATTGGCAAGTGTCTAGCGAATTTGGCAAGTGTTTAGCGACTAAGTAAGGTTGAAATTTCAAGCATAGCTTAAATTTCGCTAAGCTAGCGAAATCACAATGAGAAGCGACTCGTAAATGCACACAAAGGTAAGTTGGCTAGCGAATTTTTCAATTTTCGCTGAGATTGCGAACTGTTTGCGAACAGTTTGCGAAATTCGCTAGGATTGCGAATTGGTTGCGAACAGGTTGCGAAAATTCCTGTTTTGCTGTTCCTGCATGCCTCTCGTCCTGTCTTCAACTGCATCTCATTTCCTTCACTTTGCCTTTGTTTTTACATCGATTTTTGGGCTTGTTGATGGCTGAGACTAAACTTCCAACCTCATGATCGATCATTTGCATTGAGGTTGAAGTCCAAATGTGTATAAAAGTCTACAAACAACCAAAAACACCCTCAAGTTGGTATGGCGGTGTTACTGGGTAACATGAACACTTCAATCGATATGACATGATTAATGATCAAAGTACTCAAACCTATCTAATATATGGTTCAATTGCACTTTTGGAGCACTAATCACTAGTGTCTTTGATGGTGGCAAAGGCTCTAACATTGGCCACTACAATTTCTCGATGTTTTTGTACCTAGTAGTGATGGACCGACATTAGCTGGGGAGCAAGAGCTGGTGGATTATGCTACACGTGAAGGCAGTGGTATACACTCGTCAAGAAAGGTGCCGCCGGGCAATGGGTCAGTTGCGGCTTGGCAAGGCTTCTCGGGGGGGCTCTTCCATTTCTTCATTTCCACTACCCTCCTCGCCAAGATTGGGAGGTTTCTTCTTTCTTCTCCATGTACAAACAATGGCAACTTTGTCCGAGGATTCAAAATTTTCTATCACCCCTTCAGAGGTTGTTGTCGAGGATCGCTTCCTCTACCATGGTGCCACTCAGGCACTCTTCCTCTGGACTCTCTTCCTCTTGATGAATGTGCTTATTAGTTAGTCTTGAAATGGAGTTTGCATCGTCAAATTTCGATCAATTTCACTTTGAAATCCATCAATTCTTCGTCTAGAGCTCTCCATCAGGTCAATTCGCCTCCATTATGTCAATTTTTTGATTGGCCTGACATTCACCGCTTCGCCTTCTATAAAAGTATCCACCAATTTGTCGTTCAAGATACTTCCTCAATCAAGAGGATAATCAGAGGCTGTGGGTGGCGAGAGTTGAAGCATAATACGGAGGAGCGTAAGGTGTATACTCGTGGAGGTCCTTGATTCCTCATGAGAGGAATTTTAAGTGTGGTTCCTAACTAGGGTTGTGCTATTTTCATATGGTGCACTTTTGGGAACCATGTAGGAGGGTGCACTCATCCATGGAGGGTTTCTATAGTCCCTCATGGACCTAGATTGGTTTGGATTTCTCTCAACTGGTTGCTGATTCTGCCATGGAAGTGTCTGTAATCCCTCATGGACATATATGCACCATGGTTTCTCTCCATGTGGTATTGATCGATCAAGCCTCCTCTGTGTGTCTCCATTTGATCACAATCAATTTTCCTACGTAACGTGTATCAATCGCTTGCCTTCACTTTAATCCATTGAAAATGGATTCTCGTTAAAAAGGTGGCAACTCAAAAATACCCCCGCAGCAACTTTTTTTTTTTTTTTTAAATGAAACTAAAAAAAATGACAGTGAAATATAAAAGAAATTCGCCAAAACTTGTGATGAGGATCACAAGTGTTCAACAACTCATCAAATGCACTTAGGCACCATCCTCGGCAACGGCGCCATTTGATTCGTGCCACAGTAGGTGTTCCTGAATCAACAAAATTTATATCCTAAAAGTCCTACTGCCGTAGCAAAGCTATTGCAATATAGCGGCTGTAGGGTCGAACACAGGGATGAGTTTTTGCACAAATGATTTATCGTTAAGCTCAAAATGGTGAATTTCAAATTCTGGATTATGGATTTTGTAAAACAGGGGTTTCAATTATTGGCAACCTAAAATAAATTAAGTAAAAAAATTTGTAAAATGTAACCTCGAACTATCAAAGTTACCGATGCGAAGTTCTACACGTCACCGAGGTCCTCTGGGTCATTTCACGCCGGGAGGATGACCTATAGTCATCTCCTGAACCGGATCTTCATTTAGCTATAAAACCTAACCCAAAATAATTATCTTTTGAAAATGGCATTCACTAGCCATTCATGTTCTCAATCAGTTCAAACGAGTCTCCTTGACTCACGTTACAATGGGTAATAAATGATAACTAATGAACATCACGAGATCTAGTACGGGCATCATGAGCACTAAAAATTACCAAGTAATCGACCATTCAATGATGAACTCAAGGGACTACACCCGCTTAAAGGAGAACACAGATGGTAGTGACTACCTACGTGAAAAACAGGGGACCTCTAGTGCCCTAGATCCTCGCGCCCACAGCCCTTCCTCGTCAAGGAGGAATGTGTTTTAATTGGCCACCCCGGAGGGCGTTTTAATATTGCCCGTAAAGTGGAAAGAAAAATGAAGGAAATGGAGCGTAAAAGAGAAGCTGAAAGCTGAAAGCTTCCCGTCAATTTTTATTGATTGATAAGTGAGTGATCTTACAACCCTTGACTGAGCTTATATACTGCTAAGGGCAAGGGAAATGACAAAAAAAAAACCAAAAACCAAAAGCTATTACAGGGATAAATTTGGAAGAAACAACAAAAACATCAAAGGTCAAAAGCAGGTGAACAGTGGCTAGGAGGTGAACAATGGCGGTGTAAGGAACAAAGGTGCTAGGAATCTCCCCAGCCTCCAAATTCTCCCCGCATTTTCGCTCTTCCCTTCGGCCTCCCGACCGTAATGCTGAGTTTGACTCGAATTCTTCGTGCTTGGATCGACTCAACAATTTTGGCACGGCTAGCTCGCAAAAACTGCAAAATTTGCCACAAAATGCGATCAGTAGAATAGCAGAGACCTTAATGTGCAAATCGGGTTAATTACTTTAATTAGTACATGCAAGTGCTCAAAAAACTCAAATAAACAGTGGTTCAAAATAGCTGAGCAATTAATCACCTTGTGATGCTTCCACCCATTATTTCAGATTTAATGACTTAACTCAAAATTGCCACGAGGGTAGGACAATCCTAAAATACATCACCTCAATCCTATCCGGGTAGTGTGAAGTCAACTCGATATTAATATATATAGAAACCCTCCATGTGAGTGACAAAATCTAGCATCGCTTAGGCCCCATTCATGTCTCACTAAGTGTTGCACTAATAATGAGACCTGTAGGGTATATTGTCATATAACCTGTCTCCCACTCACTATTTTGAAATAAGTGTTTTCTATTTATAAACATCATATGTCTCAGAATCCTAGCCAATTATTATATCCTATATAATTAATTACTAAGATGTGAACTCTAATCAAATTATGAGTCCAATCCTATTGGTACTAAGTTAATTAGACAATCTAATCCATAAATTAAGTGGGCCTAACTATTAGGTAAACCTAGTATATAAAATAGTTAGGCCTAAGTCAAATTTACCATTAATCAGGGCTTTTCAAGATGATACGCAAAACCTTAAATTAAATTAATGTGAATTTTACCAAGTTTAGCTAATTAAACTAAGCACATTATTTAATTAATTTTCCATCAAAGATGAACATGATAAGCACATAGGACAATCCTAATTATCACGTTCAAGGAAAAAATGATATGTATGCAAAAGAATTAAATGTGGGCATTCATGTATGGCATGTTAAAAGCATGGACATATTATCAATCATATCAATAACAATAAAGAATAATATAAATAAATAAAAGAAAGTGGGTCGGGTGTTTTGGGTATTTCTAAAAATTACAACCCTTGTAAATAAAATAAATAAATAAATAAATTACAAAGTCAGCTCTTAGTAGCTTACATAACTCCCTTCTTTATCTCGCTTCAACTCTTCAGAAGCCCAATCCACTAACTCTTTGACTCACAATAACTCAAAACTTCTTTGGGTAAAAATCTCAATAACTCTTTATTGATAGTACCCATGTGAAGTTCATTGGGGTATTTCTTGGGGAGTTTCATAGTATGTTACGCTGTGCCTTAATTGCCTTCTTTCACTCGTGAGAAGTTGCTCACAAAGAGGGCTTAATGGGGATACCAACCGAGCCACTCAATGGTAGCAGAGTGCTCCCATCATGGCAAGAGTCCCTGCGCATGGGTTCGAAATGCCTCACGAGGCTTAAAGAAAAGGCCGCGACCCTGGCAGAATAAACATTCCACAAACATGAAATGCGCTCCCACTGGCACTTTATACACGGGCGCGACCTCACACTCAAGCCCACTTTTCCCATGAGCTTAAACACTTTTAAAGTTATTTGACTTAGGTCACAGCCACCACTGTGGTCCAACAAGCCATGTGGCCTAAAATAAAGTAATGTAAGAGCTGTTAATGTGAAACGGTTGTTTCTCGTCATCCCGTATCCCTGAACATCTTTCCGTATTTTAGGCATAACTTTCTCTCTAGATGTCCATATAAGACGATTTTTGAAGGTATAGAAAGTTGAGAGGTGTGGCTAATCCATATGCTGATCACTTCTAGGATCTTGATATGATCTTCTTGTGTTCAGATTTTAACAAAAAAGAATTACAAAAAAAAAAAAAACTTATGCCCCATTATGGCTTACACAAGATCTAAAAAAAAAATCAACAAATCTTAACCCAAAACACCATACAATTAACGACCCTTTAAAATTTTCATACATTCAAACATTCATCAATATATAACAATTATACATCCACAAGATTATCATATAATGCAAGAATGCTCAAATACACATTAATATGCATATACACATAGATCGCTCTGATACCAATTATAGGTTTTTAAAGTTCAAACAAATGCTCATGTGAAAGATTTGAACCAAATTTAAAAATTAATAAAACCTTTGGCCATCTATGGCAGCATGCATATTCAATCAGCACAAACAATGCCAAAGTATACCAAACACCCCCAATCAAATTGAGTATAATTTTCTATATATAATGACATCCCAGATCTTAATATTTTCCCCGCTTTCCACTGACTTCCAATGCTCTCTTCACATACAAGGCATATTAATCACAAGTTTCATCCATATGTAATTATTAATTCATCAATTAATTAACATTTACTTATCCAATTACTACATAGTTGCTATAAAACAATTTATTTTACAACTATGCCTCCAAGGGGATTTCCCTTTGTTAATTTAATCATGTACAAGAGCCATGTAGGTGGTCTTGGGACTTATGGACTGTAATTAAGTCTAATAAATTTGATAATTAATTAAACTCTTTAATCAATTAATCTAATTTATTAGTTCCAGTATTATTCCACTAAAAATCTGAAACTGAACTCTTGTAATTACAAAATAATTTACGTAGCGATACTCAAGCAGTCCATTGATATGATCATTACATGCAATTCAATCTTCCAAAATTGGTCCATCATTAGAGTTAGGTGAAAATTATCGCTTTACCCTCTAGTGATATCTTTATCCTGTTCCATTAATTCACTAGTGAACAGCTAATTTATAAACCCATAAATTGTAGCGCCAAACTGCCTCAGCCTGTGACTAACACTTAAGGGAACCAATTATCCAGCCTTCTCAAGAAGGGCCTGATTCCATTTCAGAGGACATGTTCCCACCTACGTATCTCAATGGGCCCCAAGACATATATCGGGTCCCCGTTCCAGGACGCACCGTTGTTAATGATATGCTCTAGCCTAGTGGCACATACATTGTCATTATATGTTTATATACATGAGGCATTTATCATTTTATCTTGTTATTTAAATTGTGGTTTTACTTGATAAAATCAGATCCTTGAATAGTTGGCTCCGCTTTATGCCATCAAGTATGTGACTTGATAGTAAAACCTTAAGGCATAAGATGAAGGATCCCGACCCGGAATAACCTCATGAACCCGAGGGGACCTCCCGGCACTCCAATGGATATAGAAACTTTTCCTCAAAACCATCAAATAAAATCCATGGAGCGAACCCCTTTACAATCTTTAACATATCTTTAGAAAATAATGCGGAAGCGAAGTGATAAATTTTTTTTTTTCTTTCTTTTTCAAACACTCGATTTTTCTCGTAAAATCGCTGAGTTTCCTTTGTTTTTCTAAGCTTTCCCAAATTTACAAAACCTGCGAAAACATTTAAAAACACTTCTAATCTTTCAATCCTCAACTTCTCAACTTCCGTTTTAGGACTCCTCGTCCACAACCCAATCAAACACAATATATACATATATACATTTATTCATTTCAATCATCAAAACATTTCAAACTTCTTCAATTCCATGCATTTGTTTTTATCAAAAGATTGGGCTTGAGCCGGACTTAAGCCGACCGCCTAAGTAGTTCCTTTTCAAAATATATCCATATATGCATATATACATGACAAAGTATTCGACATATACAATATAAAATTCAGATATACAATGAAATCATACCGCCGCCTCAAGGTCTCGACTCACCGTACGTGAGGGTCCTCTATCGGGCGCACCTGCCTCGGTCCCGAAAAATGTTTTGAAACATACGAAAAGAATGAGCTAAAGGAGCCAAAGGAGTGTACATTTTCATTAAGATACCATTTTCAGTATATACCAAAGTAATACATACTTATACAATTAAAAATCCCTTTATGCCTTAAACTTTCTTTTATACAATTAAAAATCCATTTATGCCTTAAACTTTCTTTCTTTCTTTCTTTCTTTCTTTCTGATGGAACCCAGGGAAATAAACACACCGAACAGTTTCCGGGTACTGACGGTGAGGGACAGTCACATTCCAGTCATAACCACTACGCTGCGGAGAAACTCACGCTGCATAGGTTCCAGCCATAAAGACCTTATCACGTAAAGCGATATTACTCTAGACACTCCACCTCTCCTCGCTAGTAACCCATAACTTTTGCTCCCAAATCCTTACACGCCATACCTCGCCATATCAGTCATACAGCCATATGGTTAGGGTAATCGACGTAAGAAAACCTTTCTTCCAAATACAGCTATAAATCATTTTAAAACCTTTACTTTATCATTAAAACTCATATATATATATATATATATATATATATATATATATATATATATATATATATATATATATATATATATAAATATACATATGTGATTCTTACATACTTTAAACGTCCATAATGCTCTTTTTATACTATGCATATATAATTTAACATAATCATATATATTGATGCAAGATAAACATTTTCACATGCATTAAAAAAATAACCTTCCACATGTCTTCACCTTTATGAAATCATTGCTCTTAAACTTTCAATGGTACATTAAAACTGGCAAATTTTTAAAACTCAATTGGTAAAATATCATTTTTTACACTCACCGTTCACCGCTCAATCCCGCTTGCTTCCCGTCGAATTCCCGTTTCCCGTCCGATAGTCCTTTTCACCTTTTTCAAGAAAACCACAATTAACCATTAACCATAACTTCCATTTAATCCACCATACACATTCATTTTCACCCAACCACATCACGTTCACTTAAATCTCATTTAACCACAGTTAAAAATACGTAACCAAGGAAATGACCAAATTACCCCTTTTCTTTACAAAATGACCTTAATGCCCTCTACCGATTTTACACTCGGGACTGTTGAAATACCCATTTTTCAATGTCTTAACTCCATATTTGACACTGGTTCTTTATACTCTTTTGAAACTAATGTGCTAAGGGTTCTTCTCCAATTGGAATCACCCAAATCGGAGCACCGAAACTCACTTTACGTCCAAAACAACCGGGCTAATCTATGTTCAAAAAAAACTGAACCAGAATCTACTTTACACGGCCCTACTTTGAGTGAATTTTTAGGCCACTTACAATCAGAATTTGACAATGCCTATTTCTATATGTTTGATTCTCCTTGAAGTCTATTTTAACCAGCAACTTGAATCACTTAAATCGGATCAGAAATGAGCAAGTTATAGTCAAAATACAACAAATGGTCGAAAGAAAATCGAGCATTTCGTACTGAGAACTGCATGCTGGCTTACATACGGGCCCTACTTTGAGTAAATTTTTAGGTCACTTATAATCAGAATTTGATGATACCTATTTCTATATGTTTGGTTCTTCTTGAATTTTAGTTTAATTAGCCACTTGAATCACTCAAATCGGATAAGAAATGAGCAAGTTATGGTCAAAATATTTAAGATCACAAATGCGAAAACAGAAAGATTTCGCACGGTTAGCCTTGAATTTTTTTCCAGATTTGCTTTTGCCACTTTTGCTACCAATTAACATCATACAACTTCTATAATTCATATACCTCAAGAATTTACATGGAATTCATCTAAAAACAACTCCACAACACTTGAAATGAGTGCTATGGAACCTCAAACCTCCAAACCCTAGGTGAAAAATCCAAGAACTCAACCTAGATCCACCAATTCTTTTTAAACATCATATAATTTGATGATTCCATGTTTATTTTCTTCTCCCAATTGGGGTTTTACTCTCATAACTCCCAACACCAAGAGAGTTTATGGGCTCTTGCACAAACCTAGACTAAAGGAGAAACAAATTCATCCAAAACCTTAGGATTCATATCAAAACCCAAACATAAAGAATTCCATACCCGATTTCGACTCGTCTCCTCCTTCTCCTCTCTTCTTCTTTCTTCTTCTTCCTCCTCTTCTCTCCTCTCTCTCTTCCTTGCTCCACTCCTCTCTCCACGGTTTGCCCTAGAAAATGAGACCAAAAATGAGTTTTGGTTTGTCTCCGCGGACTTTTATATCATGTTTCCCCTTAATTTCCAATTGGTCGACCTCCTCTCTTTAATATTACAAGTCAATTCTTGGTTATTTCTATTTGGCCTACCATCTTCTTTGATTCTAATTTGCTATCCTTTTGCTAAATGACAATTGTACTTTGTTTTAATACCATAACTGGGTTCCATAAACTTTCATTTCCTACTTTAGTCTCCAAAATACTACTATGTGATACTTGGTGCTCTTATACGCCCCTACAGTATCATGTACTGTACACTCTCTCGGGACGGGGCGTTACAAAATCCTCCCACCTTTGAACATTTCGTCCTCGAAATGAATAAACTAAACTCCAAAAGAAAGGAAAGGAAAATACCTCATTCTGAAAATAATCTGAGGGTAATGACGTGTCGATTCGAGCCTTTGGCTCCCGCAAATTTCTCTATCAGATGACTCCTCCACAATACCTTCACCAGTGGAATAGTCTTGTTGCGCAAAACTTGCTCGACGGGCCGAGGATCCGGTGACCGGTTCCTCTCTCAGATGTCAAATTTTCTTGTATTTCCACTCGGTTGCTCACAATACATGTGAAGGGTCCGTATGTACTTCATGGAGCATAGAAACATGGAACACATCGTGACACGCGACAAGGTCGATGGCAACCCAATCGATATGCCACTCCCAACTTTCAACAATCCTCGTATGGTCCAATATATCGTGGACTCAAATTTTCCACGCTTCCCAAATCTTAGTACGCCTTCCATGGGGAAATCCTCAAAATACCATATCCCCACCGAACTCTAGGTCCCTACGGCGATTGTCCGCGATAACTTTCCTCGGTTTGGCCTGTGGAAATTTTCTGGGCCTATCCCTTATAACTTTGATCTTATCACAAGTCACTCAACAACACTCGACCTACTAATTTCCTTTCTTTCACCTACCTTGTCCCAACAGTCTGAGTTCGACATTTCGTCCATAAAGAGCCTCATAAGGGGCCATACTACCATTTAGCCTCGATAATCGTTGGTTGAATGCAAACTCCATCGCAGAGAGTGTTCCTTGTGGTATGATACATCTTTTGTACTTCCCGATGCATAGCATAAGCTAAGGACCGGGCTTCCTCCATAATCTCTCTCTCCCTCACATCACCTACATCCGCACATAACTCTCGGGTCCCATGACCATGGTACCATCCTCTCAATGACAAATCCCCTCGTTGCTCCGTGACTCTACTTCACCTCCTCAACTTCACTTTATCCAGGATCTTGAATCAAGCCTCTAATCCCTCGCTCATCATCACAGACGTGATACGAAATGTGGTTACCAAAGACTGACCGTCACCCAAACCACACCCAAGGACTCAATTCTATGAGTCGAGGAAGATGCAAAGCCCTCATGCGATATGGAACTCATGGGTCTCCTACTAAGAGCACCGCTACCACGCTCGCTTCCGTGATGATATTCAATGGTACATTCATAATCCTTGATCGCCTCTAATCCATCTCCCTCTGCCTCATGTTCGGGGCCTCTTCGTAAATGTGACACTCGCAAGCTCTTACATCCGTAAAATCCTGGCTGCACTCCATATAAGTAATGCCTCCATATCCGCAAGGCAAAAACTACTATCGCTTAGCCCAAGGTCAGGTGTAGGATAATCTCCGTTCATGCTTCTTCAATCGTCTAGAAGCATATGCAATCACCTTGTCATTCCTGCGATTAATACACAACTTAGGCCTCGCTTCTGTAGCATCACAATACACTTGTGCCAACCCCGCCCCGATGGAAGTGTAAGTACTGGAGCTGAGGTCAATCTCCTTTTCAGTTCATCGAAACTCTGCTGACAAGCCTCTGACCATAAAAACGGTTCCTCTTTCTTTGTCAGTCTAGTCAAAGGTGCGGCTATCTTAGAAAATCCCTCAACGAACTTACGGTAATACCCTACCAAACCCAGAAAACTCCTTATCTCTGTAACACTCGTAGGAGGTTTCCACCAATATAGCTTTTGACCTTCACGATCCACCGAGACCCTTCCGTAAATTATGTGTCCCAAAAGGCGGTATTAATCGGTCGAGCCAAACCGATTACACTTTACTAAGTTCGCATATAACCCATGAAATCCCACAATGTTTCGTAACTATCCTCAAGTGCTCGCAGAGATGTTCTTCTCCATCGTCGAATAGATCGCATATCGTCAATAAACACGATAACAAACCGATCTAAGTAAGGCCGAAAATCCTCGCTCATGATCCAAAAACGGGCCGGGCATTCGTGAAGTCCAAAATGGCATGACTAGAAACTTAAATGCCCGTATCGTGTTCAATGCCGCCTTTCGGGAACATCCTCATCATGAAGTCTCAACTTATCCAATTCACTTCCAATTAAATCAAGGCTCATGACAAATATCTTGCAAGCCTTAAATCAAGCCAGCATCCTAAAGTGAAACCCATAATGTCCTTCACCTTAGCAAAAATTACATTTATATCTTAATCAATTCTTCTTCTTAAAACATTAATTCTAACACATTCCATTAGGCATTTAATCACTTCCAATTGATTAAAATCAATGGAAACTCAACTTTTCCATACTTCTTCTAAGGTGGTCAAATCATACATGTCACACATTCATAATTATTTCTTCAATTTCTTCCATTTTCTTTCAACAAATTACATTTGATAATTCATCCAATGTCATTGATTTACTTAAACTAAATCAAACCAATGCATTTCCAATTAAACCCTTTCTTGGCTTAACCCTCTCATCTCATTTTCTATTCAACTTTTAATTCCATTAAATCCATTAATTCCTTCAAGCATTTCAAGTAATGTCATTAAATCAATTAAACCAATCAAACAACATCAACATTAACATCTGAAGGTTGACCTAAATTGACAATCCTTATAATCTCATTCTTTCTTTCAATTTCAAAGAAAATCAACCTAGAATCATGTCAATTTAATAGCTAAAGCCTTAATATAACTCAATTGAAGATTTAGATAAATAATCCATAAAACCCTAATTGCTTACTGGAACCTCCTTGAACCCACGTTGACCCACTCCGTTTCTGTCTTTGACTATGCGTAGCCTGGGATTTCAAACCCATGTTCCTCTCATCCCTAACTGCGGCCTCTACTACCCGGTCAGACGGCGTGTGGGGCCGGCCGACGCCATCGTGGTCCAAATCTCCGACTAAGACCTACAAAGAAACCTCTTGGTCTTCAAACTTCGTCCTCCTTACTAAATAGACATAGTCCGACGAGCCTTAAAACTTCGGCCTCATAATCCGTAACTGAGCGCCCTCGCTTCCAAATTTCTAAAGAACTCCTCGCCCGTGATTTCCCGTGTGAATCGGGTCGAACAAACTTATCCAGAATTCTTCCTTGAACTGTATCCAGGGCACTCCCTCTGGGTATCTCCTCTGAACTGCCCTCCACCACTCTAATGCTCTGTCCCGTAGGAGAAAGGCAGAAAAAGTGACCATCTGCTCCTCTGTACACTGCATCACCTTGTAGACCCGTTCATTTCCCTCTAACCATTACGAAACCTTTTTCGGGTCTCCCAATCCATCATAGTTCCGTGCCCCTAGCTTTCGCCCCCTCTCTATAGAAGCTACCGTCTCTGGCCAGTCAGAATGCAGTTGGCTGTGTCGGTTTCATCCTAAAGGCATCCGTCCTCCCACGACCCTCGTGAGGCTGGCGGTCTCAATTGCAGGCATAGGGTCACTCTGTACTGTGGGTGGAGGAACATAAGCAGACTCATCAACATATTCCTCGGGTGGTGGTACTAATGCCTCAAGAGCTCTCCTGGTGGGGGTCGGCCTCGACGACGCATTTTCTGTGAATTCAAAAATTTAATATGTCATGTAATGCATATATGATTTTAAATCACATAAATAATTTATGCAATTTTAAAATAAAACATTAAACAATCATATGAAAATAAAATTTTCAAATCTTTATAACATCTTCAAAACTTTGCTCTATTACTACGTTGAAGATCCCACCCTATTATCCCATGAATCCCAGATCTCCACATCTAAATTGATATAGAAACTTTTCCTCAAAACCATCAAATAAAATCCATGGAGCGAACCCCTTTACAATCCTTAACATATCTTTACAAAAATAACGCGAAGCCGGTTATAATTTTTTTTTTTCTTTCTTGTTCAAACACTTGGATTTTTCAGAAAATACTGCTTTTCTGCTTTCCAAATTCTATAAAAACTCATAAACATTTAAAAACACTTCTAATCTTCAACCCTCAACTTCTCAACTTCCGCTTTAGACTCTCTCGTCCACAACCCAATCAAACACAATATATACATATATACATTTATTCATTTCAATCATCAAAACATTTCAAACTTCTTCAATTCCATGCATTTGTTTTTATCAAAAGATTTGGGCTTGAGCCGGACTTAAGCCGACCGCCTAAGTAGTTCCTTTTCAAAATATATCCATATATGCATATATACATGACAAATTATTCGACATATACAATATGCAAAATTACATATACAATGAAATCAGTCGTCAGTTTCCTGGGCTAGTCCTCGACTCACCGCACAGGAGGGTCCTCTATCGGCGCACCTGTCTTGGGTCCTGAAAATGTTTTTGAAACATATGGAAAAGAATGAGCTAAAGGAGCCCAGTGAGTGTACATTTTCACTAAGATACCATTTTCAGTATATACCAAAGGCAATCCATAGTTTCTATACAATTAAAATCCCTTTATGCCTTAAACTTTCTTTATACAATTAAAATCCATTTATGCCTTAAACTTTCTTTCTTCTTTCTTTCTTCTTCCGATGGAACCTGGAAATAAACAAACCACGCTCTCGTACCGACGGCGAGGGACAAATACATTCTAGTCATAACCACTACGTCATGAGAAACTCACGCTTGCATGTGGTTCCGGGCCATAGCACCTTATCACGCAAGGATATTACTTCTGTGACACCTAATTCTCCCCTCGCTATTAACCTATAACTTTACCCTCTAAATCCTTACACGCTTTAAGGTACCTCGGCCGATATTAGTCATACGTCATATGGGGTTAGGTAACCATCAAGAAACCTTTCTTCCAAATACGCTTATAAACTAATAAACCTTTACTTTATCATTAAAACCCATATATATATATATATATATAAATATACATATGCATTCTTTGTGACATTTTTAAACATTCATAATGCCTTAACACATGCATACATATAATTTAACATAATCATATGGCTGATGCAAGATGTTATTTTCACATGCATTAAAAATAACCTTCCACATGTCTTCACCTTTATGAAATCATTGCTCTTAAACTTTTCAATGGTACATTAAAACCATGCACTTTTAAAACTCAATTGGTAAAATATCATTTTTTACACTCACCGTTTACCGCTCAATCCCGCTTGCTTCCCGTTGAATTTCCGTTTCCCATCCGATAGTCCTTTTCACCTTTTTCAAGAAAACCACAATTAACCATTAACCATAACTTCCATTTAATCCACCATACACATTCATTTTCACCCAACCACATCACATTCACTTAAATCTCATTTAACCACACTTAAAATACGTAACCAAGGAAATGACCAAATTACCCTTTTCTTTACAAAATGACCTTAATGCCCACCGATTTTACACTCTGACTGAAATACCCATTTTCAATGTCTTAACTCCATATTTGACACTGGTTCTTTATACTCCTTTGAAACTAATGCTAAGGGTTCTTCTCCAATTGAATCACCCAAATCGGAGCACCAAACTCACTTTACGCCCAAACAACTCAAGACTCCATGTTCAAAACTGAACTGACTGGTTTGCACACGGCCCTACTTTGAGTGAATTTTTAGGCCACTTATAATCAGAATTTGACAATGCCTATTTCTATATGTTTGATTTTCCTTGAAGTTTATTTTAACCAGCAACTTGAATCACTCAAATCGGATCAGAAATGAGCAAGTTATGGTCATAATACAACAAATGGTCGAAATAGAAAAACTCCGGAGCATTTCGATCGGTGAACTGCATTAAAGGCTTGCCATTACGGCCCTACTTTGAGTAAATTTTTAGGCCACTTATAATCAGAATTTGACTATACCTATTTCTATATGTTTGGTTCTTCTTGAATTCTAGTTTAATTAGCCACTTAAATCACTCAAATCGGATAAGAAATGAGCAAGTTATGGTCAAAATACGAAAACTGGTCGAAACAGGAAAACAGAGTATTTCCTGTACCGAGCAAATTCCTTGAATTCTTTCCAGATTTATTTTTTTGCCACTTTTATACTACCTAACATCATACAACTTCTATAATTCATATACCTCAAGAATTTACATGGAATTCATCTTAAAACAACTCCACAACACTTGAAATGAGTGCTATGGAACCTCAAACCCCTCAAAAAAAACCCTAGGTGAAAACCCAACCCAACCTGATCCACCAATTCTTTTTAAACATCATATAATTTGATGATTCCATGTTTATTTTCCCAATTGGGGTTTTTCTCTCATAACCCCAACAATTCAAGAGTTTATGGGTTCTTTGCACAAACCTAGACTAAAGGAGAAACAAATCTCATCCAAACCTTAGGGATTCATATAAAATCCAAACATAAAGAATTCCATACCTGATTTGAGACCTTTGTCCTCCTTCCTTCTTCTTCTTCTTCTCCTCCTCTTCCTCTCTCTCTCCTTGCTCCACTCCTCCTCCACGGTTTGTTCTAGAACGACCAAAATGAGTTTTGGTTTGTCTCATGGACTTTTATACTCTCATGTTTTTAATTGCCACCGTCCTCCTTCTCTTTAATATTACAAGTCAACTTTGGTTATTTCTATTTTGCCTAGCCATCTTCTTGATTCTAATTCTTTCATATCCTTTGCTAAATGACAATTGTACCCTTATTTTAATACCATAATTCCGGGTTCCAAAAACTTTCATTTCCTACTTTAGTCTCCAAAATACTACTATGTGATACTTGGTGCTCTTATACGCCCCTACAGTATCATGTACTGTACACTCTGTCGGGACGGGGCGTTACATAAGAACACTATTCTAAATAGTCCATAGTTGATCATTATTGTGGGAATAATAATGAAGTAAGACTATTATGTTTTCTAAGAAAAGACCACGTTTTGCTGGTCATGAACATAAGATGTTACTCATAACATAAATACATGTTAAGTTCATGTTATTGGACTAACCCGCTATGAGAAATACTACATGGATTATGTCATCAGTAATTCTCATTGCAAAGAGTGTACTGAGTCCTTCTAATTTAACTCACCATGGATTCCTACATGAGGAACTCGTGTCTGACTTAGCTCCAATGACGCCTTTAATAGGATTGTAATACAAGCTATGGTCACATGCAAGAAATCATGGGAGGAATGTGAGTGATAGTGAAGGCCAAATTTGTCCCGCTCTTAATTGAGTGAGATGTCTATTGGCCTCTTGATGTTTAGACTGAGAAATGCATGGTCGTGTTTAAATGAGATTGATAGGTAGACTTAGAAATTCCAATTTCTGGAAAAAGGGAAAATCGTAATTTCGGGTTACAAATTGTAATTTCGGTTAAACCGAATTTATTCTTCAGATTCCTGATGACAAAACATTTCACCGTTGGAATCGTCTCGTGAAATCTATCTAGCACGTAAATTTCGTCGACCTCGTGATAATGGACTTCACATCGCCGAGGTATCACGTTTCGGGCAAGCGAAAACGATTTTCATGCGACGAAGTCACATATAACATACTGCAAACAAGTAAGTGGTATGGAGAGAGAACACAAAAATGATGGTCGGGATAGTGCCGACTGTCAAAACTGGAAGTTATAATAAATGGTCATTTTTGAATTGTTTAAGTTGGATAATAAGACAAACAACGAATAGTGTTGTCTTCTAAAATGCCAAAAAGGGAAGAAAACGTGGGAGAGACTTCCAATAGCCAAAATATGTTTTTTGTGGTAGAGGATGTCCTCCTTCTAAAATCAGAGACCACCGTCTGGGCAGCTCGACAAGAAGGAAAGCCGCTCTACGCTGAGAGGGCCATGGGTGGGTCGGGATTTTAAGGAGTTTCTAGACAAATTCTTGAGTGTGGGTTTCTCCCTACTTGGGTTTCACAATTTATTTAAGTGTTTTTCAATGTTTCGGTTGACGAGGCCTTGAACTGCTTGACGGCCCCAAAACTCGGGACCGAATTGTTGTAATTTTTTAGCCCGCTTTCTACACAATCCGTGGGTGTGGGCTAGTTTGGGTTAATTGTGTGTTGATTTATGTATTAAATGGTGCTTTAGACATGTATAGGCCGGCATGGTTTGAAACCCGTTCACTAAGTGAACTGATGATTGGTGATTTTCTGGGAATAGTAACCGAGGGTTTCACTATTCCCGAAACAGTGTTCTCAAAATAATTTTTGTGAATTAATGTGTTTAGTGGAGTGATTCACGTCGAATTGCTCGTGTTTGATCATTAGCCCACGTGAGCTAATTTTGATGTAATGAAATGCGAATTTACATGACATGATTGTGTGAATTGAATTTTACGTAAATATATGCATGTTGATATATTTGCATGTGATATAGACTGTATTGGAATTGGCATTCACATTCCATATACCTTTGGAACACCCCAGGGCGATAGGGTGAGTGCATGAGCGAGTCTAGAGAAAATGGTTCGGGTTGTCTAAGTAGTAATTATCGGAGGGTAGTCCATCTTAAAAATATCAATCGTCGGAGATGGCCCAATTGATATACATGGTAGTCCACAAAATAATATCAATCGTCGGAGGCGGTCAGTTGATATATATATATAGTAGGCCCGGTCGGGAACGCAGTCTAGCCCGGGGGTTCGGTGGGGTACCCAATTGGTGGCTCGAGGGTCCAAGCGAGTGTGCTCGGTGTGGGAAGAACCATTATGGTGAGTGCGAGATTGGGCCGCAGAGCGGTTGCTTTAAATTGTGAGACCCGGTAAAGGACACTTCGCCATAGAGTGCCCACATATAGTTTTTGATAGTGGATCAGGAGTGAGATAGACAGGACAGAGGCAGTTCAGTGCTGATAGAGGTCGAGGTGCCGGTCGAGAGGAGGGCTGGGAGCAGAGGCCCCGCCCATTTACTAGACACGGGACCGGCGGGTGGGGTCGACCATCAGGAGGACGAGATGGGACCTCGGACACGAATTTGCAAGGTGTTTGTAGTCACCGACGGGAGAGGCGGATGTAGCACCAGAGGTCATGACAGGTACTATCCAAGTTTTTGATAGGGATGCTTATGTCTTGATAGATCCGGGTGCTACTCACTCGTTTGTTGCACAAGTGAACATAGAGATACAACCCATAGATTGTAGTATGGTAGTCTCCCTTCCTACAGGAGATTCACTTATAGCAGATAGAGTATACATGGGTTGTAGAGTGATTATTGAGGGCCATGAGTTTAGGGCCAATTTAGTGTTGGACATCCAGGCCTTTGATGTGATCTTAGGGATGGATGGTTGTCCTAGACATCACGCCACCATGGATTGCTTGGGAAAGAAGTTAAGTTACGTAATGGAGACAGTTACTTTTGTGGGAGTAAGGAAGATATTGTCCTCGAGTATGATGCTCTACAACAATGATGGTTGGGAAGATGCTCCAAAAGTCATATCAGGAATTATCTAGCCTATGTAGTTGAGAAGAGAGAGGATGATGTGTGAGACGAAGACATTAGATATTCGAGAGAATTTCCGGATGTGTTTCCAGATGATCTTCTAGGATTACCCCCAGACAGAGAGATTGATTTTCAGATCGAGTTAGCCCTTGGGACAGAACCGATTTCGAGAGCGCCTTACAGGATGGCCCCTACAGAATTGAAAGAACTTAAGGTGCAGATGGAAGAAATGGTCAACAAGGGGTTTGTCAGACCAAGCACGTCTCCTTGGGGAGCACTGGTTTTATTTGTGAAGAAAAAGGACGGAAGCATGCTATTATGTATTGATTACAGAGAGTTGAATAAGGTAACAATCACGTAATCAACTATTATCCGCTTCCATTGGATTGATAAATCTTTGATCAGTTCTGAGGAGCTAGGTATTCTCAAGATTGATTTGAGGTCAGGCTATCATCAGTTGAGAGTTCATGATGAGGATGTTTCGAAACTGACATTGAACCGCAGTCTGGGCATTTTGAGTTTCTAGTCATGCCATTTAGGACTTCGAATGCCTAGCGCTTTTATGGATCTCATGAGCGAGGATTTTAGGCCCTTACTTAGATCAGTTTTGTTATTGTGTTTTATTGGCGATATATTGGTCCTAATATTGGACGGTGGAGAAGAACATGTAGAGCACTTGAGGATAGTTATGCGAACATTGCGGGAACATCGGTTATATGCGAACCGATAAGTGTGGAGTTTTGGCTCGGCTGTGCTCGCTGCTAGAACACATAGTTGCTGCGAGAGTCTGATGGATCATGAGAAGGTCGACTATCTTGCAGTGTGGAGGCCTCCTGCGGTGTTGCAGAAGATAAGAGGACACCGGGTTTGGCAGGGCTGTTACCGTGGGGTTAAGTTGAATTTCGAAGATAGCAGCACTGACTAGATTGACAGGAAAGAAGAAGAGCGGGACGCATGGTCGAAGACCCATCGGCCGAGTTTCAGATGACTGAGGAACCAGGCCTCGGCTCGATGCTTGCCCCACTGCTCCATCAGGCGGGATGACTGCAATGCTATTGTGTGATTGCCTCCCAGGCGAACTTTGCAGGTTATGTTAATCTTGAGGAATGACTGAGATGTTGCATACCAGCTACAGAGATGAGAAGCATGGGCTAGAATTATCTACACGACGAGGGTGGCGACAGTGATATTGCGCTGCGGATATGAAGGCATTACTATGGAAGTGCCACTGTAGGGCTGGGATCGCAAACTTTGCGTGTCCTGACTGCGAAGAGCGAGCATGGAACGGCGCGAGGAAATGGTTGGCGATCGAAGATTGTGAATGGCTACCGTGGTAACAAATGCAGGTGGCGATGACAGCGGCTAGCTGCAATGCGGGCCGCGGGTTCCATATGCGCGAAGAGCCGCCATGGCTGGCTCATAGGTGAGGTCGCCAGGTGTGAGGCTAGAGCTGGCGAGCCCCGAGTCTTGTTAGCCCGGCTATGTGCGTCTGTGTTGATGAACCGGATGAAAAACTTAAGTCGAATCACGATAATGATGTTGAAGGTAATGCAGAAATACGAACAACGAGATTTATCGCGAAGGATAATCACCGTGGTCATGGGGCGAGAAGGTATGTAGATGTAGGTAATGTGAGAAAGGAGAAGATATGGAGAAACCCGTTCTAAGCTTATATGCATCCGAGAAGGCTTTCTGAAAGATGTATCATACCTATAACACCGAGCATTTTTTTATTTTTTTAAATGATTTTTTTCATGGAATTTAAGTTTTAGGTGTTTTAAGGTCCATCATGAATTTATAATAATGGTAATTCAAATAGTAATTAATTAATTACCTTAATGAAAAGACGTTATGAAAATAATAATGGTAATTCAAATAGTAATTAATTAATTACCTTAATGAAAGGCGTTATAAATTAATAATGGTAATTCAGTGGTAATTAATTAATTACTTCTAATGACAAGAGGGTAAAAGGTAATTTTCTAATAGATACCTTAGTATAAGTGGAATAAGAAGGAAATCCTTTCTATTCTTGCGGGGAGTTTCTCTCGAGTTTGGTAAATTTCAGAGGACGTACGGCTTTCGGATCTAGGGTTTGAAGAACAAATTTCTCTAGGAGAAATATTTCATTGAGGAAGCGGGGTAGGCATGCAATAGTCGCAAGCGAAGTTAGGGGAAGGCTCACACGTTCGATTGAATAGCTAGTGAGCTGTGGACTAATAGGGAGGTGAATAAATTTATATCATCGTACTTGCACCTTGAAATGTATAGCGGTGTTTTCATTGTTTGACTTGATCATAGTAATTGACTATGATTAAGACCACTATTCTTGAGCACTCATTGAATTGAATTTTTCATATCTTGAGTCCGTGTCACGATGAATATTCATGCGAGCCTGATCGGCTAACTCTTATTGTGTTGGGTGTTATCTCTTGTTGCATGCGATACGGTCAGCCTATAGCTATGTCGTTAATGTCATTTGATGGTATGAATCCGCAGAAAGCCTAAGCGATGGGGAGGTCGTGGTATGTGCACATGGTACCCTCGGTGCCGGGCAAAGCCGGTGCCTTCCTAGAGAGGTGGTAAAACCCTAGGCGTAGAACCTGGCCCGTTCTACGGATCTTTGTGGATTGGAATGTACAGTTCAGTATAAAGTTAAAAGGAATATCACGGATTCCAGTACTAAAGTTAAAAGGAATATGCAGTTCCAGGTATAGCTAAAAGGAATGCAGTTCAGTACTAAAGTTAAAAAGGAATGTACAGATTCCTGAATGGTAAACTATATTTCTGTGTTTCAAACCTCTAAATCTCATTTGATATTGTTGTTCATATTACTTGGCCCCATTTGTTGCGCATAACCTATGTGCGATTTATTGTTTGAACTTAACCATCCTTATGAGTTGGCCTTGAGTACCTAGCCTCACAAGTATGGTGATATACTACTACTCACGGAGTTATCTCACCTTTGATTTCCTCCTTTTTCGGGGTAGACGGGAAAGGAGAATCGGTGATTTCTTGACCACTTGGATTCTATTATTTGAAACATGTAATGGATTATTATTTTGTTTATTTGGTGAATATGAGAGTCTAAGTTTCCGAAGGCTCCATGGTGAATTAACTTGGTTATTAGGTTAATTATTTGGTTAAATCGATAAATTCCCGAATAGTTGAGTTGGATAAATTTTACTTTGATGAAACCTTATTAATATTTTTTGATGAGACCGTTGAGGTCGTTTTTGTTAGTGGATGACCGCGGAGTGCATTGTTATGTTATTTGAGATAATATCATGATATGAGATTTTAGTTAATTATTACTAGTTAGATTGATATTGCGAATAACGAGTTTGTCATTTGTTATAGAAGCGAATAGGTCTTGCCGATTTTTCGGTAGTATAGGACTTAGGCTTGCTCACACGAGTTTGGTGGCCTTAAGCCTGCCCGTTCCCTAGCGCCGATCCTGACCTATAAAGTGGGATGTGTGATACCCTAAGGAACACTACTGGTGGAAGGGTATGAAGAGGGATATTGCAGAGTTCGTCTCCAGATGTCTCACATGTCAGCAGGTAAAAGCCGAACATCAGAAGCCTGCAGGACTATTACAGTCACTCCCGATCCCTCAGTGGAAATGGGAGAGAATCACTATGGATTTTGTGGTAGGACTTCCACGTTGCCGGAGTGGCCATGATACGATATGGGTGATTGTAGACAGACTGACGAAATCAGCCCATTTCCTACCTATCAGGAATAGTGATTCATTGGATAAGTTGGCCCAATTATACGTTAGAGAGATTATCAGACTGCATGGTACGCCAGTTTCCATTGTTTCAGACGAGAAGTCGAGTTTACCTCCACGATTTGCGAGTTCTGAGTCTGCCCTTAGCCTTTAGACTATTCCGGTCTGGCTTTTCATCCACGGGCGGATGGCCAATGCGAGAGGACTATCACGAGACTTTAGAAGATATGCCTTAGGGCATGTGTTATGGAGTTTAGAGGAAGTGGGACACCCATCTACCCCGATGGAGTTTGCATACGACTCTGCGATTCTCCAGGTCGGTATTGGTATGGCCCCTTATGAGGCTCTTTATGGACGAAATGTCGAACTCCAGTCTGTTGGGACGAGGTAGGCGAAAGGAAATTAGTAGGTCCGGAAATTGTCCAAGTGACTTGTGATAAGATCAAAGTTATAAGGGATAGACTGAAAATTGCACATGGCGAGGATTCGAGGTAGGATCATGAGGTAATTTTTAGAGGATTTCCCAATGGAAGGGCGTCTTAAGATTTGGGAAGCGTGGAAAATTTGAGTCCAGCGGTATATTGGACCTCTGAGTTGTTGAGAGGATTGGGGAGGTGCCATCTCCGGTCGGTTGCCATCGACCTCGATCGCATTCACGATGTTTTCCATGTTTACATGCTCATGATACATACGGACCAGCTTCACATGTATTGACGGAAGCTGACCGGTGGAAATACGAGAGAACTTGACATACGAAGAGGAACCGGTCACGGAACCTCGGCTAGGTGAGAAACAAGTTACAGCATGACAGACTATTCGGTAGGTGAAGGTATTGTGGAGGAGTCATACGTGGGGAAGCTACTTGGGGCTAAGAGGCTCGAATCTTGTGTCAGTACCCTCGATTATTTTCGAATAGAGGTATTTTCCTTCCACTTTCTTTTTTGGAGTTTAGTTTATTCATTTCGAGACCGAAATGTTCTAAGGAGGGAGGATTTTGTAAAAGCCATGTCTGAGAGGGGTGTACGTACATGTAACTGTAGGCGTGCAGAGCACCCAAGTGTCACACGTGGTATTTTGGAAGGAATTATAGAAGAAATCCTGAATTTACATGGAACTGGAATTGAGGTACTAGTGCCAGGGTAAAGTGGTAAATTCCAAAAAGGATATAAATGGCATAATTTGAGAAGATAGTATGCCAAAATGAAAATAAAATAAGTTGATTTGCAATATCAAAGTGTTTGAGGACTAAATTGTAATTGCCATAGATATGAAAGTCAAAATCAAAGTAGAGATGGGCCATAATAGTAAAAACAAAGTTAAAGTGCAATATTAATGTGCTTGGGACTTAATGGTAATTAAAACTTAAAGTTAATATAGAAGAGAGGAGACAAGAAACAATTCACATTTGGAATTCTCAAAAAATTTGCTAAAATGACCAGTAGGAGAAGGAGAAGGAAGCGAAGAAGAAGAAGAGAAGGAGAGAAGAGGAAGAAGAAGTGGAGAAACCGACTAAGGTATGTTTTCATTTTGTAATCATGGGTATTTAGTTTCCCTAAGGTTTGGTATGGAGATTAGTGCTCCTTTGGTCTATGGTTTTGTGGAGAAATCACATTAACCCTAGAATTCTTAAGGTTATGAGGGTAAAACCCAATTGGTGTAAAATAAATGTGTAATCATCATAATTATATGGTTTTATATAGAATTGGTGGACCTTGGGTTAAATTCATATGAGTTCTTAGTTTCACCAAGGGTTTTGTGGTATGAATTTCCAAATCACCAATTCAAGTGTTGTGAAGTTGTTTTGAGTTAGATTTCATGTGGTTTTTGAGGTATTATGGAATAGTTGTAAAAAAGAGAATGTTGGGTTTTTAAAGGGAATGCTGTCAAATTTACATAAAAACCTCTGTTCTTATTTGGATATAGATTAAGTTATAATCATCCAAATCAATTGATTCCAATTGTTAAGAACCATAAGAGATGGGAGCTACAAATGTATAGAAGGGACCAGAGCAGAACTGCTTGGCTCTAAAGCTCCCAAATACGGACCGAAAGGTGAGCTCGTGTAGCTCACTGATTATGCTCTATTTTGGGTATGGTTGTAGTGTTTTGGTCATAGGTGGAGTTTCACTCATCCACATTGAGTGATTCAAAATTCTGGGTAAAATAGACTACAGGAATAAGTTAGCTGAAGGAAGTACAAGCAAATTGCTTAACCCAAAATGCGAAGTTTCCAAGTGGGTATGCGATTTACGCGTTACGTCAATTTGAGTAATCTAGATATAAATACAATAACTTGAGTTTGGTGATCAAATTGGGTGATTTAGTGGAGAAGAAACCTTAGAACCATAACTTCAAATGAGTGTAGAAACAATTTCCAATTTATGAGTTAAGATCCCAGAAATCAAGGATAACAGTAGGTGATTCGGTGGAGTTAACCAAATTGGCATCAAAAACATGTATAACTTGTATTTGACCCATGTGAGATTTGAGGGCTTTAAGAGAATAGAATTTTAAATTGAAAATTTAAAGAGATGTCGTGGATATATAAAGGACTGATCTGGAGAGTTTCATAATTTTTGAAGACCTTTTGAATAATTTTTGGGTAATAAAGTCCATAGAGTATTGTTGGAAAAAGGTTGCCAAAATGAGTGGTTTTTTTGTTAGGGTTTTTTTAGTGCTCAAGGGTAAATTGTTAATTTGGCTTTATATGAATGTTGTGTGACCCTAAAGTGACTTGCGTGTGAAGTACGTTAAGTTTTACGCTATACGCAGGCGATTAATACATTGTCGTATTCGTTGAGTGTGTAGGCTAAAACGAGCGGAAAGTAATTGGAGTTGTGCTCAAGTTTTGGGAAACAAAGGGTGAGTGTAAAAGCCCGATTTTTGAAAATTGAGTTTTAAAAGTGATTTTAATGTTAAAATGAAAGTTTAATGTAAATGTTTATATATGTATATTAAATATGTATGCATATGTTAAGGCATTATAGTTTAAAAATGTGTAAAGAATGCATATGTGTTTTAATGATAAAGTAAAGGATTTAAATGGATTTATAAATGTATTTTGAAGAAATGTTTTACTGATGGTTACCCTAACCCTATATGACGTATGGCGATACGGTGGTACCTTAAGCGTGTAAGGATTTAGAGGAAACACAATTAGGTTAACGGAGGAGAGGGAAATAGTTTTTAGTGTAATATCCTTACGTGATAGGTGCTATGGCCCGAGACCACCATGCATAGGCGTGGGGTTTCTTTCATAAACTTTCAAGTGATTTATGTTGGATTAGGGGCCCCGTCCCTCCCACCGTGTCTGACTGTTCGGTGTGTTTGCCCCTGATTCCATTAGAAGAATAAGGAAGCCGTGGTTTTGTGTATGGGTATTGTACTTTGATGTTTTGTTTTTGTCGGCGTCGTGAGTGACGCGAGAGAGTATTGCACCTTTTGAGCTCCTTTAGCTCACTCTTTCCGTATGTTTCAAAAACATTTCGGGACCGAGGCGGTGCGGCCGTTAGAGCATCCCCTACGCGGTGGTCGAACCATCGAGGAGATGGCGCGTAATATTTACATTGTATATATATTTTGCATATTGTATATGTTGAATATTTTGTCATGTATATATGTATATATGTATATATTTTGAAAAGGAACTACGTGGGCTTTGATCCTCGATGGACAAGGTCGTAGAGGCGGTCGACAAGTCAGACTCAAGCCCGATCCTTTTATAAAGCGTACATGGAATTGGAAAGAGTTTTGAATGTTTTGATGATTGAAGTAAAATAAATGTATATGTGTATATATTTGCTTGCTTGAGTTGTGTGCCAGTGGGTTGTGGACGAGGAGTCTAAATGGAAGTTGAGGTGAAAGATTAGAAGCGTTTTAAATGTTTTGCGAGGTTTTTATAAATTTGGGAAAGTCAAACAAGCAGAGAAACTGGCCAGGTTTTGAAAAATCTCGTGTTTGAAAAAAAATAAAAAATAAGAATTTACCACTTCACTTCCGCATTATTTTCTAAAGATATGTTAAGGATTGTAAAGGGTTCGCTCCATGGATTTTAAATTGATTGTTTTGAGAAAAGTTTCTATATCAGGTTGGAGTGCTTAGGAGGGTCCCCTCGGGTTCATGAGGTTAATCCGGGTCGGGATCCTTCATTTATGTTATTTTCTAATGACTGTTTTATAAAATAATTAAATAAATATGTGAATCATTTAGAATAAAATATCATACACAAATTATTCTGATGACATGTTCCAAATTAATAAAAACATTTTGAGTTATGAAATAGACTTTGAGAGTGCTTGGTTGAGGTGATAGGTGATTCATCTCCAATTAACTTTTCTAGGCTACTTGGTAAATACTCCTTAAAGCTACTGCTGATCAAGGCTAAATAAGTCCTAATGTGAAAAAAACTACAAATTGTAGTTTTTTTTTATTCCCTCTTATTGAAATGGTAAATTTCCCTTTTTTAGTCCTCTTTAGGATTTTCATTAATTTTATAGCTTACAAATTATATGAATTTTTGTGTAGTTCTAAGTTTATTTTATATTATGATTATTCATAAAATGTATATGATGATAAGGTACCAACCATAAATATTTATTTTTATTTTATGAAATAAAATTATATGGTTAAATTTGTATATTTCATATTATTTTTATTTATGAAATAATATTCTAAAATAATTAATAAATTATAAATAATATGAAATATTATAATTTTTTGTTTGTGTAAGACCCGAGAAAATTCCAATTTTCTGAAAAATGGTAAAACGGTAATTTCGGTAAAAATCTGAAATTTCTCTAGATCTCGGATGTGACGGACCTGCTAGTTGGAATCGTCGTGGAAATCTAGCTACCACGTCGAATTTCGTCGGATTCTGAGATAATCAGAATTTCACGTTTTTCGATGCCAGTGCGGTGCGGGTAAGCAGCTTCCCGGGAACAATATGATGCTGACCAAGAAGTCACCCACCATGTACTCATGTGACACATGTTGCAAGATTAGAGAGAGGATGAAATGGATAGCCTAGATAGTGCAAAGTGTCAAAAACGGCAAGATTTAAGGACATGGATGGGATTATTTGAAAGTTAATGATAATAGGACAAAACTGAAATAGTTGTCATCTTCTCCAAATGGAAGCGTCTGAGAATGAGACCAAAAGTGGCCGATTGGCTGGGTTTGTGAGTTTTAGAGAGAGAGAGCACATTCTCTCTAGATTTCCGGCCATTCGGACGTCGGTTCTCGACGGAGCAAGAAGCAAAGTTGCTTTACGCGGCGAGGGCTACAAGTGGGCACCGGTTTGGTGGAGTTCCGACAACTCCAAGAGGTAGGGATCTTTTCCTACTTGTGTTAATCTTTGGCTAAGAGCCATGTAAATGGTTAGGAATGTTCTGAGGCTTATTTTAATCGTAAATTCTGTCTCAAAAGCTTTGAACCGAGTGGAGAAAATTCATATTTGTGTGGTCGTAAACAGTAACCCGAGGGTTTCATTGTTCACGTGAATAATGACACGTGATTTTTGGTATGATTTTTATGATGTCAAGTGATTCAAAATGAATTGCTTGTGTTTGCTAATTAGCCCATGTGAGCTAATTTTGGTGTATTAATGGTGAAAATTTGCATAACATGATTTATGTGATTTAATTATGTTAATATATATATGCATGTGAATATATTAGCATAGATGTTTGGATTAAATATACCATTCCATATACATTTAAGGGCACCTAGAATAATAAAGAGTGAAGTGCATGACTTAGAAATGAAACAAGAAATGAAAATGTTTGTGAAAGAAATTTCAAGGAAGATTTTTCAGAAGAATTAAGCTGGAGAGTTGACCCTTGAATCACTTCGGATGGGGACCATATTTGTTTGAGATATCAAATGATTAAGCACCGGAGAGTCGATGTATTTCACGAAATTCGAGAACAACAAGTTTTGTTTTGAAAACGGATATTTTACTCGCATTCGGCTTAGGCATATGTGAGGGAGTCGGTGAGGACTCGGGTCATGGGATTGATCATGTAGACATTCGAGTAGGTTCATGAAATTGCTTGAATGTGATTGTTTGACATGACATATGCACTTAGGTGGGAAGTAACCCACGAAGGAAATTATCTCTACTGGGCTTTGCTCACCATTCGAGGATCACCATTTCGGATTACGAGGGGTGTGCACGGGGCGGGCGCTCACTAGAGGCCGAATTTTAGAAAGTCGAGTTTAGTGGCTTTGGTATCTTTGTTGCTCTCGCATGTATTAGAAATTGTAAACTTTTAATATATGTTTGTATTAATAGTAATGTGTTAACTCTTGAACCATGTAAGATAGTTGGTTTAGATGTTGAGTATTGATGCGGGAGCCCCAGTGGCCATTATTATGCTCGCATGTGGACCCTAATGTGGTCATTGTAAGAGCTTGTTGGGACAGGTTTGTACATTAGGTAGAGCTCCTGGTCTAGGAGACTGCGCGGGTTTTCATGAGTGGTGTCGGGTAACCCGACATCCACGAATAATCCGCAGGTTGACGGGTTGTCAACGGACACCCCGGTTTTGGGGCGTCACAGTTTAGTTATATATAATAATATGAAAACTTTATTACCATAAAAAACTAATATAAGAAATAAATAATATATTTTATAGTTACAAATAATAATATTGTTCATTTATGATTATAACCATTATTTTTTTTTGTTTATGAAATTATAAATAACCATAAAAATGAAATGTATTTCATAAATTTATAAATATTTATAAGATATTATATTCATTATTCTGCTCCATAATTTATTTATTACATGAAATAATATGCATATGATTAAGTTAAAATTTCATATTTTTATTAAAATACATATATTAATAAAAATACTATATCTTCTTCTTTATTTCAATGTGTTACTTCTAATCAACTGTTTTACCGAGCAATAATTAATAATCAATTATCAACTATCAGTCGAAAGTAAAATCAAACAACCACTCCCTAGCAATAGTACCTCTGTGACACCCCAATTTCCAAGAGTCCCGTCGACAACCCATCAACCCACGAAATTTCTATCTTAGGTCTTCTTGCACCTAAGTCTTAGCACTAGACCAACATCAACTACACGTGGACATTGAGTTACTCGGCACCACATCGATACGTCCCTTCACCGGGACTCACTCATTCATATTTAAATCTACATACAAAAATAAGACACTTAATTACAGTCTGTAAGAGTCCGATCACGACCCTCTTACCATTATTACATACCAAACTATTTATACAATAGTCCAAAATAATTTAATCAAAATTCTTTATACAAAACACTTTTTACAAAAGTTTCTTAAGGCCACATGTCGGCCTCCTTCATAATCATGGCCTCGTCGGAGCGTCGTCTCCCTGTACCTGAAAGGGGGTCCCACGACGAGGTGAGCAAAGCCCATGAGAGAATAATTCCTACAAGGGCTACTTCCACTAAGTGCACGTACGATATGCACCACATTGAACAAAACAAGCATGTTCCTACTCGAATGTCTACATGTCAGGGATGAGAATGTGACTCACCCTATCCCATGTCCCAAGTCCTCACCGACTCCCTCACATGCATATGTCGAGTGTGAAAAACCAAACCGTCATTATGTTCCATCAATGACCAATTTTAAAAAACAAAATCTTTTTGTTTTATAAATCAAATCCATTTGATGGTTCCCAATATTAACTTGCATTTCCCAAGTTGTGTGTGTTTATGCCTTTGTGGTACAGTTTTGAGTTTACATCATGGAGCGCCCGTGCGCCTTTCCAATATTTTACGGTTTTTCACACGCCGGTGATCATGTCTAGCAGCGAATGCGGGTCTTTCACCTTATGTGGGGGGGGCGGGCGCGGAGAGGGACAGCTTGCTATGCCCAGCACACATTTTTCATTTTCAAAACCGTGCGACTCATTTTGGACGTTGTCCCATTTTACCAAGTCCACCATCGAACACTAAACACAGTGTCGATCGACCATGTACCCATGACATCCCATCGAACACCAAACGCAGTGTCTATTGTTACCTTGAACTCACACCCATGCCATGCAATGTCTTAGTGCATAATGCAATGCAATCATGTCGTTGCTTATTCATACTGACAAGACCCTTCCCAGACCTTATCTAAACTCTTGTCTGGAGGATCCTGCCGGACACTTCAACGGACTCCTCGAAACCGACTCGTTGGATCGAAGAATCAGAAGTGAACCACAACTTTCTAAATAGGTTTACTTGTTTAAACTCAGAAATTAAATTTTCTTTTAATTAGTTGGGAGTGATAAAAATTTTCGCAACTTTTGTTTAAAATATTTTTATAAAATTTTCGGCAGCATAACGGCTACATTTTGATAAACGAAATTTTGTCCCGAAATTTACACTTCTACTAATACCTCGATTCCCCTCCCGACTTCTTTATTCCCAAACTTACTGATAATCATTATCATATTTCACCAACATGCCACATCAACACTCAATTCTCAATTTATAAATACAAACTTACAAAATTAAGTAAAATATATCTAGATGCATCATTTATATGAAATGCATGGCCCACAAATATACAATTTCAAAATCCAAATATATATTTGTTAAATTACATATCCATCTTATACATAAGTTTTATCATAGGTCGCCGTCGCCCACCTATATAGACAACAAAATGATGGCGATCTGTCGATCATGATAGCACACAATGGAATATAAATAGCTACAAAATGAACAAACGAGTTGAATTGCAACGAAGATATATCACATACACTAACATGACAATTTATCATTTGTTTTATGATTTCTTTCAAAACCCCTATGTATATCCTTTAATTATTTTAACCATCACGGGCGATTTAAAACTAGCATGCGTTGAAGCTTACTAAATCATCTCAACCACTCGTTACGAATTTCTTGCATCGCCGTGGTATTAAAGATTATCAGCGAGCAACTCGCCGGAATTTGCGCACTGCAATTGCTGGTGCTAAACTCTAGGCAACTACAGCGGAATTCTTGCATCAGCCACGTAGTACAAACTATACAAATAGCCCTTCACGACTGCGGAATATTCTGCACTTCATGGCATTAAACTATACTTTCTGGCTGAGCAACTACGGATGGAATTTTACGCATCAAATCGCGTAGTGCTAATTTTCTTTGGCTGTGGCTGGCTATGGGTGAATTTATTCTGACAGTCGTCATAACGCTAAATCACATTTATATCTTAAAGATATACATGGTTTAAAACTACATTTACTTGAACTGTCAAAGCCTGCAAATCTAACTCGTTTGGAACTGAAACTCTCTTTTCAAATATTTTCTTTTTAAATTACTTAACTACCATTATTTCATTACCAACATCATTGATTACATGAAATTGAAGAAAAAGTCTTAAGTGGCGAGCCACTTACCTTGAGCCCCCCTTTCCTCCCAGGTAAGCTTCTCTACGAGGCTCGTGGATGTCGCTCCCGTGCCCGTCACCTACACAATATTCCTCATCATTACTAGTGAAATTTTTTTTTTTCAATTATCAACTATAAGGTCAGTCTAATTAAGACCAGCTTTTCTCTATATATCCTCCCCAACTTGTTTCTACTCAGCAAGACTCTCTAATCCGATTTTATGTAAAAGTTTTAGTTTTGACCCTTGAGTTCTTACAGCAGTCCCGTTTAATTTCTGAAGGCTTGGAACGAAATTATATTTTACTCAAAACGGACCCGACCCATGCTTGAAGCGGTGGTAGCACGGCCTTTCGAGCTCAGTTTTCTTCGTTCTTCTTCCTACGGTTCACTTATATCACCTTCTATTCATGAAATTGCCTTTTGTTTCTTCACTCATTTGAAACTATGTTCCTAGGTTTCTTCTCCAATTGGAATCCCTTTAATTTGGATCACCAAAACTCAAGTTATTGTATTTTATATCTAGATTACTCAAATTAACTTAGCAGAGATCTGTACATAGCTCACTTGGAAATATTTCTGCGGCCTCTAGGGTTAAAATTTGTGAACTTCCTTCAGCTAACTTATTTCCCTAGAAGTCACCCATATAATTTTAGATCACTCAATTTGGATGAGTGAAACTCCATATGACCAAAACACTACAACCATACCCCGAAAACAGAGCAAAATCAGTGAGCTACACGAGTTCTGCCTTTCAGTCCATATTTATAGAGCCTTAGAGCTTAATTTGCTCCAGTCCCTTCTATACATTTGTATCCTATCTCTATGGTTTCTTTAAAACTGGAATCAATTCATTTGGATGATTCTAACTTAATTTATAGCCAAAACAAAAACAGGGTTTTACAAAAATTTTAATAGCAGCATTCCTTTAAAAACCCAACATTCTCCTTTGTATTTTTTTTTACAACCAATCCTCAAAACCGTAATACGCAATAATCAACATGAAAGTGTTCATACTCCAGCACTTGTATTGGTGGTTTGGAACTCCATACAACAAAACCTAGGTGAAAATCTTATGAATTACGGGTCCTGTAATTCTTCTAAACATCATATAATTTGATGATTCATGTGTTTATTTTCCCACCAGTGGGGTTAACTCATAACTAACAAATTCAGGTTTATGTGATCTTTGCAAGGCTGAAATAAGGATATTGGCCTCAGTACCAGCCTTGGGAATTCAATTACCGTGAGTTCCAAGGCAAACACATACCTGAATTTTGTCTTCTCATAACCTTCCACCATCTTACTCTTCCTTGTCTTCTTTCTCTATTCTCTCCTCCCTCCTAAGTTTTTGCCTAACAAATGAGACCAAAAATATGATTTTGGGTTTTGTCTCATGGCTATTTACTAGCCTCAAAATTCCTCAATTGCAAGTTGGTCCTTAATTCTTTAATATTGCAATTGTAACTTGTTTTATTTCTATTATGGCCCATCTCTACTTGTCTTATGACTTACATGTACTTTATGGTCCAATTACAATTGTACACACTACACTAGCACAAAATTCCGGGTTCCATAATTTATCATTTCCTAATTTCATCTCCAAAATATTACAATGGGACACTTAGTGCTCTTATACGCCCCTATAGCATAATGTACTGTATACTCTCTTGGGACGGGGCGTTACAACTAATTTAGTCATCAACCTTAAATTGATAATTCTCTAACGCCATGAGATTCAATTAATCTAATGTAGAGATTTATTTTACCTCTCTAATCCATCTTTTAACACTAAGAGGTTATAGATCGAAACTAGGGGTTTACACATACCATGGCAATACATATGGAATACTATATGTGCATTTTTAAACCATGCATAACACCGATGCATCATTTGGACAATCATATCAAACAACATACAATTTCCAGATAAATACCTTATTAATGCGACATGTCGATTCATTGCCTTCAGTGACATCTTACCGTCATCACCAGATGACAATGAGCACATACATTTTAGGCTTAATTGTGACACCATGTCCAAAATAGCCTACAACCAGCTTCCTCTGATGGCTTTGTTCCGCATCATTTCAATGGTGCCGCACCAGTTCTCAAATGATGGCACAATCTTATCTCAATCCAATATATATAGGCATACATATTGCCATTCAAAATGTCATCCTTAACCAAGGGATGACACCTCAATCAATCACAAAATAGGCCTCAGAAGCAAGCCTCAAATCATAACTAGGCCATGAGATCGGCCCCAAGCGGTTACCTGACTTCGGGCTTGAACCGGCCGAAACAATCTCGAAGGACCACTGTTCGGCTAGACGATCGACCGTTTTAGTCAACCGGTTGACCATTTCCAGTCGATATAGTAGTGGCGGCCTATTTTTTTTTGCGTATCCACGACGGTGGTGGTTCCCTCGTGTGCAATGGTAGCGACTCTTGCATAACCAAAAGACTTCGATGTCCAATTGACGGCCGGTCATTAGTCTCGATTTCTGTGTTGGGTGCTCATCAGCGGATGACCTTTTGGTCGACCAAGCCAGATGACCTTAGATTAGGCTTGACGATTAATGGGTCATCCAAAACCTCCCAAAACACCTTATTTTGCGTTTCAGAATACACCCAAACAACCCTTAGAGCTCAACCAAGGCCAAGGAAGGCCCTTAGATGAAAAATAAACCCAAGTAGGAAGTTTCCCTACCTCGTGGAGCGAGACTAATGCCTCGAGGAAGTTTTGTGAACACTTCCGGTTTGAAGCTTTAGGCTTCCCCCAAGCCTCGTCTTGAAACCTTGACGAGACTCGAGTTCGGTATCAGCCATAGTCCTAGCCGTGTACTCGACTTTAAATATGGCTTCGTCAGGCGGCGATCACCGATCTCACATAGATCGTGAGAGAAGTTGGAGCCTTTTTCTCCCCCTCTCTCTTAGTTTTGTTCCTTTTCTTTATTTTGTTTTCTCTTTTAACTTAAGTTTGTTAAATTATTTTGATATTACTGCCGTGTCCTCCGATCAGAGTTCAAGTTCAATTTATTTTGTTGAACCTTACCCTAATTATTTCGACTCCTAGTAATTCGTGAAAAACTCGTTCTTGGAGTCCTTTGGCGACTCACCACCCTAGAAAAATCATAAAAAAAATTCCATTTGTCTTAGAATTGATGAAACTTTTAAGGTCACTAGATTTCAGGCGAATCAATAATAGTTGCAATCTGTTTCATCATCCAAGATCTAGAGAATTTTCCAGGCTTCCCTGAACCATTTTGACCATTTTATTATTTTTGACATTTTTTCAGAAAAATTAAATTTTTCTCGGGTTTTACAACCTCACCTTCAAATACATGCACCGACGAAACCAGCATAGGCATAGGTGGGAGGCATATGCCCCCTAAAAAATTTCTATTTAATTATTTGTTTATGCGTGGATAATTTGCCACATAATTTTTTGTTTTGCATTTTTTTTATTCGAACACTTCATTCTGATGTGGTTTGATACTTTATCTATAAAAAATATTCAATTTTTAACTTTGACCATATACCAATTGTATAATAAAGCTATAACCCCAAATTACCATTCTATCTTTCTAAAACCGTCCTCTCTCTCTCTACTCTCTCTCTCTCTCTCTCTCTCTCTCTCTCTCTCTCTCTCTCTCTCTCTCTATATATATATATATATATATATATATATATATCTGTAACTCAAAACCTTCAATTTATAACCCCTTTTCCATTTATGACGGAATTAATCCTTATCATATCTTCTTTTTTATTATTTTGGTGGAAACATAAGGAGGAAGAAAGCCTATCTTAAAGCCTGAATAAACTAACCTAACGGGTAAAAAACTTATCTGTATTTGAAAGGGTGAAAACCAAGCGAAAATGAGAAGAAGAAACTATAACTTCTTTATTATTTATCTTGTAAATTTTATTAGTATATTATATGAGCATATTTATACACAAATATATATATCTTCTTGTAGAAAATTGATCTAAATGTATGAAATTAGAACTATTAAATTTTTATTTTTTAATCAACACAAGAGTATGAATATATTATATAGAAAAAGCGACTGAACATATACATGGGTATCTGAGGAAATTAAGAAGGCCTAAATAAAAAGTTGTAGGGTAAAGAATGTAGCGCCCCAAATGCAGGGTCATTTTTGAGCCACTTTGGCTATTGAATAAGTCTGTCATGACAGAGATTCTCTGTCACGACAAAATTCCTCTATCGCGCGCCCAGTCCCTTGTCGTATGCGTACCCAAACATGTCGTGTGCACGCCTAGATCGTTGTCGTCACGCACCTAGGCCTTGTCGTGTGCGCACCTACGAAGACTAACTATCGTCGCGCGCCCCAGCCTTGTCGATATGCGTGCTTCACGGGCGCATCGCCGCTTTCGCGAGGCCTTGTCGTGCCCGACTTCACATTCTGACCGAATTTATGCCGTATTGCGACCACGATCACCTCACATGTCTCAACCTAGACTCAATCACGACCTAGAATGTCAGGTCGCGACATGGGAACCTGAAGCTCTTTCTAAGTCTGTGGTGACAGAGAATTCTCTGTCGCTATAGAATTTCCCTTTCCAATTCGCGCTTTTGTCGTGCACGCATCCCAGTCATGCAAGCATGCCTGCCGTGAGCACCCAACTCTGTCGTGGGTAATAGAGCACCTTTGTCGTGGCCAACTCTTTCGCGACCTAAAATCCTCTGTCATGACATAATTTCTGCCTACCCTAGCCAAGCGTATGAGTATAGAATTTCTGTCATAACCTGAGGCTTTCGCCATTTGTATACTTTGTTGCAATATAAAAACGATACATCGTGACGAGAAGACTCTGCTTCTTCTTCTGTTTGCAACCCTAATTTTCTTATCGCAACACAAAATCTCTTAACCTTGGCAACACTCTATCGTGACATAAAATATTATGTCGCGACATAAAGCCTCTCTAACATTGCCCACTCTGTTGTGACATAAAAACATTATGTCGGGACGAGAGGAACTAACTTTGGCATTCATCACGACCTAAAAATGTTCTATCGCGACAAGAGACCCTTTGGCCTTTGCCAAACTCTATCACGACAGAAAATACTCTGTCTCGACACAACCCCATGAAATCCTGTTGCGACACAACAATTTTGCATGTGACCTAAAATCTCGACCTAACGAGCTCTTGTCGCCAGCCACGACCTCTTACCTGGTCGTCTCGGTCCACGGCAGGAACCTCGTCAGCGACATTGTCACGATAGAGAGCAAAATACTATCACGACCGTGGGACCGCATCCTGGCGGAAAAGCGGGAGAAAAACAGCTCTATCGACCGGGAAAACCGCGTCACGACTGCTTAGCGCTTCGCCTTTGTGAACCATGTCGTGACATAGATGACCATGTCGCGACACAGAAACCGTTTGTAGCCTGTGAACCATGTCATGACATAGAGAACCATGTTGCGACACAGAGCCAAAAAGCTTTGTCGCGACAGAGAAAACCACTGTCGCGACTGAGCCGCTGACCTCTGAGTAGCCTTCGGCCTCTTACGCACTTCGACTTTTTTTTCTTTCCTAAACACCTAAATTCGATATCTGATAACCTTTTTATTACAAAGGCAACATGAAATCTGGAAAACCTTGCCAAACTGCATTAATCATACAAAATGAGTTTAATTACAACTATTTTTTTCATACATAAACAAAAACTGGGTTTTCTACCCAAAATTTAACAGAAACTGGATAAATATCTAGAATTTACATAATATATGAATAAGCCATAATTTGGCCCTTTTTCCAACTAAGATCTTGGATGTGATTCATCCCTCGGTGTACCTCCAGTACCTGAAAATGTTTTCCCACGAAGGGGTGAGCAATGCCCAGTAGATGAATTCTCCTACAAGGGCTACTTCTCACCTAAGTGCACATGCAATGGCAAACACACACATTCAAGTAAAAATATGCACATTCCTACTCGAATATCTACATGTCATGCCCCATGTCTCGAGTCCTCACTAACTCCCTCACACATGCATTTTCCATGTATGAAAAACTGTTTCCAAAACAAAAGATTTTTGTTTTTGAAAACTCATTGGGCAATCTCCGATATCAAAATTTATTGGACAACCTTCCGATATAATTTATTGGACATACTTCGATAAAATTTGTTGGACAACCCTCCGATATAATTTATTGGACATACTTCGATAAAATTTGTTGGGTAACCCTCCGATATAATTTATTGGACATACTCTGATAAAGTTTGTTGGATAACCCTCTGATATAGTTTATTGGACATACTTCGACAAAATTTGTTGAAAAACCATGTCATGCACTCACACCCGTTTCACGCGATGTCCTCGTGCATATGAAATGCGGAATGCCATTTCATGCCAATTCATGTTACATGCAACATTAATAAGTCATGGATAATTATATTTTCTACGTATAATTCACATCCATCAAGTAATCCATGTTAATACATCAAATAAGCATATATCAACATGATTTTTCACACAACCAGCATGTTATTCATTTATCCAGCAACAACACACAAAAACAACACACAAGTCCAATAACAATCTTCAAAATTCGCCCCTGACCACTGATAACAAATCCAAAATTTGAACGCTCACCCCAAAATTCGATCGGACTGCATGCCACTCATGGCCCCAAGAAACCCATGCCATTAAATGACTCTTAAACTAAAAATAACCAAGGTAGCAGAGAAACCCCTACCCCTTAGAGTTTAGCGAAAACCTCGAATTCTTGTACCTACGCGAAGCTTCCCTCGCCGCAGATAGATGAATTTTTCCCTCGTCCTAGACGAAACCAATGGCCCGACTCAGAAATCTTGTGAGAGAAGGTAGTTTCTCACTCATCTTTCCTTCTTCTTTCTTTTCTTTCTTTTTTCTTTCCTGCATTTTTCCTCTCTCCCACCAAATTGTTTCCCTTAACTTTGATTCAAGTAGGAAAATCCTCCCACCTTCCTCCTCGCACATGTCCTCCTCATTTGCTTTCTCCCCTGCTGCTACACCCTTATCCCCTTATCCCCTTATCCAAAAGACTGGATTCTTTCTTAGGGGTATGACACATGCTCCATGGGTCACCCCTTAACTCCTTCATGTCCCACACCCTTGCCTCCATTTACATGCACACGCACTCCTTCACCAGTTAATATCAACCCAGAAACGCCGGCATCACTTCATACATCGCAAACTTAAAACAGAAATCTTGATCATCTGGATCCCACTGGGGCCTGGCCGGTATGGTAATCGTGGTACTTCGGCATCATCGTCCAGGCAAGCGGTTGCTTGCGTCATCCACAGGCGCACCCGTGTTTCTCATCCAAAACATCAATGTTTTACTGATTTCAAAAAACAATCCCCGAGTCACAAAAGAAACACAGCCACCCAAAATCGGCAACATAAAGGCTACGCGCGCCGTGATCCACGTCAGAAATATCCATATCGTAAATTAAACCTAACCAAGACGTTAAAGAGATAATAAAAGAGAGTTTTAAAGATGCTATTGAAATTGAAAAAAAGAGAATAAGAAAAAAGTAGAGACAAACAAAGAAATGAAAAAACCTTCACTTTTTTCCTTTAGGGCATGTTACAACAGTGATAATATGATTTGGTAAAGTTTTTGTCAAATCCTAATATAAATCATAATTTTTATTAGTAATCTTTTAGTATTGTACAATTAAAAGGTTGTAAGCTTAGTACCCATAAAAGAAGATTGTTAATAGAAATTACAATGTAAATATAATTATTCCAAAGGAATATTCCTCAAAAATAATGTAAAATATGACATGTTTGAAAGTGCATTAAACCCTATTAGGCTTTTTTATCATCATAACGTTTCTCCTTTACTATCTATGTATAAAAAAATGTTTCTCATTTACTATTCACATTAAATAAAAATTAAAAATAAACTTTCCATTAGGTGAATAAATGCAATTTATAACATAAAGAGCATTATTTCACCTCTCTTCACACCTCTTTCTATATATATATATATACACACGTATGAATGTGAATATGCATACCTACCTCCATAGATCTATTCTCAAGTCATTCTAAGAAACAATTAAGGAAGAGAATATTGAGTTGAAATAATTGATCGATGGCAAGGTTAGCGTATGTGATTCCAACAATGATGGTGTCCTTTTTCCTTATTTGCAATACCATGACCATGGCAACAGATCCATGGAATGAGAATAATAAGGAAGTTCCATGGTTTGGTGAAATCCTACCTCCCGAGCCCTTTGTCAGGTTTCTATACCGTGGTGGTTAAATGCTTAAGGGTCGTGGAAAACAGACCGATTACAAATCTATAAACATATATTTCATCCATCCAAGATTCTGAGATGATAATCACATTGGCGAATGTGGTGAAAGTAGGTATGAGATGCAAGAGAGACTCGTCGTGGCCTCGCTTGTATAAGAAATTCAAGCCCCATACATCTTTGATCGACAAAAGGAGTATATAAGAACATATGTAGAATGTGTTGGTCGAAATCTATAAGAAGGCACATGTAAAATGTGGTCTTATTCCACATTTGTAACAAAATCGACACAAATAGAAAGTTGAAATAAATCTCTACTTTTTTTTAATATACTAATTTTCTTCTCTTACCTTGGTACGATAGAATATATGTGTATTACCTAACAATAGAAAACATGTTTTATCATGGCTTTAACATCAAATGAGTTAAAATTCAACCCATTGCTCGTCCTTGGTGAAAGGTTTGACTCTAATGATTATATTACATCCAAGTTAATTTGTCATCTATGGTTGCCCTTAAATACTCACCAAGACTAGGAACCTAAACCAACCCAAATCCATACGTCATTAAATTTAATCGTAAGGGGTAATTTCCCATTTGTTTTTTTTTTGAGAACTATTCACTTGGAATTACAACAATGTAGTAATCGATATGCCCTAAGAAGCTCGGGAACCCTAGTCCTTCCTTCCTTATGTCTCGACCTAAAGCACTTTAAACCAATAGAGCTAGGGTTTATTGGCAACTGTTTCCCACTTAAGGCCTCAAAGTTACATTCTTATGAAGTTGAAGTCGAGCCCAAAATGATATTAATTATTAGCATGTGTATTAGAAGTTGGGGTTTCTTTAAATTAATAGAATATAGTTGAACTTTTCCAAGCATAGAACATACTGTATGGACATTGGTTTCCTGGTGAGTATCTAAACCGACCTTACAATTTGGTGGAAAGTTCTTTATCCGATAGTGGATGACCCCTAAAATAGTTGACTAAAAACAAAGTGTAGACTAGCTGGCCGAGGTTTGCGTCAAATAATAATTAAAAATGTCATGAGTGTATGTGGTTAGAAATGCAAAGGTAAGTAAACCACTTAGAGAGTTTGCTGGACATTTTACATAAGCTCAAAGTGTGTTTGTAAGTAAAATTGTATAGAAAAGTGTGAAATTAATAATATTATTTAGGATGAACGCAACTACTCCTACGTACCATGATTTGATTGTCATGTTATGACTTCAGATCAGGGCATCGATGTAAAATTTATCCAATGTAGATGGAGACATCTATTTAGTCTAAGTTTTTGTGTGTGTATCCGAGAATAGGGTTAAAAGCTCTTAACTTGGGAATAGGTTTAGCTCTTGATTGATATTCATGGGATGAATATGTGTATGAGATACAAATCAAATTTATATCTATTTGTTGAGAACAAATATCGGGATGCACCCGCCTCGAGATTAATACATGGATCAGTCATAAGTTAATCTCTAATAGTTGTGTCATTAAATCCTTTGACCTGAGATCGCTTATAGTTCTCAACATAAGGAATATCGGTTTTGATGGTAATTCAAACGTTGTCTTTAACGGATGACTATAAGAGCTATACTTGAACATAATAAGAATTATGTAGTGAGATATGAGCGATTAAGATGGAATTTGTCCCTCTTATTATAAGAGATATCTCTCTGGGGAACCCCCATAACAGACTTAGAAATGCATGAATGCTCAAATGAATTGATGGGAGATCAATGTCATTTGTTTAGTCATTTAACTGGTTTCAAGTAATCAAAGATAGAACGATATAAGGTCGACTTTGTCCATGCCTTATATTCTCACAAGATATCAAGGAGACAAAAGGATTATGTCATTAGCTATATTAAGTTGAAATCATGAGCTTTTCTATTTAACTGGTAGTCATAATGTCTTGCTAGATGCCACTTATGATCCCCAGATCCCATCCCATCATACTCACAGATCTGACCAACCCATATCCACATTAAGAACAAATAATAACGGTTATGGTTTTTCACTCTCTGTAATAAATTCGTTTATTACATAATGCTTATGGTTTTCTCAGACAAATTCGCTTTATTACATAACGGTTATGGTCTTCTGTAATAAATTCGCTTATATTACATAATCTTAGTGTTATGGTTTTCAGAATAAATTCATTTATTACATAACTAAGTTATGATTTTCTCGTATCAAATTCGCTATTACATAACTATGGTTACTGCTATGGTTAAATATTTAATTAGTTTCTTTTATCGATATGATTTGAATTAAATTATTATTATTTAAAAGCCGCTTAAATATATAATAAAATTCAAGTTTGATCGAAACCCTAGAAGACTTATATAAATATATATGTGAGACATATATATTTATGTGTGTAGTTGTCTTTCAAAAAGTGAACCAACCTAAAAACAGAGAGAAAGAAAAACCCTAATTTCGTTTTGAGAAGACGAAACTGAACTAGCATTCAAAAGATCGTTTATTTTTGTTCGTGTGTGGATACTTGTAGAGGGTGGTCGCCGTAAAGCGCAAGACCTTGAAGATCCTCGAACAAACCAAGACTAGAAACTTTGAAGGTCGACGAATCGATCTACAAGAGGTAAGTTTCGTTTACCCTTCCTTCGCTTTTATGAAACGCATGTGATCTTCTGCGGGTTAAGGGATAAAAATTTTATAAATTCACGCATTTATGTTCCAATCAGATTGGATATTCATCCCAGAATCTAACAAAAAACAAATGCCACCGGGTCATTATGTTAAGGTCATTAAGTCCTATTCATTTTCAAGCATACATTCATCTCTCCAAGTGATCATGTAAAAAGATAAATTTGGATGAATTCCACTATTTTAGAATTGGAATATAGTAAGTTATTAAAAAATATGATAGAATCAATCATTTTTATTTATAAAAAAAAAGAAGTGAAAACACACTCCCAGAAAGAAATATTGGCGCTGAAATATCGTATTAAAAATTAGATTAGATAACTCCAAGACCATTTCCAAGGAAGAAATTTAAAAGAGAAAGTTAAAACGAATAATTTTTATTGAAAATATATTTAAGTTCTACGCAGTTATTTCTGGGACAACTTCGTCTCGATGTTGCTAAGCTTTCAATTTCTTTCCACTCGCCTTGTTTGTTATGCTCGGCTTCTACCCATGGATTGGATTCTAAGAGAACCCACAAGATATCGAACAATTGAAAGAAAGAAACTCTATTGAAGGAAGAACTCTATACAATGCTTTGAGGGCCTCCTCTATTTATAAGCACCTTAGGAAATCTATAAAACCTTGGATGATTCCTTACAATTCAAGACTAGTCTAGAATCCTAGTGTGTACAAGTATATACAAAACTACTATGGAAGACTCTAGATCACTTTCCCACATTCCATAGTCTTTCACATCCTTTCACACCCTTCCACATCCTTCCATACCTTCATTATTCTTTCTTCGCCACACCCTTCCAATATCAAAGTGAGAGTAGAGCTGGACTTCTCTAGGGCTTCTAGAAGCTTCAAACTCTTAGGCCACGGAAGGTCTCCCATAAGTGTGACGCCCCAAAACCCAAGGGTCTATTGACCAACCATCAACTCGCAGAAAACTTGTGGATGCTCGTACTCGATACCACACATTGTTGTGTCCCCTTTACCAAAGACCCATACACTTAACAAAATCAAATGTAGTCTCCTTTGTAAGGGGAGCTCTACCCAAAATACAACTTAGGATATACAATAACATGACCCATCTGGATCCCAATATAATACAATGACCGCACGGGATCCATTTATGAGTAAAAGTGGCCCAACCGGGCCCATTTTTATCCATACTCATCATTTAAACATACAAAAATTATTTTAAAATGCCTCATAAGAATCCTAATTTACAATTCTTTTTACATAGAATACAAGCTAGAACTAGTTTGTTCTGAGCATCTTTACATAAATGAATACAAAGCCACAACCCAGCTTTCTTCACAACTGTGGCCTCGAGTGAGCCGGCCGTGCATCGTTGTACTCCCCACTCCAAAATGGGGTCACATGGGGTGGGTGAGACATCCCAGCAGAGTAAACTTCCCACAAGGGCTACTCCTACCTATGCATGCAATGGTCATGTTCACACCATTCACATTCCAAGTAAAACATACTCTACTAAGGACTAATCCTGCACGCCATGAAAAACAGACGAGACCTCAATCATGTTCCATGCAATCGTCCCACTTCGACCTCCACATGAGCCTACCGAATTCTACCACACCATGATGTCAGCGGATAAAATCCATCGCCAGAGACATAACTAATGATCATTTTACAACAAAATTCATTTGTTTTTCAAACCATAAGCTTTTTTGATGTTACACCCTCGTTGATCATTTATATTCGTAAAATCATGTGTTCAGGGGTAGTGAATTTTCTGTGTCTCACAAAGAAGCCAAGAAGCCTTCCTCTACACTTTCTAAGCCACCATCGACACATATGTATAACCAAAAATAACGGGGTTTTCACCCGAGAGGGTATCTATCCCTACTTGCTATTACCCGACACATTTTCATTTTTCGTTTCCATTTTAACCATGCGACC